>JAJJMC010003936.1:8097234-8157082 GCA_023531435.1 Papaver californicum
TAAAACCCAACCGTAAGCCATCCCTTGGAGCATTGAGTTTTAAGGATTTTTTTGGGTTTCAAAAAATCAAAAAAGTGAACTTATTCAATCATTTTATTTAGATTGAAGGTAAATTGGGTCATCCAAACAAAGAAAAACTGAAAATCATACAAATTAGAGAATCCAATTTTGTGGTATCCAGTAGAATTTACGGTTGGGTTTTGGGTTAAAACCCAACCGTAACTTATTCTGTTAGTTTTTTTTTACAATTTCAACATGTATTTACGGTTGGGTTCTGCCTAAAAACCCAACCGTAATATGAAGAATAAACCTTCCTCAGACTTACGGTTGGGTTTTAAGCCAAAACCCAACCGTAACTAATCTTTAAACCTCAATATTAAAATTATATAAATAGATTTTAAGATTTTTTCATTTCTATCTTGTAGAGAATTGAAAGACAAAGCTAACCCAAAAAAAATGAGGTCAATCGGACATCGTATGAAGGAGTTATGATCAAAACGGTGACATTTTTATTTGTATCCAGGAAGAATTACGGTTGGGTTGGGCCAATAAACCCAACCGTAACTCTGGCCTCTTGAGGCCCAAAATGCTCAGAGTTACTTTTGGGTTAGCTCCGTCTTTCAATTCTCTAAAGATAGAATTGAAAAAAACTTAAAATCTATTTATCTAATTTTACAATTGGGGTTTAAAGATTTGTTACGGTTGGATGTTTCTAAAAACCTAACCGTAAATTCTTTTTGAAAAAAATCCGCAAATTGTTACGGTTGGGTTTTCCCAACCATAACATTCTTAAATCTTCATCTTCTACATTTGAAGTTACGGTTGGGTTTTGAAGAAAACCGAACCGTAACACTCAAGAACATCATAGGTTACGGTTGGGTTTTCACACGAACCCAACCGTAATTTCTATTGTGTACATATTTTTAAAAACCCAATTCATAATCAATCATGCAATTCAATAAATTAGAAGTTCTAAGAATAACATGGGTTTTGTTCAATCAATTAGATACGCCATTGTTGGTTGTTGTGGTGATTGATTTTGGTCGATTTGTTCCTGAATCTCTTGATTAGATTAAAACATGGAGAGTTGATTAGTGTTAAGTGTGTTTAAGTTTTAATTAGGTTAAGGGTAAAATTGATATTTGAATTGCTCCTAGGTCACTCCTTAGCCACGAACTTTGGTTGGAACAAAAAAATTGGAGCCCCATCAAGATATGGGAGCCCCTATATTAAGCTTCATGAACATCTCAACTCAGTGACAATTGATTCTTGCTGCTCTACACTTCCCGTAAATGTTAATTGCACCATTTACGCTACAAATCCAAATATAGTACTCTAGCAGCCAGCTTAATTGGTATTGTCAAATGTCGATTTCCTTGGAACATCTTGTTTCATATTCCATGAAAAGAAAAAACATACAACTGTCTGGAAACAGGAATAAGACACATATTAGTGGTTAACTAGTCAAATACCTTTTACAATTATGACCTAAGTATACTACTTTAAAACCCACAAAGGAGAAAATGTTTCACTTTCACACTGACAAGAATCAAGATCAGAACTAGAGTCAGTTAGATATGGCATGCATGTGAAAATTGAAAATTGAAATGTGTCGTGGGCCATTTGTAGACATCCCCATCAGAAATTACATGCGACCACTTTGAGCATCATGTGTCAACTTGTTGAGCTGCTTGTGTACTATTTATAACAGGATAAGTTACAGTGAGACATGAGCTATCCTAATATAGGACACAAGATTGTCTTATTAGGGCCGGCTCGGATCAAGTATTTGGAGTTGGAGAGTGTCTCCGGTGGCGATTTATGTCCAACTAGTAAGTATTTATAAAATGGTTCAAGGAAAATCAGGATATCAATAAAAAAATATTAGAAAAAAAGTATCAGGGAATAATAATACCAATAGATAAAAGTGCAAATAGTATAAGATGCGGACAAATGGTTGACTGGAGATAAAGTAAACGAAATGTATGATGTTGGTTGCTAACAAAATCGTTATCAGTTATTATCACCAAACCTCCTGTCAACTGGTCCACATGTTGAGAGGCAACACAAACTCAACCTCAACTAATCCAAAATTGAAAACAATGGCAACTATCAACTTTTAAGATCTTTTAAGCTCAGGTCACTCAAGATTTACGGGGACAAGAATTTTGCTAGTTCCACGGTAACTTCTGTCGTTGATAATTAGTCGTTAAAATCTAAACTAGTAAATGATGAAGTTTTAAATGTGAAATGTGCTAATTTTTGTGAGAGAGTAGTGCACGATAAGAAAAACGTTCTAGGGGAAGGAAAAAAAAGTAGTTCTTGTTGGACTCCTCGTATTGCTACAATGTGGTCCGGTCATATATTTAAAGTATATGATCCTTCTTAATTTATCAACATGTGTTATAAATTAATTTTAAGTAAAATTAGTTTTTCTAAACAAAGTATCCTTTTTAAATCCAGGGAAGTATGGTTTACTATTTGAGAAAAAAATAAGAAAAAAAAGAATTATTTAATTTTAGTTTTGACGTGTCAAAAAATTAAAAAAGACCACATACTTCAAGTATGTGGCCCGACCAAATCGCAGTTGGGACGCTCTTCGTGTACTTTTATTTTTTTAAAAATCAGTTATCTTTTTGGAAAAAGAAGAGAGTATTTCGAAGATGTGTGACCGTTGTCCTGGTATTTCCTTTATAACTTATTCCAACTTGTTTAGGACTAAAGGTTTAGAAGAACTATAAAACATTGCTCAAGCATTTTTTTACGGCTAATTGATTTTTGGTACTCAGGTTTTGACCAGGTTTAGTATTTGGTCTAACATTTGTCCAACGTTAGGGCTTGGTACCTGGACTGGACGTTGACCCAAGTTGACTAAGTTAAGTTTAAAATTTTGTTTAGTAACTATTAAAAAATGGGATATTTGACGTTTGGTACTCAGGTTTTAACTAGGTTTAATATTTGGTCTAACAGTTCACGTATACATGAATTCGTAAAGAAGTTACACAGTTTTAAATATGTTAGACCAAATACTAAACTTGGTCAAAACTTGAGTACCAAACATCAATTATAAAATTACCCCTGGTCCAAAACTTGATGAATATGACTTTTCACCCCTAATTGTAAAATAACCATTTCCCCCCTTGATGTATAAAATTATTACTTTACCCCTTGTCAGAAAAATTATCCAAATTGATTGTTTTACCTTTTATCATAAACCCACCATCAACATTAAGTCCATTGCTTAGCGCGGAACGAGTAATGTTGCGTGGTAAGCACTAAATGGTGGTCTACTAGACCAAGTAAAATGTGACTTTTTGTTGTTTAATGGTTAGATATCACTAGAAGAGTAGCAGTTGGTTGAGCAAGTTTTGCTCTTTTTGCGATTGTACTCTTAGGTATATGGAGCATTCTTCTTCTACCGTAACAACAATTGGAAGCAGTAGTTGGTTGTAGAGAGTGTTGAGGCAATATTGTCGTTAGAACACTAAGATGAGTGTTGGGTCATTTCCGCCGTTAGAACACTAAGATGAGTGTGGAGGCAGTGATTCTGCCATCAGACGTGAAGATGAGTGTTACCCGTGAACACTTAGATAAGTGTGGAGGCATTGATTATGTCATCATACACGAATGTGAGTGTTAGCCGTGAACACTAAGATGAGTGTTGAGGCATTGCTGCCGTCAGAACACTAAGATGGGTGTGGCTAGTGATTCTGCCATCAGAAACGAAGAGGGGTGTTAGCCGTGAACCCAAGGATGAGCGTTGAGGCATTTCTAATGTCATAACACTAAGATGAGTGTGGAGGCAGTGATTCTGCCATCAGACACGAAGATGAGTAATAGCCATTGTTGTCGTTAGAACACTAAGATGAGTGTGGAGGCAGTGATTCTGCCATCAGACACAAAGATGAGTGTTAGCTGTGAATACTAAGATGGTTAGAACCTGAGCATTGATATTCAAGGAATTCAATCCATGGAAGTTCTGCGACTTGAAGCGAGTTCATTCGTGAAATGAAGTGTTTAACTTTTATGCAGTGCATTAAGAACATTTTCAAGAGATATAGCCGTGGAAGTTTGCAACTTGAGATAATGTTCGATACGGCTCTGCAATTAGATGGTATGCATCTAATTAGCAATCTATATTCAGAAATGGTATGTTCACAATTTTGTATTTAGATGGTATGCATCTAATTTAGCAATCTTTGTTCAGATATGGCCTAGCCTCTATTCTGAATGTTTGTAATTTTGTACTTAGATGGTATACATCTAATTTAGCGATCTTTATTCAGATATGGCATAGCCTCTATTCTGAATGTTTAGAATTTTATACTTAGATGGTATACATCTAATTTAGCGATCTTTATTCAGATATGGCATAACCTTTATTCTGAATGTTCACAATGTTGTATAATTAGCGTATTATGATTAATACAAATAGTTAGCGTGGATAGACATGAAATAACGAGGGTTTATCCGGGTAAAGCCCTGAAATTTCTATGGGCGCATACATATGCAAAAGATAATGTGGAACGAGTATAAGGAATTCAGCCATGAAATTATTGCAACTTATAACTGGTTCAGTGTTATGTATAGTCAGAGATCATCTGGACATGAATTGTAACCATCACCAGTGACATTTTTGAATATATTATCGCTCTATACTAGTGGTCAATCCACCTAGGATCTTGAGATTTGTTTATACAAAGTTGTATAGGTAAGTCAACACTATTCCATTGAAATGGATGTTGACATAAGGTAATTTTTGGGAATTTTCTTACGGAATTATGAAGTTTAATGTCTATGAGATCGGGGTCAGAGACGTAATGTTTTACTATTTTAGATGAAAATAAAATAACAAGGCTTTAGTTGTTAGATATTACCAGAGATATTGTAGTAGGCTTGAACTCTGAATATTGTCACGTTGATGGATCTATGAATTAGGGATGATTGATAGGGATGTGTATAGGCATAATATCATCATCAAGAATGCAACATCAGTAGTCCAGGTTTGTGAATACTTAAGCTCACTTGGTCAGACAAGCAAGAGAGTATGCCACGACTGGGCGAACAAGCAAAAGGTCTTGACTAATACAAGCAAGCGTGTAACGCCCCACCTCATAATTCTAGGTCGTACGCCCTAAAATAGAAGTATGGAATACTCATGGAACACTTTACACACTCAAACTTTCAAGCCAACAAATGGAGATCCGGCTATCGTGTGGTGCTCTTGAAAATAATAGTTTTTTTTTTAAATCTTATTTAAAAATGACGAGAGTTATAAAGATCTTTAAAACAAAAGTTTATCTTCGACACGCAGGCCGGTTATATAAATTAAACGATAAGAATCTTACTTAAAATAAAGAAATCTAGACTTAAAAACAAACTATAAAACATTTGGCTGTTTAAGCACCTTGAAGACAAAGATGATGTAGCTTTCCGGAACAAAAAGTCGTTCTACTAGTTAGGTTGCTCCGCGACCACCGTTCCCTGAAAAATAATAGTAAGTTGGGTCAGACCCCAACTTAAAGTAGGCTTTCGCACCCTTATAAAACTTACAAATAACCTAGCAAACCCAAATCCTTGAAATGGCGACAAAATAAGAAAATGGTTTATAGGAGTATCTCTTGGTAAAATAATAGATTCGACGACTAAATATAGTTACAGAACCTCATACTATGCATAAGACATGGAGACACCAAAAAATAGATGTTAACATGTAGTAATAAAACAGATTTCCCACCCACGGAATTAATCGACATCTCCTCTCTATAATTTCAATCTCTAACCGTACTATGACACGTATCAACTCTTGTGTAGTCCACTTAATTCCCAACCGTGCGTGAGAAAATAAGTGTTGTCGATCCCATTCAAGATAATAGATCCATCTCTTCTAGGCGACCCCTCGGTCATCGCCTAACAATATCTGGGAGTCGAGCCAACTACGAGTCTCAAACAGATGAAATACAAGCACAACAACCACTATTACTACCCAATGATATCTTGTTGTCTAACTTTTACACTCAAAATTTCATCATCTATACCAGGTGAGTATGCACAGGAGTCTGCTGAACTCTGTCACAGTTTAACACAACTGTTCCTACTCAAATCCAAAAATCATCTCATTCCAACGGTTTATTACCGAATTATACACATTACAACATGACTGCTTTCAGCATCAACACACAGAATTCAGTCACAATTCTCTTATGATTTGAGATACCTAAAATGCTCAAATGTTCATAAAATTTCTACAGCAGGTTACCTATATTTATAGAAACATCATACTAAAATATCAGCTCAATCCAACGGTTTATTACAGAGTTATACACATCACAACATGACTGCTTTCAGAATCAACACACAGGATTCAGTCACGATTCTCTTATGATTTGAGGTACCTAACATGCTCATATCGTCATGAAATTTCTACAGTATATTACCTATATGTATAAAAATATCATACTAAAATTTCAGCTCAATCCAACGTTTTATTACAGAGTTATACACATTACAACATGACTGCTTCCAGCATCAACACTCATGATTCAGTCACGATTCTCTTATGATTTGAGGTACCTAAAGTACTCAGATATTCATTAAATTTCGACAGTAGATTACCTATATATATACAAACATCATACTAAAATATAATCTCAATCTGATATACGGATATCGAGAAATCATACAAACAATTGAGTGTCCAGAGTCTGAATTCATCATATTACAGTCTCAGTTTATTCAATCTTTACAGTAGTAAATTAAACCTGATGCTCATGAAATTCTTATGTTATCTTTATAACTCAGAATAACACAATATATTCAAATTTCATAACAATCTAACGGTTTAATAAAGAGATGTACACATTACAGGATGACTGTTTAGATTTGTTAAGTCAATTTGCAACGAGTATAAGAGATAGAAAACCTACCTGGTATGTGAAGCAAGGAAACAAAACCAACCCCTTTTCTCCTCTAATGGCTGAAACTCTTTTCTTCTCTCTTTTGTGTGCGTTTTTTCTATTTTATGTTCTTCTAAAAATAAAACACCAACAAAACCCTAACTATATGTATATACCCTAACTAGTCTTCCTAAAACTAC
Organism: Papaver californicum; assembly: GCA_023531435.1. Lineage (NCBI taxonomy): Eukaryota > Viridiplantae > Streptophyta > Magnoliopsida > Ranunculales > Papaveraceae > Papaver > Papaver californicum. The sequence continues at coordinate 8,104,331 of JAJJMC010003936.1, forward strand.
TCAAACTTTTCTCCCCCACGTAGTGTTAAACTATCTCACAAATAACTAACGTAAGCCTAATACTAGAGAGCATGCAGTTCTAGGATAAGGGGTTTTACAAAGCGAGAGATTGTGTATGGACGTACAAGTGAGAGACCATCTCGTTGTCGGAATTGGTAATTCTGGGGAATAATTGTTTTTATTCTTTTCTTTGCTAGCATTGTCTACTCTTTGGAGGATAAATTTGACTTTGTTGTTTGTCTCCGATTGGCAGTCTAGTGTTGTTGAAGCAAATATAAGCAGCGGTGTATTCCCACTCTTGTCAGGATGATGCGAGTGGGAGGTCTTGTTGCTACTACCGTTGTTGATCAAATACTCTGGTCGAAGGGGGTGATTGTGTTAAATATCTAAAACTAAAAAAGCCTTTATTCCCTAGGTGTAGCTACTTTGGCCTGCTACTAGACGATGGATGACTTGATAATATCATTATAAGTCTATACCTCTAAGTTCTGATCAGGCATGAGAAACCTGGGAGGTTGATATCTCATGTTGTTGTCTTTGTCGCGAGCAAGAACTTGAATTGAAGTCGGAGCCCTTGTTGGTGCATGGGCTTTTTTGGATGTGATGATGGCATGATCAGAATGTTCATATAGGTGAAGTCCTCTGGAGACGTCGAGGATAAAGAAGATGAGCTAGGAGGTGTTCTGTTGCCTACGTAGTACTACGGGTATCCTTAAAGACTATGTTCTCGAAGACGTCTCTTAAGTTATCATTTGAATCCTTGATTGTTGTAGGAGATGGGTGCAATGAGCAATCTCAAGTCACATTCGTCTTTAGTTGCTAAAGTTTTAATTTTTTAGTAGGCTTGGGATGCGCCTCAGATTCATCAGGGGTTGAAGAAGCCTATCAGATCTGACGACGTAGTTGGGAGAAGATACCTTTGCGACATGTCTTTGGAGATTAAAGAGCCTTGTCAAGGTTGTGACTCTTTGGTTGACCGTCTCTTATATGTTGGAGAGGTTCTTGACAATAAGGGGATTTTGTGCAAATCTTCAGTCCCCAAGTGTGGTTCTTGTGATCCTTCAGATGCAGTGTTGAAGATGATGCTCCAAGTGGTGTCGTTGCGTAGGATGCCAATGTGATGAAAACTGCGCCAATTAAGTATCCCAACCAATATAGTCCATACCGGCCGGTACGGCCGGTTTTACCGGTTTCGGAGTGCAAGCGAGACGAAATCCGGTATACCGGTAAACGGTATTTGACCAAAAAAATCGGTCGGTATGGACCGTACCGGTTTGACCGGTACGGTCGATTTTTTTTTATTATTTTTTTTTATTATTTTTTAAATAAATCAAAAAAAAATAAACCGGTACGGTCGATTTTTTTTTTTATTATTATTATTATTTTTTTAAATAAATCAAAAAAAAATAAAAAATTTATCCTTGTGTTAGGCTTTTCAATTGTTACTCATATTTTTTTATGGTATTTTAGAATTGTATATGCATATGATAATATCTATAATTAATCTAATGATCTTGATTAGAATTGTAATATCCTTGTTTAATTAGCATTTTAGACGATGAACTTTGAAGTTGTTCCTGTTTCTCTTGTGTTTCTAGTTTGAACTTTGTATGGAATCTATGGATCTATATATTTTGGATGAGTACTAGTTTTTCTTTCTAAACTTTGTGAAAAAACGTTTGTTGTAACGTGTTAAAATATATTTATAGTTATAAAATGTGAACTACTATTTTTTCATAAAATTATAGGTATAAAATATATGGACTATATTTCGCCGATATTTGAAACCGAAATTTCTCCGGTATACCGGCGTACCGGTGTATCGCTATCGACCGGTACGAACCGAAATCCGGTATGGAGTACATTGATCCGAACGCAGGAGTTGACTTTGACTTTCAGTTTGACAGGGCCCGACTCTTGGAGGAAGCTGAGACGGCTAAACTTGTTGTTGGACGGCTTTGTCGTCATATGAGAGCTATTCAGGAGAACTTGAAAGAGGTAGGTGTGTCTTCATCTTAGCAACGATTACCAAGGCTAGAGATGATGTTGAAAGACTATCCTGAGAGTTGAAGCTTGCCACTGAATCCCTTGCACAGGTGGAGAGAGCATGTGTTGATGGTGCTTTACCGGTTTGCAGAGATTTTTCTAAATATTATATTTTGAGGTTTTTTATGTGTTTCTGGGATACCCGAATTTTCTGTGGTTTTATTTTAGGATTTTGAGTAGGTAGATTTTGAATGGTTGCAAAGGATTTTCTAGAGAGAGAAATAATATTTTGTTTAATGAATTGAAATGTTAAGTATGAATCCAAGATATTGCAAACATTTTGGAGGAATTACAAACGTTACGTAACAACAGGAAATATTATTAGAGGTAGTGAGGTTCTTAAGCCTTGATAGCTTTGTCAGGGGTGGTGGAGTGTTTAATCCTTGAGAGCTTTAAGCCACTTTACATGCACGACTACCCTTGTTGGCTTGTCAGCATTTACGAGTTTGTAGCATCCGTATAACATAGCTTTAATGATCAAATATGAGTTTTTTCCATGAGAGACAATAACTTTCTTGATTGTGTCTCCGACATGGAAGGGGATGGGTTTTGGTACCTCAGGTTCATGACACATTTTCAGGATGATTAGGTTATTGGTTTTAATATTTTCAGTAGAGACAACCCTATCCATTTAATAAACTTTTGAAAAGGATCGTCTTCCTCTTCAAACCGTCAAGTTATGGTGGGATTGACAGTCGTGTCAAGTCCCCAAGACTTGATGGGACGTGGGTCAACTAGTTGTAAAGAGATTTTCTAAACAAGACTTGCTTGTAGGTGAAATCCACGTGTGTACAAAATCATCTTTCCTCAATGCAGTCGTTTAACGTCCACATCCGTTTCTTGGTGATGTTCTGGAGATGAGCAATCTTTAGAGCCAGTTGGCTTGTTGATGCATACAGGTGGGTCCCTCGGTGACGATTCTGTAGAGATGCGTCAAGTCTTACCTTGTTGATGTGGATCCACGGACGTCCCAGAATCATGTCGTAATCTGGATCTATATGATTGTTGCTGGTGAATTGGTAGCGGACACTCCTGGAAATAAATTGGTGGTGGTAGTGGTCTGTTCTAGACCTTTATGAATGACGAAGTTTTATCGATGTATCCCTGGTTGCTTTCTTTGAATGAGGATCTCGTCATCGTGTCGAATGTTAATTTTAGAACGTACAACTCACTCTAATTAAAGACGTCGTATCTAGTGAGCCTTCTGAGAAGGAATTAACAGCTCGGCCGAACTTAAAAATTACTTCTAGAGCGAGGCGCGACTCGATCATCAACTTGACACAGGTATCTCAAATCATCTTTAGTTTAATCACCATCATTTATTTAGTAACTAAACGCTTAATTTGTTTCTTGTAGTCATGGCACCCAGAACGCCCTGTGTTTGGTATTACGATGAACTTCGTTCCTCAATCTGGGAAGAAGATGCCACGGGTAATCATGCCTGGAAGTGGAGACCATCTCTGGAAGAAGGTAAGCATCTTGTATTTTCTCTTACTCTTCTTTTCTATATGATGTATAACTATACCTTGTCCTGACAAACACCTTTGCATAGTCTGGGAGCATAACTCATCAAGGTACCTCGGGTATTTAACCTTTGAAGTTTGGTGTCCCGACTGTTCTTGTCTCTTCATCTCCTTATGTAGTAAGTATAACTTTTTGGAGATTCCTGAGTTGTAGAATTTTACGTCTTATTGAACTTGATGAATTCCGACTCTTATAAATAATCGTCATTCTTAGATGACTAGCAACACGGATACCCTGGTGTCAGAAAATACCATTGTGGTTGGAAATACTGAGAAAGAAGGCTAGGGTAACAATGGACCTGAAGAATCGTTCCAAACTGAGGAAATTCAAGAATCCAGAACTGAAAAGGAAGAACTTGGTGGTGATTCGCATTATGAAGTGCCTTCTGCTTCTGACGGCTTGTTACAACTCCAAGTAAATTTACTCCATTATTTTAGAATCATAATGACATGATTATATATCTAATACCATCAAATGCATAGGACTATACGTGATTTCATGAAGAATTTTGGCGATTTTCGTCGTCAGAAAAATTCAGATTCAGGTCTTGTTGCCGTAACGGATGTAGGATCTTCGTAAGAAGTCGGAATGAGGTGCTTGACCTCTCACCCTTTAGATAAGAGGAAGAGTAAACTTTTGAAAAAATAATTTCTGAATTTGGAGTCTGTTTGCTAGGTGAAAAAGACCTTACACCTAGAGTTCAGAACTTCCAGGCAGAATTCTGTAGGTTTCCAGATGTCGTGTAGTTGAGCGTTTTGGCCTCCCTTATTAGCTCGTTCATCCGATCGGCGTGACATTTTAACATGTTATAGTAGATATCCATATGAATCATTTGGTATATAAATCATCTCCAAATTCATTACTAATTGGCGCCAGTTTCAGTTCTTCTGGAGGGTAGTGCAAAAACATTTCTGACGGTATTTTTGCAAAAACACTTATATCCTTTCTAAACCATATGCCATGACCCAATTTTTTTTTAATGAATGTTTAGGTTGCTAATGGATATATTTTATGAATTTTATGATTTATGCCTTAATTCCTTTTGTTTAAGCGATTTTAGCTTATTATCTCTACAATGTCTCCATTTTTAAGGGAAGAATAAACCAAATCAGAGAGATGAAGTTATAGGTGAAGGATTGGAGATTACCAAGAGACGTGACGCTGATGATGTGTCTTTTCCAACTCAAAATCATGAGAAAACTCCCCCTGACGTGATTGTTGAAGAAGGCACTCCGAGTGGTGTTATTGTACAGAATGCTGCTGTGATGGAGGTTGTTGCGATGATAACTTCCCCGTTGAAGTCTTAAGAAAGGTAAGAACTTCCTTCTGGGTAGTAGTTATGGCTACTTGAGTTTCGGCCAAGGTTTCTTGGCGTTTCATCAAATCATCTATGGTTGGTGATGCCTGCTCCTTGTTTTTGATACCTTCAGTGGCACGAAGAAGAGTCTTGGCATTTTCAGTGGTGGTGTTTTGAGGAATGATCTCTGGAGTTCCGCCACTGGTATTGTCGGGGTTAGGAGTGGTTGTTGAACCTGAATTGGGATTTGTTGCTGAACCCGACCTAAGATCCACCATTTTTAGATGATTGAAGAATTGATTTTCAGATGGTTGAAGAATTGGATTCGTGACCAAGAGATTGATCTCCCACTGCTATTGTAATGAACTAACTTTGTGAGTTCATTTTACAGAATGAACTACCATCACCTGCTATAATCAACTACCATTATGATTTTTTTCTACATAATGAATTATGAGTTCATTCTACAAAATAAACGGTTAGAATAAACTATCATTGTATGAACTAATTTCACGAGTTTATTTTACATAATGAACTACCATTACGAGTTTATTCTACAAAATAAACTGCTATAATTAACTATCGTACGAGTTCATTCTAAAAAATGAACTGCTAAAATGAACTACTATTACGAGTTCATTTTACAAAATGAACCATATAATAATGTTCATTTTTTAGTACGAATTAACATTACAAATATCGTAAAGAATAAACCTTCAAAAAATAGTGAAATAGGTACTCGTTGTATAGATCTCGTCGAGAGCTTTCTGAATATGTAAAACTTATTAATTTTCGACATATAAATCGGAAAATATTTAGTTTTAATTTTTTTTATTTTTTTTACGAAGTGAGAGAAAATAAGAGAGAGAGAAAAGATAATTTAGTTATTTTAACATTTTTAAATAACTAAGGACCAAACTAAACACTTTTATCAGTCAGTGGATCAAATTAACTTAGGAACGCGTAAAATTAGACCAAAGTGAAATTTTCCACAAAATATCTCCTTGGTGAGATTCTAAGTGTTAATGCCTAAAAATTGATTCTAGGAAAAAAATGTACTGTTGAAGTACTTTATTTACATTCGGAAATCAAAATCGTACAGGACAAGCCTAAACCACGATAATAGCCGTTCCGCCCTGCTTCGGTCACAAGGAGAGAAAATGGGTTGATCTTATGGGAGGGAAGCAAAGAAAGTTGAAGGAATTTGTGTGTTGAATTGTGTGTAGAGATGGAGAATAACAGAACTTTGAGAATGACCAGCTTGTTCTGTTCTCCGAATGGGCTAAGGAGCCTATTTATAGTGATTAGTAACACATATTTTCCTTGCACAATAATGGAGGTAATGGGGAGATTGAGTGACGTAGATTGTGGGGAGTTATAATGTAATCGCCCACTTTGTCATGGGAAGTTTCTGGAAACTTCTGGATCATTACTCCATCACTTCTTCAACCACTCCAACCGTCACCACAACTTTGTAACTTCCTTGTCATGAGGTGTTGCCACGCTGCATGCTGTTGTAACCACCAGACCAAAACCCCATAAATAAATTATTATTTTACCCCTAGTCTGAAAAATTACCCAAATTGACTGTTTTACCCTTTATCAAAAACCCACCCTTAATACTAAGTTGCAAAACTTTTTTTAGAAAAAAAATAGCTGCCTCAGTGAGCTCAAGCTACACATTTCTGCTTGTAGTGGAAAAAATAGCCTCCTGCAAGGCCCTTGCCTCACTAGTGATCTCCATATTTACATTAATAAGATGTTCAAATAAGAAGGACTGAAGTTAACTAATCAACACATTGTTGTCCCAAGATAAGTTTTCCGTAATGTTGTTCTGAGTAACTAGACTAACTAAATTAAAAGCAAGAAAGTTTTCACTACGCTGGATTTTCTTAAGGTTTCCTAGCAAAAAAGAGATTTCCTCAAAATTTCCTCCAATCATCTGATGATAGCTTAAACAAAATCTGTGTAGCACTTCCCTTCTGCAGACGTTCTTGATAGCCTCCAGAGTTGCATCTTCTTCATAAGAGAAATCTACATTTTATGTTTGCAGCTCCTTGGCCCAGTTCACAGTTAACTCAGCTCATTTTCCTACTTCATTTCCGCCATCTCTATGGATAAAATAGGTTCTGGCTCCAATGAATCTTCTTGTGAATAACGTAGCAAACACAACAACATTAGTCCAAGAGTGAGAGAGGGTGCTAACATTACTTACTGGAGGGTTATCATTTTCCAGATAGCAAATGCTAAGGGTTAACCCAAATTTTTGTTTGAGATGATTTAACAATATCCTTCTAGTTTCCTCCTCCGAAGTTTGGTAGTAAAGATTCTTGATGATGTGGCTTTGGTTAAGGATCACTATGTCGAAAGAACTTATGTGTTGCTTGATGTTGTGAGAAATAGAATCGGCAAACTGAGAGACTCCTCTGAAGACCATGTCACATTTGTCCTTCCATATGAACTAGGTAGTAGTAGCATAAGAAGAACTCCAGGAAGATGAGACATTATCAGAAGAAAGCAGATAGTTGAGTCAATCATGAAAACTAGTAAAATTCTGGAAAACATTATGATTTTCACCAAACATCTTAACCCAAACAGAAGCAGTAAAGGGGCAGAACATCAGACAGTGGGAGATATCCTCATAAACACTTTTACGCCTGTTATAGTTGGGGTCAATGTAATGCAAGATACTAGCAGTTCTAGCATTAGTAGGAAATACCTTGAGCACATTTCCATATGAATAAATGGATAGAAGGAGAGGAATCCATTTTCCAAATTGCCTTCCAAGCCAAGTTGATGTTATTTTTTTTATATTTTTCTTCAATCTTCTTGTTGTATAAAATTTTAACAAAAAAGTCACCTTTTCCACTTAATCTCCAGGAAATACAATCTTCATCAAGAACATTTATAAAAGCATCAAGAATGCCAATTTGATCTTCGAGGGAGAACCATAGGGATATAATGTGAGAATCCCAGTTTCCTTGAGTGTTTATAAGATGACTAACATGGATTAGCTCAGTAGGATAATTTTGAGTCTTTTCCAAATTATTTTCTTTACTTGTAACCCATCTATCTGACCAAATCATAACTTTTTGACAATTTCCCACTTTCCAAATATGGTAATTTTGATTATTTTCCACCCCTTCCAAAATACCTTTCCAAATCCAAGAATCATTTTTTTTAGTAGTGTCCATTCTGCTTATGTCCTGGTTTTCATAGTGTTTTTTTCCCTTATAATGGAAAAAAAAAGAGAATCTGGTTCCTGAATCAACCTCCAACTGAATTTAGTTATCATAGCCTCATTAAAGATTTATAGATTTTTGAATCCAATACCACCTATCCCCTTATGCTTGCATAAAGAGTCCCAAGCTATATAGTACAACCATTTTGATTTGTCAGGATCTTTATTCCATAAGAAATCTCTTTGGATTTTGTTCAAATCCTTACGGGTTTGTTTAGGAAGTTTGAAACAATTCATTTGGTAAGTGCAAGAGATAGAAATAATATTTGCTATCAGGGTAGCTTTCTCAGCAGCTGTGAGAGTTTGGTTTTTCCAACCTTTTAGCTTGAATTTAAGACTATTAATGCATGGTTGAAAAAAAAATTAAATTTTGCTTTTCTTGGTAAAAAGAGGGGAGCCTAGGTATTTTTTTTGAGTATTGATCATCTGAACACCCATATCAGCACTTATACTAGCAACTATGGAAGGGCAGGTGTTTTTGCTGAAGAAAATACCAGATTTAGAGAAATTAATCATTTGAAACGAAGTAGAACTGAATTTTCTGAAAATGTCCACCAGATTCCTATTCTCTTCCAGATTAGTTTTGCAGGAGACCATGCAATCATCAGCGAAAAGAAGATGACAGATAGAGGGAGCAACATGACAGATTTGAAGACCATGGATCAGACCAATACTTTCAGCATGCAAGAGTTTTCTTGAGAGAGCTTCCATACAAAAGAGAAAGAGATAGGGAGAGGGAGGATCTCCTTGTCTCAAAACTCTAGAAGGTTTGAAGAAATTTTCAGGGACTCCATTAACAACACTATAAGATTAGTAGTAGAAATACATTTATTAATAAGTTTACACCATTTGTCACTAAAGTCCATCCTGGACATAATAGTTAGAAGGAATTTCCAGTCAACTATGTTAAAAGTCTTTGCCATGTCAATCTTACTCCCCATAGTACCATTCCCCCCCCCCCCGGGTGTTCATATTGTGGATAAGTTCATGGGCAATGGTTATATTATTAGATGTTTGCCTTCCATGAATAAAAACAGATAGAAAGGGTGACATGAGCTTTGGTAGAAGTGGTTTCAATGTCTGAGAAAGAATCTTTGAAATGATTTTATAGGTGGTGTTGCAAAGAGAGATAGGCCTGAAATGAGATGGAGAAGAAGGAGCATCAATTTTGGGTAAAAGGGATATAAAGGTGGAGTTCATTTCTTTGAGCATAAACCCAAAAGTAAAGAAGTGTTGAACCATGTTGACAATGTTTTTTCCCGCAATATCCCAAGTAGCTTGGAAGAAATTGGGTGGAAAACCATTGGGACCATATGCCTTGTCACCTTTCATACTTAAAAGAACATTCTTGATTTCAAGGATATCCATAGTAACCAACAGGTGATCATTCTCAGACTTAGATATGGAACTAAGAATGAGATAAGGGTGGTTTGATCAAGCATAACAGGTTCAAAAGTAGCCATTTGATCAAAGTGGTTGGTGAAGCATTCAAAGACCAAACTCCCATCAGTGATCCAATTACCATCTCCATCCTTAGTAGCTTCAATCTTGTTTCTTCTCATTTTGTTTTTAGCAGAAGTATAAAAAAATTGAGTATTCTTGTCACCAAGTTTTATAGTTTGATCCCTACTTTTAGTTTTCCAGAACTCTTATGAATGTTATATCAATACTTAACAGTATTATTGGCTTTCCTCAAAGTAGAACCTCTATATGGATCAAATTTGTTTTTGGTGATCCAATCCAAGTGTTTAATGATTTCCTTTAAGTTGGTTTTGATATTACCATAAACAACTTTGTTCCACACTCTGACTTTGATTTTGACCTCCTTAAATTTTCTATCAATGATAAAAGCAGAAGAACCAAAAAGATCCATAAACCAATATTTAACTATAATATCTTTGCAATCCTGGTGATTAAGCCAAGGACCAACCAAGGGATTCTACCAGAATTCCAGTTAGGATTAGAATTTAGGAGAATGGGATTATGGTCAGATCCAATAGTAAGGAGATTGGATATAGTAGAATGTGGAAACAAGTCTAACCAATTTTCATAGGCCAAGCCTCTATCAAGTCTCTGTTTAGTTAGCATATTACCATCCCTTTTACTAGTCCAAGTGAAAGGACAACTAGATATTAGCTTCAACTAGGTCTATGAGGTGGCTACTAAATTTCTCATGGTCATGAAATACAAAGTTAAAATCTCCCATGATCAACCAGGGGTGGGAGATAGCTGTGGAAGTTTCCTCTATTATTTGCCAGGCTTTCAGTTTATCTTTAGTATAATAAGGACTACCATAATAGCCAGTAAAGAGCCAAAGGGTTATATTGGCCGAAGAAATAATGACATTTATATGATTTAGAGAGTAGTCTAGAATGGTAACTTTGAGGGAGGATTTCCAATATAGACTAAGGCCACCACTTCTGGCAATATTACCCTTAGGATCCACAGACCAAAAATTGGTAACACCTATGCTTCCCAGGATAGAACTAAGTTTGTGAAAATTTTGTTTAGTTTCAGCCAAAAAGAAGATATCAGGATTATGCTTATTCAAGATGTCATTGAGATAATTACTAGTAATTTTCCTACCTAGCCCTTGACAATTCCAAGCTAAGGGTGTAAAAAATTGCCAGAAATAAGAGATAATAAGGTGTATGAAAATGGTTATGTTGTATCCTAGTAAATATCTAGAAATATAGTTAAGCATGTTATCATGAGAATAGAAAATAGAGACCATGAGGAAAAAATTTAATTTTAAGGAGATACTTTTAAAGAACAAACTAAAATGGGTTAGGGATATTACCTCAAGGGAGAAGATGCCCAAGTTTTCCACATTTTTTCCAATAGCTAGAGCTGGAGCAGCAACAATGTTCACATTCTGGGGAGAGAGACTAGAAATGCTAGCAGTAAGGGGCGAGTCTTTGACCTTATTATAGTTGGTAACCGTTATTTCCATACATTCATTCTTCCTCTTGAATTCAGAATAGGGCTTTGGATTAGGAGTGTCACCTTTTCCGAAGTCCATATCAAGTTTCATTTTAGCCCAAGCTTCCTTCTTGAGAGTTTTATGGTCTTCAATATTTTAGTTTGAATTTAAGCAAGGGTTGGAGCTTCAGGTAAGGTGGTAGACAAATCATGAGGTATATGAGGTAATTTATACTCTTGATGGGGTATTCCATTAGAGGTGTTTTGATTTTTACCCTTATGTCTGGCAACTCCTTTAATGTTGAAGGATTTTTTCTTGGGAGTAAGGGTTTTGCTCTTTTCTCCAGTAATGATTTTCTTGTGTTTATTTTGGCAAACTAAAACTTCAGGATTTTGGGATTAAGATTTTCGTTGGATGAGATTTTGCAAGCCGACTTTGAAAATGAATTGGTCATCTGTACCATCTAACTCATTGGTATTGTTAGCAAGAATAATCTTACGTTGAACATCTCTCTTTTTGATAGAAAATTCAGTAGAAATGTCTTTATCAGAGCAACCTCTTTTCTGAGCTTTGGCTATGATAGACAGATTCTGGGTTTGAGCAGGTTGAGGTGAGATGCTGGTGGATGGGATGACCATTTTGTTATATGATTCAGTTCTTTCTTCACATGGTGGACCAGGATGATCAAGAATCTTGCAAACCTTGCAGAACTGTAACCCATTGGGAGCAAAAACGAATTCAAGCCAATGAATAATAGTTGGAGTCTCTTAAACATTCACACCATATTTCAAAGCTCTGGTAATATGATTAATGTTCAGAAAGACTTCCACATTCTTGTCTTCACTATCTCTCTCGTAGGGTCTTTTAGCTTCTTGGAAGATTCCAGTAGGCCTCAAAAAATTCCTCATATCAGGGATTATATACCTTGGAACCCTTTTGACAAGAACCCAGATCATCACAGAGTAAAAGTTTGTTTCATCAATGAAATCTGGTCCAGAGGGAGGGACTTCAGTGAGCACTATAAGTTTTCCAAAGATACCTCTTGTTCAACCTTTCCTAAAAACTATGTAGTCTTCAATACATCCAAGTTTGATAGAATAGTAGTTTCTTCTTTTGTTCTACAGATCAACCTCATCCTCTCTTCTCAGGTCCATACACCCCACCAGGGTTCGAATCTGGAGTGCACCTTGGATCTTTTGTTGTTTCTCCAAAGGGCTCGACTATAACAACCGACACCAGATGTTTGCTAGCTTGTATCAACATGACATTAGCACGTATTGGAGCATAATTATGCAAACAATATAAAAAAAACCTTTCCAATGAGTTTAAAAACCACCACCTCGTCCAAGAAAAAGAGGAGTTTTAGAATTTGGCCATTTGTAAGAACAAGTACCCAAATGTACCAGTTAAAGCCAATTTCTTCCTTGCATGCACATAAGAAAAGATATCATTAGGCTAGATTTTCAAGAAAGGAAACGACAGAAGTGATTAGACAACATAAGAGGCAACTAATAAGAGTGAAGAGGTGGTAAACGTATTAGGAACTACTTTGATTAATACAATTTGAACCGCTAGAGGGGTTATATGGGTGTTTCTTCAATTATGTTGATAGAATTTTTTTGGGGTAGAACCAAAGCTTTCGATCTCCTCTTCTAAAGCAAACACCTTGCAAAGAAAAAATCCTCCTTCTTCCAAAAATCCAAAAATTGATTATTAGGAATTCAGAATGCCTAGAGTTTTGTATAAAGATGAAGGTAATTTCCATGAGACTCCTGGAATGCTGGGGGAATGTACCTTTGGCATCCTGTGGATATGAACCTTGACTCTCTGTGCCTTATGGAATTCCATATCCTAATAGTTACGAGGATATAAAATACACTTGATATTTTGAGTTGAATTATGAGAATCTTAGATATAATCGTATGGTAAAGCTTGAAGAAAGTTGTGGTGGATATCCTCTAGGCTTTGGTCCGTTCCAAGAGACCTTGAGAAGGCTTGGGAAAATGAAAGAAGAATCCAACCAGGTAAAACCCTCATCTTTATCATTTAAATTTATTACAGAAACATTTGAATGTTAATGATAGTTTCATTTGTGCAGGAGGGGTTAGAGATGTTGCAGGACAAGGAACATCGCACTTTGCTAATAGTGTGTATAAGGCTGGTAGTGGTAGTGGTGGTGCAGGTGGTGATTGGTTGCCAACCAATTTTGGTGCTCCTAAAAGCCTTGGAGGACTTGATTTTCCATGAGAAGGAATCCCAACTACTGCAGATACAACAAGTAGGGATGCGAACAAATGGACCCTCCTTGACACTCATCCTCAACTTGGGATTATATGGTCACTGAGGGAACTGTAGTGGTATCTGATTGGGTTGTTGTTGCAGGAGGTGTACAGATGGGGTTTAACTTTGCGCACATCCCTACCAACATCATCCATGTTATGAGAGCACATGCAGTTCCCCTCAGGACGCAAGCAAGGTATGCTACTGATGGAGTGGTTTTTCCTGTGTTGGATGAATTTAATCCAGATAATGGTAGGCTTGCAACAATTATAACCAGAGAGACAAGGGCCAATAACAACATTGGTCTATATGCAGAACTCAATGCCTCTAATGCAGCAAATGCTCCAGTAAGACAAGTTGTTGCTCAGCCTACACCAGCTCAACATCCAGCAAGTGCACCTCGAGAAGATCCATAACAAACTCATGTTGGTGTTGTCCGACCAATAATAGTACAAAAAGTTCAACCCATCAGTTGACGGGCCCGGTAACTTATCCATAGTAGCAGCAACATTTTAGGCCTTTCAGGCGGCATATACATCCCAGGCCTCCAAGGCAGCAATAGGATCATCCACCATCTATCACTCAGGTTATAAAGCACAGACAAAAATTCCATTTTCAGGATTTTGAACTTATCTGATTCAGTAAAAGTTTTTTGGATAACATTTTGTTTTAACAAACTCAAAAAGCAGCATATACGCTTGGTAGTTTTTATGAACAAACTTATAGTTGCAAAATCCTTAAAATGGTCAAGGGATTCCAACTGAGATTATAAATAGAATGGATGTTGTGGTAATTTATAACTTTAATTTACAAGGATGTTGGTGTTTGTATTTGGCTTTTTAACATGGTTTGACTTTTAGATAAGTAGGAACAGAGGGTTTAAGAATTTTCAAAGGTTTAGTTAATAATAGGTAATGGTTTGAGTTTTGATTAAGGAACAGAAGAGGGGTTGGGGTAAAAACCATAGGGTCAAATGTTATAGAATTGACCAGACTAGAGTAAGGACTAGTTTGAATTCTGTAGTAAGAATATGGTGGGGGTTTTGGATTTAGGTTATACAGGTGGGGGGTGATTGTAGATCTGGAAAGTATGAAATTGAGAGGAGGGTTTGGGTTTTGATGCTTAGGTTTATAGTAAATGAAAAGCTTAATATGGAGGGTATGCCTTAGATGATGAGCACTATAGGCATCATTTGAATTAAAAACACAAGTGATAGTACTACTGTAATTTGAGGGTAGATTGTTCTGATGCTGATGTTGAATGAAATCCTTGTAATTTTGAGAATGAGATTGGTCGTGAATGTGATTGTTGTCGATATCAAAATTCTTGTGATTGTTGAAGAACGATTGTTGCTAATACTGTGATGCTTGTGATTGTTTATGTTGGAACTGTGATTATGTTTTATACTTCTAGCTTCCTTAGTTGGTTAGATCATCTTCAGAGATTAGAGAATCATAAGAACAGGTTAGGAATCCGGTCAGAATACGGCGAAAAAGAGCCGTTAGAGCTGAAAACGACTATATTTAGTGATGTACTTGATTGGAGCCAATTTTCGGTGCAAATATTGATTGAAAAGATACCAGAGCTGAAATATATATTACTAGCGATATCGAACTAAAATCAAATTTTAAGTCATGAAGTCAAATTTAAATCAAAAGGTGTAATATGGGGTTGTTTGGTAACCATTATTATAATGGATTATGAGCCCATAATCAATTATCCAGCCTATATCCATTATATAGGTGTTTATTAAAAGGGAAATTTATTGATAGGTCCATTATCTATATAGTTATTTATTATTAGGTCCTTTCATATTAAGAAGTTAACATGTGGTCATTTTTTGTTTGAAACATGGAAAAAACAAAAAAAAAAACTCATCCCAAGCGTGTGATCGGTGAACCCTACACCGAGTGACACAAAATACAATCGTTACACCCCCATTTCTTCAGTTTTTCTCTTTTTCTTCCCCACTTCTCCCACTCTCTTTCTCATCTTCTCCAACATAAAAATCGCATTCAATTAGAAAGTTTCAGAGAAATTTCAACAATCTTGTAAACAAATTCCTACAAATTGGTTACAAAGTATTTGAAATCATCTTATTTTCAGTTACAAATCAATCCAATCAACTCAAAACCCTAAAATTGAAACTTGATTTTCAGTTATTTTGAAATCTTAGTCAATCTTTTTGTCATCATCAGTTCCTCAAAAATCGAATCAGTAGAAATCATACTACAAACCTACAACAATTGCGCCTCTCACAAAATCTATAGAAATCAGAAAAACCCTAATCAAAACTACTCAAAATTCACAAAACAGATGAAAAATGGTTGAAACAAGAGGAAAAGGTAGTAGAAAAACACCAAAAAAAATTTGCAGCAGAAGATCTTAAAGCCCTAACACAGAAAAAAGTAGTAATACCAAAAAATAAGTAGTCAAAAATCTTTGATTATTTCTTTCTGAAAACTCTTTTCAGAATTTTTTTTACATTCTGATTGTTTAGTTGACACTTTTATGAAATTTATTTACATTTTGAAGGTGTATGTAGGCTACACTGCAAAAAATTAGGTATCAAGTGTTAGGATCTGAGAATGTATATAGGCTATACTCATACTAACTACACTGATGGTTAGTATAGTTAGTATGATTTTATCTGTATGAGGTACATATTAACTATATTGATAGTTTTAATGACATTTTTCTGTGAATCTTTAGATTTTCATCACATGCAGTTGTTAAAAACAAGATAAAAAGCATATACTGGTTATAACGTAAGTATTTTTAGATATTAGGATGTTATACTAGAACATATAAGCTAGTTTTAGGTGGTATTATTCATAGTGTAGATTTACTATACTCTAAAAAAATCAATGTTCTTATTTTGGAGTGCAGATTCTGTATACTCTATTTATTTCTACACATTATGATGTTATTTTTGTTAGTGCAGATTGACTATACTGTATCATATTGTGCATATATTTGGAGTATATATTCCATACACTATATTATATTTATGTTTTTTTGTCATATTTATGTAGATGTTAAAACTTCTATCTCAACTGGTGTAGAACCATATAGAGCTGGTTTTGTTCCACTTTTTACTCTTGTAAAGAAAATAAGGAAAAGGGATTTAAATTTCTATGATGTTATATTGAACATGATAAGAGATGCTTCGTACGGGAATGTGTTTTTGATGTTCTGGAATACAAGATACAAACATGCACATTAGGAGAAAATAGATGATGCACTAACAAATTTAATAAGGTATTTTAAATGGGGAGGAAGTGATGATGAGATAAAATTTGAGTTTGAGAGAAAATAACAAGTGCATATTCTAACTTCTACACCAGAAGATATGGGTGTCATATTTGGGATGCCTAGAATGGAAGACAGACCAGAGAACTCATATCTTATGAGTGGGGGTGGATACACACGGTGTAAGTTTTATTATAGAGTTTTTGGTGAAAAGAATATGACAAAATAGTTGATAGAGAATGCAATAGTATAACTAGTTAAAGTGGCACAAGATGTAGATGAGAAAGATAAGAAAAATATGGAAAGAGAAAAAAAAAGGAGTATGTGGTTAGTAAAAAGGAACAAAAAGCAACAAATAATCGTAACCAAGACATTGTGAGGCTGATTGGGCTCTTTATGTGAGCAAATTGTTCTTTACCAAGAAAGATGCAAGCCAATTGAATGATATATACTTAGGTTTAGTGAACGATCCTAAAGCAGCAAGAAATGTTTCATAGCCAGACTTGATACATAAAAACCTCAAGAAGCAACTAGTGAAGAATTGCAATTATCCAACTAGTGTTACTGGTTGTGTTGTATACTTGTTGGTGAGATTTGAACCTGTATTTAAATTATTTAAAACCTAGATATATGTGTGTTCGATATACTAATGAATCAATCTCTTTTGTGTTTTTTCTACAGTTATGATATGCTGAGCATACTCGTTGTATTGAACCAATGAAATTAGAGAAAGGAAGCAACTTGCCAAAAGCTTCCAGGTAGGATATTAGAAGAGTCTCGATTGAACTTACAAAAGATTTGGAGTCTGCATATTACCAGGTAATTATATGAACGTAAAATTTATTTTGTATGTTATATTTTAGCCAGTGTATATAGACTATATTGAAGAAAAAAAATACCTGTTTGAGCTATTATTTGGGAGTGCAGATACCATATACTTAAGGACAGATACAAAATGCTATGTTAGGAGTACAAATAACATATACCATGTTTATATTTATGTTAGGAGCAATGTAGTCCATACGGGCCGGTTTTACCGGTTTTGGAGTGCAAGCGAGACGAAATCCGGTATGCCGGTGAACGGTATTTGACCGAAAAAATCGGCCGGTATGGACCGGTACGGCCGATTATTTTTAAACTTTTAAAAAAAAAAATCAAAAAAAAATCAAAAAAAAAAAAAAAATTATCCTTGTTTTAGGGTTTTCAATTGTTACTCATATTTTTTTATGGTATTTTAGAATTGTATATGCATATGATAATATCTATAATTAATCTAATGATCTTGATTAGAATTGTAATATCCTTGTTTAATTAGCATTTTAGACGATGAACTTTGAATTTGTTCCTGTTTCTCTTGTGTTTCCAGTTTGAACTTTGTATGAAATCTATGGATCTATATATTTTGGATGAGTACTAGTTTTTCTTTCTAAACTTTGTGAAAAAACGTTTGTTATAACGTGTTAAAATATATTTATAGTTATAAAATGTGAACTAGTATTTTTCATAAAATTATAGGTATAAAATATATGGATCGATATTTCGCCGATACTTGAAACCGAAATTTCCACAGTATACCGGCGTACCAGTGTATCGCTCTCGACCGGTACGAACCGAAATCCGTTATGGACTACATTGGTTAGGAGTACAAATAACATGTACAAAATGCTATGTTAGTGTAACAGTCATGTACATGTTTTTTGAGTGCAGATTGTCTATACTCTTTAAAAAAAATTAAAAGTGATATATAGTTTAGTTTTACTTGCACTAATAAAATAAGTTTATTTGTAATACAAATATCGTCGAATTTCCTCGATGAGTACACTGAAGTTGAAAACAAAGTTTTGGCAGAAATTGTAGAGATAGTGGGAGAACAACAACGAAAAGATGGTGTTGAAAATGAAGTAGTGCAACAAGATGAAGAATTGGATGGTACTGAAGAGGATAAGTATGAAGATTTGAGGCTTATCATAAATCAAAAATGGATGGAAATGATGTGTATATTTGAAGAAGGTGGTTTGGTGGATCCAATAATGCGTCAAATTGTGGATGACATCTACTATAAAACTTACCCCGATAGAAAGCCTGGATCTAACAAAGAAAAAGAAAGATCTCCATGGACTGACTCTGGTGGAGAAGATAAAGATTCAAAAGAAACTGAATCTGATGGTGGTGATACAATGAGCTTGGGAGACGAATAACATATTTTTATTTGTACCGACCCAAACGAGGTTCCAAATACAACTACTACGGAAGATACAAATACAAAAGAATATTAAAGAAGAAAAAGGTCCTTCAAGCTCATCGAACGATGGTTTTGAGACTTTGCAATACAAACTTTGGGCTTCCACTCAATTTAACCAAAAAGTCGATGAGATTCTAGAGGAGAAGAGTTTAACAAACTCAACACCAATAAGTTATACTCCTCTTTAGATTCTTAAAATTTTCCAATTGATGGTAGTATATGTTTCATGCACTATAACTAAATTTGTTTCCTATTGAATTTCAGTGATTACAACCAGATTTATTAGAAGTTCAACAAGTAGCAGCTACAACAATAATGAGAGCGGTAGATGGAGCCATTACTTCTCTTGAAGAGATCAAGGTATTTGCAGTGTTAAATTTCCTCATTTTAACGGATTAGGATGCTAATACCAAAAAACATAATCTTGTTTTAGATGTTTTTTTTGTAGTGCAAATTAGACATACTCTCAAAAAACAACATAGAAAGCATATATTGCTTATAGTGTATGCATTTCAGACACTAGGATGCTATATTAGGACACATAATTTAGTTTTAGGTGGTAATTTTTAAGGTACAGATTGACTATACTCTCAATAAAATCTATGCTCTAATTTGGCAGTGCAGTTTAACTACATTTTATTCATTTTCTTCTATGTTATTTAGATTTTGGCCCAATAGTTTTAATCGTAATTGAACTTTTATAGGATTCTACTATTCAAAGTGTGTTGCCAAGAACTGAGTTTGTTCCTCTGGTTTCTGAGATGCTGAAGTTTAAAGAACTTAAAGAACTATCAGTGGAAGATGTTCGTCAGTTGGTTGTGACAGGAAAGTACATTTACAAAGAAGAATTTGGAATATTTCTGAAAAGTGAATGAAGATGTTGTTGATTTGAACATTGATGAACCATAAAAACAAGCAGAGAGGCCAAATGATATTATATTGTATGAAAGATATGTTCAAGAATGGCCGAAAAGTGGGAGTCTCAAAATCCTAAGTGAATTAGATCCCACAAAGCTCATTAAAAACTTATATGCAAATGATGTATTGCCTCTTCCGTCCGAAACAATAGAACCTAGTCCACCAAAGGTATACAAATATTTAGCAAGTTTTTATTAGAGTATATATATTATGCACTGTCATTTTATTCGGGTATATTTTAGTGTCTAATGCGGAAGAAAAATGCAGGAACAACCAATGGAAGAAAAAACAATCGAACCCTACTCATCTTTGGGTATTAGTTGTAGCAATCTTGCAAGGATTATTGGTGAAGAAGAAGATGCAACAACTCAATCTGGAAAACAAGGTTCAAAACCTGCAGTTTCATTTGAAGGACCATCGTTCTCGCTCCACATAGACGGGACACCAAACAAACATGAACCTGAAACTGAAGTTGAGCAACCAAAAAAGGTATACAGAACATTTAATTCATATATTTGTACTTTATTTCAAATGCTATGATGTTTGTTCAGTGTATTTATTCTGCACTTAATTTTTTCTTTTACACACGGTCTGACATCAGGGTAAGATTGCCTCGTAAAAAACTAGCTGAGGTTAAGTTGCCAGAGGTCCTACCACCATTCTCAAAGATTGAGATGAAGATGAAGAGAAAACATGATAATCCCGCACTTCGTTTGGAAGAAAAAGTAAGTTATTATCTCTAGTTGAAAGTGTATATGATCTGCACTTTAGTTTAAGATCAGAATTGGTAACTATGTTTTGGTCAAAACAAAAAGCAGGTGGAAGAAGAGACTGAAATGCAAAGAAAATCAAGGGAAATAAATGAGAGGCTTGAGGAAAATAAAAAGAGGGTACAAAGAGAAGCACCAATTGTCGGGCGACGGGTCCTTGAAAAAATGGCTAAGGTAAAAAACTAATTATTTTGAAAGTGCATCTAGGCTATACTAGGAAAACTAACTACAATGAAAATAAGATTTGAGAGTGTATATTGACTATACTATCAAAATAGTTAGTTTGATAGTTACATTTGACAATATATAAGCTATACTCTGAATATATACTATGATAAAACAAAAACAAAAGAATTTGTGCAGATTGACTATACTAGGTGAATTTTTAATTTTGTTTGTTGTTTTTTAAAAAAATACAGGAAGAAGTAGAGCGACAACAAATGTAGAAGCATGAAGATGCAGAGAAACAACAATTGAAAAAGCAGTAAAAATTGTTAAAAAGAAAGTCCAAGAGAAATTGATAGCTCATGTAGCTAGTCGGTCAATATCTCAGATAGAAGATGAAAAACCACTTGCTATCAGAAAAAAAGAAATTGCTGAGAAGAAGAAGCATAATAAGGATATGGTCTCAAGTGTGGTCCATGATGTAGTGACTAGAAAAGATAGACAAGCGAAGACACTTGCACCAATGTATGACAGTGGAAGCAAGCTTTCTGATAAAGCTTCAAAAAAGACCAAACCAAAAATGCAAGAAAAGAAATAAGTTGAGCAGAGAGCAACATAAAGAGCACCAAAGACAAAGAAACCGAAAGAAAAGCCAAATGCAAAAAAAAAAAAAAAGGAAAGGGAAAGAATTAGCAAAGGAAGGACAACCTCTCACGAAAAAACAACAACAATTAAAGGACCCTAATAAGTTGAAGGAACTTAAATACTCGCCATACTTTGAGAAGCTGAGTCCAGGGAAAGTAGAAGTTTTGTATACATACTTCGATAAAGCAACACTTGTGTAAGTCTCCGTAATTATATCTCTAACTAATATATGAATTACAGTATATACATACAACTAGACTTTTTTTTATTATTTTCACATTGCATGTCAAATCCATGGAGAGTGAAACTTGAAGATGGTAGTTATTTGTGTGTATTTTCCAAGATGATTGAGTCGTTGTTACAAATGACTGCTTGGAAGCATATTTGCTTCGATACACTGTGTACAAGATAAAATAAGCTTCTCGCAAAGATCAAACTAATACTAATGCAAATAAGAAGTACCATCCAGCATTGTACATTGAAGTAGCTGTTTGGGTGAGTGTTGTTCTTGATTATATTTTCCATTTTCAAACATGAAAATGAAAAAACTAGTTACTTTTGGAAAGTGCATATAGGCTACACTGAAAAAAAACTAGTTATTATTTCAGTGGGGTTGAATAGTGTAGATAGGCTATACTCAAAAATAAGTAATTAGTTTGGTAGTTACATTTGGTAGTATATATAGGCTATACTCATACTAACACACGGAAAAAATATTTTGCATTCCAGCTTCATGTCAACAAGCCTCAAATTATGCCTGGAGGAGTCAAGAATGTTATTGATTCTTCAATCATGGGCATGGACAACAACGTCAACATGAATTTTATCCCTTTATGTCATGGGGAAGGGCTTGGCAATCATTGGACCTTGCTGGAATTCTTTTTCAAGGAAATGCACTTCATTCACTACAACTCTTTGGAAGCCAACAAGGATGTATGCAAAGATAATGGAACAAAAATGGCCAACTACTGCTTCCAAGTCACCGAAAAATTCTTGGTTGTACACCAAGGGAAACAAGTGAATAAAGTTGTGTTGTTGGAATACCCAACACCTCAACAAGGGAGCGCACCAGACTACCTACTATATGTCAGATATTTTATGAAGAAATTCTCCAAGTTTAACCCTGAAGAAGATGCTGAATCAAGCTTAGGAGATGAAGAAGAACTGAGAATGAATATGCAGAACAAAAGAGTTTTTTTTGGCATGCAAGTTGCTCACAGCAAAATACCCCGAAGAGAATTGGAATCTATCTCACGAAACTGATTATTTCAGTAAGCTTAGTGCTGAGTGACAAAATTTCTTTATACTCTTGATATTGTTGTCTTGTTTTAAGTTTAAGCTTCAGTATATAAAGGATATACTAGTATTAACTATTTATGTTTTTATTTTTGGTAAACCCTTTGATTGTATCTGTAGGCTATACTAGCACATACAGTTCTATTTTTGGTGGAATTTTTAGCAGTGCAATTTACCTATACTTTGAAAAATATATGTTCTTTTTTGGCAATGTATATAGGCTATACTGGTTCTTTAGCTATATTTTTGAAAAATATATGTTCTTTTTTGACATAACTGACTATAGAATGTGATTAATACACTTGACAAGACAAGACTAACACTAGAATTGACAGTCTAACTGATTAGTGTAGAATGTGAAAAGACTAGACCTTAGGTGAACATGCTAAGCATGGGTCTCACTATATTCTCATTTCTCATTATAGAATGTGAAAAGACTATACCTAAATAGAACAGTCAAAGTAAGGGGAGAAAACTAGGCGTGTATTGAAAAATAGCTTGGCATTAAATGTCTTCATTAGGGTTTCAAAATTGCTATAAAATCAAAGACAAGGTTAGAATTAGTCAGAGAATAAGAAGGGGAATACCAAGGAGTCAGAGAATACATTTAGAAAGAGTCAGATAAAGCATCTATTGTTAATAGTTTGCAAAGATTTAAGAAAGACGAAGACGGTTTGCATGCATAGAAGAGTTCCAAAGGATGTCAATATGGAACAAACTGTTGTAGTCCGTTGTAAGAAAGGTCAGTTACATCGCATACACTTCAACATATGTACAATACACAACCAAGAAGCCTTCATGGACAAAGATGCGACAGAAAAATTGTCTCGTTGCAATGAAGATGAATTTGCAGCAGCTCGTCCAAGAACACCATGAGGAGAACTCAAAGTAGAGGAAATAATGTTTCTTAATCAGGATGAATACCCTCAGGGGTTGGATGAAGTTTATGTAGAAGCTAAGGTTGCAGCTTATCGTCCTAAACCTTTGTAATTATATTTTTCTATTGTTTTGATTCTGTTTTGTTTTTCCTTTATTTTTTTTCTTTAAAATTAATATTATATGTTTTTAATTTGAAAAAATGGTATGTTTATTTTTAATTTTGTTTAAAGTACAATCTATAGCTAAAGTTTTAGAGATCCAAAAATATATGGTATGTGGTTAAACTATGATTATATATTGCCTACACTTAAAATAAAATACCCATAAGAGAGTATATAAAGGTTATACTGGTCTAAGTAAACTATCTCCAAACTTCAAATTACAAAAATTGAAGAATTTTTATAATAAAAAGTAGATGCCTACACTGAAAAGGCACTATGAAATTCAAACACAAACTAAACTTATGAAAGTATAGTTAGTATATATTCTTGCAAAGTGTGTGTGCCTAGGTGCCATGCATCTAAGCCCCGGATTTGTAATGGTGAACCCTTTTGGGTAAGAACCATTTGAGAGTATAGTTAGGATATACTCTTGCAAAGTGTATGTGCCTAGGTGCCATGCATCGATCGCCTTTTGCATGCATCCAAACTGTGAAGTAGGGTTGGATATAATCCATGTATCGATCGCCTTTTGCAGAAATAGCGGCGGTTGCATGAGAGCATGTAAAACCATACACACGCCATCTTTGGCAGGTGCAAGTACTCCTCTCCAAGTCCACGTAATAAGACCTGCATTGTGTATATTCACATATATTCAAAATCAAAAGCAACATGAACATATATTGAACAATATAGAACATATGCACTGTTATATAAAAGCATTACTAAAAATTATATTAGAAACTATAGTTTATTTGCGTTACAAGGTCAGATGTACGATCATTAGTGAAAACAAAGGGGGAAAAGTGGTATTACTAGACTAATATAAACACATTATTCCATATGCATTGATTGTGTTTAAACAGATTTATGTTATTTTTAAAAAATTTATGACATTACTACACTTATATAAACAGTATAGTTTATATACACCAGTTGATAAAACACATGCAAAGTAGAAAAAGAAAGAAAACTGACCTTGGAGAATGAACTTCGTAGATATTATCGGCAGAATAACTAACATCCCAGATACGACCCATTTGAATGTGCTCTTCATGCAAGGATTCATATTCAGGATTTCAGGGTCCATCAAAAGACTTTCTTGGCGACGTTCTGACATCAACTTCATAACGCGTCGCCTAGATAAAAAAAAAATTTATTATAGAAAAAAGAAACAACAACAAAGATATGATATTCATTTATATCCATAAGAGTATAACCTAATCATGTCAACAAGGGTGCAGGCAGGCAACTTCTTGTCATGTCGAATCCATTTACTGAACGATTCAACTACGCTTGAAGAAGTCTGACCATACCTACAACTAGTGAAATAGGCACTAGACCAGTGTTCACTAGGGATATTACGAAAATAGGTTACAACCCAAGGCCTTCCCAATGGAACCTTTTCCCGAAGTACCTCTTCGTACTTTGCTGGAGAAATGGCATATGTAGCTTTCTTAAAACATTCAATAACCTCCGTGTATTTCTCACCTGATAGGTAAGTTCTGCTTGAGATGGTAGAAGCAATAACTATGATGGGAATCAGGAAAAACCGAAGGAATAGATTGCAACAACCCTTTACCACGATCAGTCATAAAAGTGATGGGACGATTATCAACAACATTCCTAAGATTGACGATAAACCAATGCCAATTAGTAACATCTTCTCCAGGCACCAATGCATATGCTAAAGGATAAAAACGTGCAAAAAATTAAACAACACATAAATGTTATACTCTGAAAAAATCTATGTTCTAATTTAAGAGTGCAGATTGACCATACTCTGAAAATCTAGAGAGTATCTTATTATGCTTATGCTCAAAGTGCATATTCCATATACTATTTTCATATCAAGCATATAAAAAAGTAACCTAGTTTAGTTTAAATACTAATTTGGTAGTGCATATTGTCTATACTATATGCATTTCTACAGATTTAGGATGCTATTTTTATCATTGCAGATTTCCTATACTATGAAGAATTAGAAAGAATCATATTGTGCATATGTTTACAGTGCAGATTATATATACTATTTGGATAAACCAGTACTTAAATGGTATAATCTTGATAAAAATAAAAACAAAAAAGAGTGCAGAACATATATACTACTGAAACTTGCCTTTGTTGCCATTAAGACAAGTCGCAGCCATCAAACCGCCCTTGAACCTCCCAGTCAAGAAAGTTGCATCATAATAAATCATCGGCCGGTAAAATTTATAACCTTGAATGCATGCACCGAAGCAAATGAACAACCTTTCAAACATGTGGGTTGCATCATTGAATTGAAAATCAACATACAAATCTGGATTGGTTTCTTTCGAGGAATTTATAAACCAAATAAGATTCGTGTAAGACTTGACATCATCACCAAAAAGCTGCTGGTGCGACAAATCCAATGCATGATAAGCATTGTGATACTTGACATTAACACCTACACCAACTTTGAGGTAGTCTTTACCGAGCCTTTATAAGTGGATTATGCCTCACACGATCATGAATAAGATGATTGATAAGCCTCCTCGTTATAGGAGGGCTCCTCAACTTAATGCCAGCACCACATGTATGCCTTCCGACATACTTTTTTTATCTTGGAAACATCATTAGAAGAATCAATAGCAACTGCATGGATCATCCATGAACAACCAACCTTCTTGCACTTTATTGTATACCTCTCTAAATTATTCTTCACTTTCCTAACTCTTTACCCAGTTCTCAAGCAGCATAGCTCGCATGCTAGTATAAAAGAACCAACACCTCCTCGAAACAACTTGTTGGGTCATCAAAAACCTTATCCCAACCATCAGAAAGAAATGGTTTTGCAACCTCATTACCCTCTATTTCATAACTGGCTCTAGCACTCACAATCAAATCTGATTCCTTGTTCACATGAATAAAATTCAATGAAGTTGAACCAACACTAGAAAGGACATCAACGTGCAGCTGAAAAAAAAGGAAATTTCTTCAAAAAGTGTAATGATGCAAGACCATGCAGTGACACATCAACAAGCACATGTACTTTCACACCATCATCAAGAAAATTGATTACAATATTTATGGGTGTCAACGTCCTCCAATTATCACATATGCAATACTT
Source organism: Papaver californicum (assembly GCA_023531435.1). Lineage (NCBI taxonomy): Eukaryota > Viridiplantae > Streptophyta > Magnoliopsida > Ranunculales > Papaveraceae > Papaver > Papaver californicum. The sequence goes on from JAJJMC010003936.1 coordinate 8,131,061, forward strand.
CAAGTCTTCAATTGTAGAATCAAAAGTAAACTTATACGGAAAATGATACTCCTCATAGTATACATGTGCATAACACATAATAGGGTAAGAAGTAGACATTTTAAACCCGTGACAAAAAGACAAATCAACAATTTAGAGGAGCTATTGAACTGAAATCAACAATAACATATAGACTATACTGTCAGCACAGTGTAGTGAATATGCACTTTAGAATCAATATAACAATGAAAATAAAAAAAAAAAAATAATATAACTAATACTGAAGCAGTATAGGGAATATGCACTTTAGAATCAATACACAAAAACTGAATGAAAAAACATTATTAAAATTGATATTACACAGTACAGTCTATATACACTTTAGGATAATAGACAAAATAAACAACCACAAGAAGATTTATTCGTATTAATGAACTTATATTGAACTGTGTAGTCTATATACACTGTTGGATCGTGTACAAAACATAATAAAGAGCATTACAAAACTGATATTGAAAGTATACTTAACATAAACTGTTGGATCTGAATGAAAAAAACAAAATCAAAGCAAATCTGTTACATAAACAAAATCTAAAAATAAACAAAAGCAAACTGAAAATATGATAATCTTGCCAACTGAATCAGAAATAAAGAATGAACATGCAAAACCAAACAAAAAACCAAATTGAAAAACTGATTTCAAGATCTACAAACAACAAATCCTAAAAACTTAAATCAAAATACTGATATTGAACATTATAATCCTGAAGCATAAGAACAATAAAAAATCCAAACACAAAACGCCAGAAAGAGAATTAAATGTTGCTACACTAGTTATGATGGAATCAACATCATATAATTCAGTAAAAACTAAAAACAAAACAACTGAAACTACTAATTCGTAATTATAAAAGAAAAACTGAAAAAAGATCATCAAGATAACCTAATCAAGATGATTGATCTAATTAGAAAGTAGTAGATACAAAAAAATTATCAAAAAACAAAGAAATAACAAGATTAAACATAAATCTACTAACCTGGAGAATCATCTTCAGTAGAGGAGAAGAAAAAACGAGCGTAAACCCTAGAAAATTCGCGAGGAGAAGAAGAAGTTGCTGCAGAGAAGAAACCGGAGAACGAGATCTGAAGATTCTCGGTTAAAATCTCGATTGTTATGAAAGGAAATTTTAATTTTGCTTTTTTATGTATCCGTTAGCTGAGGGGGTAGTTTGGCTAGTATAAATTTATTATTAATAGACTCACACGTGCGAGGAACAAGATTGGACCTTGTGATAAAGAAATTGGGTCTTTTTTAGTATTCCTGGACCTCCGGTTAAAATGGGCTCAATGGGTGGACCTGCCATTAAGTCAGACCACAAAATTATGACCTATCAGTAATTTCTACTTATTAAAAATTATAATAACTGATTATTTTAATCATAATTAAAAAAACTCATTATTTTCATAAGTAGAAAAAAGTTGTTTATAAAAATTATCATAATCAATTATTTTCATTAACAAAATTGAATTAGACTTTTTTTCTTCTTATTTTCTCTAAACTATCAAAAGAGAGATAAAAAAACAATAGTAGTCTAAAAAAAATCTTAGATCATCATTCTTTCCTCTCCTCTTTAGGAGCATTTTTCTAAAATAATCAATTATTCTAATAATATATTTGTTAAAATTTATTGAAAAAATAATTACTACCATAATCATACAATTAATAGTTATTTATAATTATAAATACTAATCATAATTTTTACCGAACAATACCTATAAGTCAGGGTCCCGGTTGGAGCTAAAGGATTTGGATTACGGTGGCTAATTTTGAGGGCGCCGGCGGACTTTTATGGAGGTGGGTAATTTGGATCACGGGGGCAAAGTTTGAATACTACTCTTGTCTGAGAAGGCGGAAGGCCCATTAGAATCATTCTAGTTCACTCTCTTTTGGGATTCAGCGTTCTCGGAAGGTCTAAGCAATGGCGACTGTGCGGATGATAGGCAAGTAACTAACTAACTTGTCCCAATCATACACTGTCCTTCCACTTCCTTCATCTATTTTCAATTTTAACAATTGTCAATCTGATCACCTCTCTTCTTCTCTCTTGAAATCGAACAGATATAGCCGTTAATTTCACAGGTGAGACATTTTTACAAACACTTCTCATTCTCTTGTCACAATTTATGGTATGGGGTTTAAAATCCAAGACTGATTGTCACTTATCACTCAGATGGGATGTTTAAGGGTCTGTACCATGGAAAAAAGTGTCATATTCGAGATTTAGTTGCTGTTCTTGGTAGGGCATGGAGTTCTGGAGTTGATCGAATTATTGTAAGCAAATTCTACCAAATTTACCTCTCTTAGTCAATGTCGAATTTTGGTGATAACAGCATAGTTTGATGTCTCTTTATGTTAGGTCACTGGTGGGTCTCTCGAAGAATCAAGGGAAGCTCTTGCAATAGCCGAAACAGATGGTCTTTTTCTTCTCTTAGTTTCATTTTTGGATTTCTCCTTGTAATGCTTTATAATTAGTCATATTTGTTTTCAATTGTCATATATGTAGGACGGCTTTTTTGTACTGTTGGGGTGCATCCTACCAGATGCAAGGAATTTGAGGATAGTGGGGACGCAGAGAAACATTTTCAGTCCCTCGTGTCATTGGCCAAAGAAGGAATTGAGAAAGGAAAGGTTATTGTTTTTTCTCAATGCTCATCTTTTATGTTAACATTGTCTGCTTCAATGCATAAGTTACCTTGAACTATCAGTCACCGTTTGAGGTTTAACTTGTATTGAATTCATGTGTTACTCATCTGTTCTTCTCCCGTCTAGGTAGTAGCAATTGGTGAATGTGGATTGGATTATGACAGGCTTCACTTCTGCTCAGCTGATATTCAAAAAAAGTATGTCGATGGCTTAGTGGGTTTGTCCCTTAATAAGATTTTGTGTTTTTTTTTATTACTCTTAAATGTAGTTTATTTCATGTCAAAATACAAAATTTCCTTCCCACTGAAGCTGTTTGAATTAGGTACTTCGAGAAGCAGTTTGAATTAGCCAATGCTGTGAAGCTACCTATGTTCCTGCACATGCGCGCTGCCGCTGAAGATTTTTGTGACATTCTAGGACGAAATAAGGAAAGGTGAGTTTGCTAGAGCTTGAAGTCACTAGATTAGATGTTCTAGAGAGGTTGATTTCAACATGGCTTATACAGGAAGCTAGAAGAAGAGCAGCATCAGTTTGTATCGATTCCCCCCCTGTTAGTTTCATCTCAGTTTGCACGTGTTGTGTCATGCTTTAACTTTCATGTGGATTAACCTGATAATGGTTCTATTTTTGTTTGGCAGGTTTACTTCTGGGGTTGTCCATTCATTCACTGATAGTGCTGACGATCGTGATAAGCTCTTATCTTTCAGTAATGTCTACATAGGTAATTACTTAGTTGAAGTGGAACTTCAGCTATTCATGTTCAATCAATTTTTAATTAGTAAGGCTGAATGTTTTATCCGCATAAATATAAGTATTCTGTTAATATGGACTTGTAATATAATGCATGGGGTGGGATTACTCTGAATAAGAATATGTATGTTATTATTCCATCTAACACAAAAGTCATTGACAGACCACTTCAGAATCATTAATTGTTTGTGATATCTTTTACAACATATGTAAACCTTAACATTAATCATTAGGACCCCAGCAATATATGTAACCCAAACATTAAGTAATTAGGACCCCGGCGAAGAATTCTTGTGACTTGTTTGTCATATTGGTTTTCCTGACATTCCAAGTGAAAAGTTACAAATATTTTATTGGATCAGTTTATTCAACTATGAGGTATCATAGGTATACCAGTCAAATGGTGGGAGCTCTGACTTGCTGCATGCGTGCTGTATATATATGGATGTAAACATAGAGTGTCTCAGATAACCAGTGGTAGTGTCTGAAACATCACCGATGAACTTAAAACATGTGGTTGACAGCAGAAACTAATCCTTCTTATGAACTTGTTTGAATAAGAACAGAATTTCAATTTTATTACTTTTTCGATCATCTGTCTTTCCTTTTGCCAAGACAACTTTCTGTCAAAATACATATGACAGGGATCACCCATATTTTGATACACCATTTTGTGGTGACAGGTATAAATGGCTGCTCTTTGAAGACTGCTGAGAATCTTGAGGTTGTGAAAGGAATTCCTGTTGAAAGAATAATGATAGAAACAGATTCACCATATTGTGAAATTAAGAACACTCATGCAGGAGTTAAGTTCGTAAAATCTCTGTGGCCTTCTAAGAAGAAAGAGAAGTATGATCCTGAATGTATCGTCAAAGGTCGAAACGAACCCTGTCTAGTCAAGTAAGTACAACACTTTCCTTGGTGGCGTGCCATCTAAGTTTGTCCCCTTCTGCTGTTATTCATCTTTAGGGGGTATATTATGGATGAGTAGGAAAAATATATATTATGCAAGTCTGAGCTCCTGACCTCCATCTTAGATCAGCTGACCCCCTGAGCTCTTGAGCTTACAACAATTGTTGAACTACTAATTTGGCTATTCACATTGGTGATGTTCCTTTTAATTTTGTTGTTGGGTCTTATCTATGTAGTTTGCTCACATATCTGGAATTAGTTGAACCAAACTAATTACTACCTCCGTTTCAGGAAAAGAGTTACTATCATTTTTTTAAGTTGATCTATTTTTAGGCTAAAATGAAAAAGTGATAGTAACACTTTTCCAGAAACGGAGGGAGTATTATTTTTTGTTGAATTTAAATTTTACGTTTTTCTGAATGAATTCTGGATCTCTCTAATACTTGATCAACATGATGACCTTCCAGGCAAGTTCTTGAGGTGGTTGCTGGATGTAAAGGTATTGCCGACACAGATCAGCTTAGTAAAATCATTTACCACAATACCTGCAGGTAATTTTGGTTGGCCACAAGTTTTGCGTTAGTAGATATCTATACAATATGCAGTATCAGAGATAACCCTCCAACTCGATTCCATGTAATGGTCTTGAATATTTTTTTTGTGTTTTGTGGTTACCTCCCTCTTTTTTTGCATTAGGGGTATGCCTCATTGAAGTGTCATACATTGGATGGTTTTGTAGGGTCTTCTTTCCTCAAGATCTGGACTCAACAGCAGATGCTCTTCTGGATGGCAGCCAAGGTATCCAGTAAACAACCTCGTGACTAACCAAGTCATGTGGTACCTTGTATGCATTCACTGAGTTATTCAATTCCACGGAAAGAGCCAGTTAGTGTCGAATTTAATGGTTAGCCACTACGGAGCCACAGATAATAACACATCTGAAATCTAGATGAACAATTTTCTGTAACCTGAAGACTATTTTTGCTTCTGAATGGAAAACTAAATCTTAATGGTACAATCCGTTGTACCTTGGATTATAAGGAAATGTCATATGGCCACTTTATTCACTCTATCTGCATTGATTAAATTTACAATCTTAACGAAACTAAAGTAAGTGAAGTTTTTGTCATAATTCCCTTACTTGCAAGTTCCTTATCTCTGTTGAAAGCTGGAATTAAGTATTTGATTCATGGAGCCTGCAAAAAATGCCTAGGAAATTAAATCTGCCTTATTTGGAAATCCAAAACCTGTGAATGTCTGACTCCTGCAATTCCTACAGCTCTACATTTATAAGGGCTTCCGGCTAGATACTAGGCTCTGGAGACACACAATATATACCTGTTTCTGGTTGTAACTAAAGAAGATATCACCATTTTCAACATAATAATAAGTTCCATTAAACCTATACAAAATATGCAATTTACTAGTCTAATAGATAAAGTAGTTGAGTAATAAAGATGAAGTCAAGAAGGGACTCTTTTTTTTTGCAATCAAGAATATTACACGGCTGGTGCATCTTGTAAAAGCAAAGTCTGCTCTAAAGCACTTTTTAACTTTTAACTAGAATGCCGAAGATTGTTCCCCTATTTTAATTATCCTTTGTTTGGATTGCCATCTGAAACTATGACTTCAGCACCGATATATAAAAATCTACAAGGGAGGTTGAGAACCATGACAGTTTTCCATCTCATCTCACTCATTAATGTTTGTCAGTCAATTCATGCTGATGGTAGGTTGCATAACATTTTCAGGGACCTCTGCATCGCCTTCTGATTTTGTTTCTTCAACTTGAGAAGCCACAGTTTTAGCCCTTTCTGCTGCCAGATTTAACCTTAATGGCCGCCCTTCAAGCTCCTACTTACATGCATATTCAGAAGCAGGCACATGAAACAACAACCGAAGAGAGATTAGAAACTTGCAATAATATAAGAGTAATGCCACACACATTGTTTAACTTCCAGTTATGCAAGTGACGCTTAGGTCATACACGAAGGTTGACTATAAAATGAATCTCACCACTCCATTCAAGGCATCGATCGCAGATTGTGCATCCTGTGCAGACGAAAATGTGACAAACCCAAATCCCCTTGCCTTGCCAGAATCTCTATAATAGATGACCTTGGCAGACAATAGGCCAGGCTGATTGGCGAAGGCATCTTTCAAGCCTTCAGAACTGACGGTCCATCCAAGGTTGCCAGCATAGATCTTGTAAGGGCTTTCAACAAAACCTCTGTTGCTTCTATGGATCTTTGGCCCCATAATCTCCCTCTCTCCTCCTCGCGGAACTTCTGGAAAGTTAACCTTCACAGTACGTCCTCCAATTTGCTGCAAAAAGTCGAACATGAACAACACTATCACCCCTAACATTAACGTTTCCTATTGCAAGGAAAACATCTAAACCTGATGGAGGGACATCTCATGCATTTTCTAAACTGTTCTTTGTTTTTGAGAGTAATCCACATACCCGACCACATAATATAGCAAAGGATTTATACAATTTCAGCCAAAGCACTACTTCTGACTTACCTGCTAGATCAAGAACTGTTATGCATACAATCAATGTGGTCAGGTAACATAGTTCTCGTAGAAGTTTTGTGTTTTAAAAAAAAGGTTTAAACTGTCGGTTTCGATAACAATAGAACTCCTATCATCTTCATGTTAGTCCAATGTAGTGGAACCAATATCATCGATTTGGATTTCATAGATTACAGAGGATCCAATATGGGCAGAGCACAACATTGTCAGAACTCTTAAAGCATGGAAATTTCCTGTAGTGGCTTTGTTGAAATACTCACAGATCCACTGAACATCCTAATAGCCTCTTTGGCCTGTTCAGCAGTCCCCATAGTCACGAAAGCAAATCCTCTGCTTCTGTCTGTTACTCTATCATAAACTATCTAACAATTCAAGAAAATATAAGCTGTTAATTATCAAACAAATGAGAACAGACCAAAGAAAATCTATTAAGGTTTTAAGTTGCCAAAAAAAACCTCTACAGAGGAGACTTGGCCAGCCTGATTGAAGATATCAGTTAATTGGGCAGAAGTCATTGAGTAAGGCAAATTCCCAACATACAGTCTGCTGCTTTCTTGAATTGGAAGTTCTTCGTCTTCATCATCATATGAAAACTCATCTTCATAGTCTTCTTCTTCTTCATTTTCGTAGTCTTTTTTGTCGAAAACAGAGACAGAATCATAGCAATGAACAGAATTTGAGAGAGTAGATAAATGGGTACTTGGGGTTTGGAATTTTAGAAATGTGGGTTTTGTTTCTGTAATTTTGGATTTTAAGGTTAAGGGTGAGAAATCAAGAGAAAGATTCACAATTCGATGGATAAGACGAACTGAAGAAATAGTAGTAGAAGTAGTAGCAGCAGCCATGGAGATGAATGGCGCTGCCATTGGTTTTAATGGAATAAGATTAGGGTTTTGAGGTTGATCAGATTATTATCAGAGTGAGAGTGTTACGAAATAGAAAGAAGATATTGTGCTTGAGATCAAAGTGGATAAAGTCATTATTGTCGTTGAAATTCAAAACTCAAAGACTAATGTCCGATTCAAGTCAACTATGAACCGTTGAGTTGGCTTATATCAATATATGCCGTCTGGACTCTGGACTCTGGATTCAAATATTTTCCCTGTATCGAAATTGGACGATGGCCATGGCCTGCAAGTCTCTAGTGACAATCTAGTAAAGGATCCCTCAAAGGGTTAAAAAAAAAGGTACAGGGAACCTGAAATATATGGAAAGTATACCAATTCGAACTCCAAATGCCCTGTTAAAACTTAAATACATTTCTTTCAAATACAGCGTATATATGATTATAAAGCTTAAAGGTATTCAAAATACAGCGTAATAAGTCCAACTGACAGAAACTGACAGTTTTTCAAGTACTTAAATTCTATTCTATAATAACGCATGTCAGAAAATATGAAGTTGGAAGCATGGTTCCTCAGGTCACCCCTGCATAACCATAAAATTGGTTCCTAAGCCTTGATAGGTCCCAAATTTGCCAGCTTCTGAATGACTCTTACAACTGGCATTCCATCACCTTCATCGTTACCAACTCTCCATGTTCGGTCTTTTTTCCTCATTGGTTTCCTATGTTGTTTATAGGATGCTGTTGCTGTCTTCTTCCTGACTTGCTTTCCAGCCTTTCTTGCAGCTAACCCGTTCTCTTTCTCATATGAATCGAGATCCTTCAGTGCATGCTCTAAATCACCTTCTACAGCTGAAGAATCTTCATCGTCAGATAAATCTGAATCATCTTCAATAAGTAATGAACTTAGACCAACATCGGTCCCCTTATCAGCTTCAGCCTCAAAACCAGGGGGCAATTCAAAGTGGGGCAGCTTCCCATCGAGGTAGTCTTTCAAAATAATACGTGAAGCCTTAGTTTCATCTGGAAGTCCACTTGAACCAACGTATCCACGAGATGAACAATAAGCCCTAAGTAATTCTGACGCAAGAGGAGGCCTAGTTTGTGGTTCATACACTTTGGGTTTTGGCAGGGTAATATTGTAGACTTTCTCAATTAGGTGCCTTGGAACCCGATTTGCAACAACCTGTATAGCTTCTCTATGTTGAGTCATCCTATCAATTGGGAGAACCCCAGATGCAATCATCTCATACCTAGAACTGGTAAATGATGGAAACACTAAACCAGGACAATCGCAAAGCATCAGCTCTTCAGATATAATCAATGTCTGGAAGTGTTTCGTCTTTCCTGGAGTTGAAGTTACACCAGTTCGCTTCTCACCCACCAAGGCATTAATTGTTGAACTCTTACCAACATTAGGGTAACCCACAAAACCTACAACTACGTGCTTAGCTGCTTGGTCAGCACCCTTGGAACCCGTGCTCTTCTTCCTAGTAGCAGCTATAGCCTCTGCTTCAGCTTGCAAGCGTGCCAAAAGCTCTTCTCTGCCATAAATTTTTGTGTCACTGTTTGAGGTATTTTCCAGCTCCTCAAATCCTATCAATGTTTTGCCTTCAACAGCGGCAGTGGCAGCTTTAGCCGACCAAAACAAATACAAAATTCCATTATCTTGGAAGTACTGAGCCCATTTTTCCCTGCAATAGCAAGGGTTTAAAATAGTTCCAAAGAGACTGCAGTAAGAACAAACACAGTGGTACAGCTCAAAATAAATTTACCTGACAGAAAGTGGTAAAAGGTCTGCCTTGTTAACAAGAAGCATTGTTTCCTTGTGCTCATCAATTTCGCGTGCATATGCCTAAGCAGTAGATAAATAGTTTGGTCATGATCCTCGGAAAACGATTGCAAGTCAGTAAACAACTCCTAATATTTTAATAGTTTGTGGGAGAAGAATAGATCTACCCATAAAACTTGGTGCCTTTGGAAAATCCTAAGGTCTTTGCCACTGAGTCATGGGCATTGAAGCAGCAGGAGACGAACCCAGCCTTAGGCAAGTGGGTCAGTTGACCCCACTAAACAAATGTCCCTCTTCTTTAATTTTTCAAACAATGCCTCGATTCTATCATTATATTACACAGGATCTCTTTGTTTTCTTTATTTTTGACCCCACTATACCAAATATGTTTAGACTTAACCCCACCATGTCAAGTTTCTAGGTCCATCACTAGAAGCAACTCTAGCTTCATGCTAAGAAGGGCAAGAATTGATTTTTGTAGCATATATGATATAGATTTTTAGACCACAATATGTTTCATAACAGTATTCCAAAAGAAGAGAACCTTTCAAAAGATTATACTGTATTGACATGGCTGCTAACCAACCAGGATTCTTTGCATCATCATTCATCATTTTACTTTAGCAATTTACTAATGTATGTATATAATTGGGAAAGCGAAACATATAATTTTAGAATTCCGTGGAGTTTTACAACTATACATGTACATATAATCACCTCACCAAAAAGTGTTGATCACAAATTATTTTTTCGACATGTTAACTGCTTGTAACTCAAATATGATCGAGGGACAGTAACAGCCTGGTCCCACTTTTATTTTACTAATTTAGACTCACTATAGTCATCATCATGGAAATGACAGTACAAATTTCAACATTTTTTCTAAATGAGCTGCCGGATGTATAAAGACGACAAGCTACAGCGGATCAGCTCAACTAGCATAGAAGTGGACTATAATATTAGTTCCTTTTAACATGTAACACTACATCCCTATCTTGCCATACTTAAACCAGAACTGAACCCTGCATTTAAATACTTCCTGCCGAATTTTTATACTGTAGTCCAATTAACACTACCTTATCAATGATAAAAAGTGGATCGAAGTTCATCTTTTAACACTGGGATCCTTGTGCAGTATCACGAAGTGATTGGTATTAGGTGGATTGAAAACCAAATGCATATGATTTACCATCTGTAATTGTAAAGACATCAAACTGAGAAACTACGAAAAACATACCTCAAGATCAGGGCACCGGTAGAAAAGTGGGTCACGTGCATCAACAACCATAACAAGCTGGGAAGAAAAAAATGTGATGGATTATAATTGCAGGATGTAATAAAATGCATGCGCAAGAACATCATAACAAGAATAAAGTTCACATATCTGCTAAAATGGATGTAAAAAGAAAAGATTACGGAGAACCTGAACAGGTAAACATCCTAGTACTCAAGTTTGAAAATAAAGCAAATGTTCTTTTTGACACGAAGCTGATAGCACCATTGCAGCTGAGCAATGAGAAAATCGAGAAGACATATTCTTTTTGGATGGCATCCATCTAGTAACCTAAACATTTTAAAATTTTCAAGTATAATAACTGAAATCCCAGCGTAAGTTTCTGTTTGTGCAAATTAGTGATCTTTATGGTGGAAAACATGGCATAGATACTCTAGTCAGAGCTGCTCTAATGAGTCTTAAACATCACACATAATGCATCAAAAACTATCCAATCTATTGGAAGTAAACTATAAGATATTACTAACAAGTTTGTCAATCAACATCAATATAAAACTTTAGTATATGTCAGATCAACTCAACTTCAACTGCAAGACATTTAAGTATTACCTAGATATGGAAAATTACAAATAAATGCATAATCTTACCAAATCGCTCCTTTCAAGTACTCGCCATAGCTGCCGCCAAATATCCAAGTTCTTCTCAAATGGAGTGAGAACAAGCTTTTCATTTTCCTCTAGACTAAAAAGAAGGAAAATGAAGATCGTAGAAATCCAAATTAGGTTGAATACTATGGTAATTTTTCAGATAAATGTAAAATTGCCTAAAAGGTCTTTATCCAAAACAGTGTTAACCGTATTCCAGCGAGCACTGTGAAAAACCATAATCGACCTATCATCAGACAATCTGTATTTATGAACGTGACTTATCGACGATAGCCACGTTGATAACTATGAGAATGATTCATTAATCACATAACAAATTTTATTTATTTCAGATTGTTCCTCCTCCTCAACTCTACAGTAATGAGCTTAACCACATCATATTTCTTTAGTTACAAATCTATATTATTTACAAGCAAAACCTAGATGTAAGGATTCAAGCTCATACATAAAACAAAATTGATAAAAAAAACAAACCTGGCAAGTTTTCTACGCCAGACTAAGAAAGCCTGTTTCTCATTAAAATCAAGCTGATCCACCTCCATCCCTGGATACCAAGGCGGCCTAAAAAAACAGTCACAGTAATATTGGTCAACAAAATGAAATTATCAATCTAATTAAAACTTATAATTCCACAAAAAGGAAAACTATAATTACCTGCGAGGAACCTGAAGACTACAGGCATGTATTTCTTCCTCTTTCAACTGTTGCTCTCTCAATTCCTCCGGTGTCATCGTTTCATTTTCGTTAGCATTTGTATCCCTAAACACCAATAAATTAATAAATAAAAACCAGAATTAAAATCAGAGCATACATAAATTCACATATAATAATAATTTAATTTAAGAAGCTAGGGTTACATACAGGTTGATGAGGAACTTAGGGGTAGGATTATCATGAATATAGAGACGTTCAGCTTCCTCAGCTTTTTCAATGATGGCATCGATATCAGTAACTTCAGTTACAGATTCAAGAACTTTATTCTCTTGTTTCCTGTAATATCTACCTTTTTCTTTGATTTGTTGTACCATTTGGTTATGTTGTTTAACTAGGGCTCTTCCTAGTGCTGTTTTCTCATTCTTCCCCATTTTTTTTTTTACTTTTTCGTTGATTGAAAGAACACAGACTACAAACAGAATGAAACTCTATAAAATTGAAACTAATGTAATCCCAGAGAAACCTTTTCTCGGTTCTATTTTTGGTAGCGGTGTTTCAGGCGGTAGGGTATAAAGAGAGGAGGGTTTATAACACGTTACCGCTAATGTTATCACGGCAAAGCTAAGTAGATATTTCTTCTCCTTCCTTTGTTATTGATAACATCCACTATTGGCTACACGCAGCCAAGACAACATCTCCGTTGCTCTTTTGGTGCCTTGGCTGGGTTGTTGACAACATCCACTTTTTGTTATTCGCAGCCAATGTATGTTAAGTCGATATATACTAGCGGCAAACCTAGCTATGCCAGTTGCTCGGAGGCAGAGGAAGGCTTGTTGTTGGATGTCGGTTGGATCGGCACTCGGCAGTGTGCCATTCAAGCTGGTTGAGTCTACTTAGAAGAGTCAAACGCAGCTAAGCCTTGTAAAGTAAAAAAATTGCCAGCCTTGTAAAGTACAAAATTGCCCAAGATATTATTTTCTGCGGTACACTTGTGATAGAAAAATTGGGTATAGTCTTAGAATAAATTGTACCAAAATGCATAGATATTCTATCAAGCCTTCGGCCAGAAAGATATTTCTGAAACCCAAGAAACACCCCTAGTCTACCCAAGTATCCTTAGATGTTACAGGAGTCATATACAGTCATTTGCTTATTCACTTGGAGGAGAAAGCCTCTTAAAAAGCTTTGGTTGTTGCCCTCACTGAAATTACGAGGATATATTGCAAGTGATAATACATGCAAATTATCTCATCTGCATGAATATTAGCATTATCACTATTAGAAGACAAATGACAATGAATTTAGTTAAGGATAAAAAAGGAATGAGAAGTCTTGTTTCTTCTTAAAATCCTAATTATAAATGAAGATTATGTTTTGGAATGTCAGAGGCTTGAGAAGAGGTAGAGCCATAGACAAACTAAGGAGTTTAGTGAATCAATTTAGTCCTACTTTATGTTGGGTTGTTGAACCAAAAATAAAATGGAATTCAAAGGATCGTAAACAGTTAAGGTTAGCCGGTATGCATTCAATGGTAATACATAATTTTGTGGGTAATATTAAGGGTAATATTTGGCTATTCTGGAGTGCATCTATAACTACTCCAAATGTTATTTCTATTACAAGCCAAGTCATTATAGTTGATATAGGTGGGGTTTTGGTTTCTGGAGTTCATGCTGCTTCTTTGACTTGTGATAGGAGAGAGTTATGGGAGAATTGGAAGAGGTCAATAATTTGGATTTACCATGACTCTTGAGTATGGATGAAAAGGTGGGTGGAAGGAGGCCTCTTAAGGTGGCAATGCAAGACTTCAGTAATTGTTTAAATACTTGTTATTTAATGCAGGCTCAAAAAACAGGATTACAGTATACATGGTGTAATAATAGGGTTAGAGTAAAGAGGATAGTGTGTACTCTGGATAAAGCTTTGTTCAATTTAAAATGGTTTGAGTTATATCCGGAGTGGAGTTATAAAGCTTGTGTTAGAGGAGTATCTGACCATAGTCCATTGTTGGGCTATGGTGTTAATATTCCTAAACCAAAAAATGTTCCTTTCAGAGTAGGTGTGGTTGGAACAAGATGGTTTCAAGAGTATTATGCAAAATGCATGGAATGAAGAGGTTAGAGGTAATCCAGCTTTTGTTTTTGTGTCAAAAATGAAGAAATACAAATTGTATTAGAGAATGAAATTGGAATGTATTTGGTGATGTAAGGGTGAGGTTGAAATCAACACAAGATGACGTGATGAATGCTGCTTTTTTATCTGACCAGAATCCAGAGGATGTCATGTTGATGGATAAACTTGTAACTGCTATAGGAAAGCATGGAATGGTAGTTCAAAAAGCAATTACACAACAGAAGGATAGAGTGATATGGTTAAAGGATGGAGCTGCTAATACTAGATTCTTTCATACTTCAATTAAGATAAGACAAACTCAAAACTCAATTGTTGAACTTGAGGATGAGAATGGTGTTATAGTAGCTGATCAACAAAGAGTATCAAATATTCTGGAGCATCATTTTGAAGAAAAAATTAATTTTAAAGAGGTTAGTCTTGTTAAGGAAGTTTTTGAGGCAATACCTGGGGTGATAAATTGTGAAGATAATGAAATGTTGGAGGCAGTTCCTACACCAATGGAAATCAAGGATGTTGTTTTTCCTATAGATGCTGATAGTGCTCCAGGTCCAAATGGATTTCCTGGTTTTTTCTACAGATTTGCTTGGGACATAATTGGGGAGGGAGTAATTCGAACTATTATATATTGCTGGAGAAAAGGTTTTATACCTAGAGGTTTGAGCTCTAATTTCTTATTTTTGTTTCCTAGAGTTAAATGTGCTAGAAAGGCTAATCAGTTTAGACCTATAGGGCTTAGTAATTTCAGTTTTTAGGTATTCAGAAAAATAATTACTACTAAAATGTGTGGCTTAAGGGGGGAAGTAGTATCACAACAATAAGGTGCTTTAATTAAATGCAGATACATCCAAGAACATATTGTTATTGCATCTGAGTTGATTAGTAAGTTGGATACTAAAAGGAGAGGTGGTAATGTAGGACTGAAATTGGATACTACACAAGTGTATGATTCACTAAGCTGGGATTTTTGTTGTTGAAGTAATGGGAAGGTTTGGATTTTCAAGGAAGTTTATATCATGGATGCATATTCTCTTTAATTCTGCCAGAATTTCAGTTCTTGTTAATAGATGGCTTGTTGGTTTTTTTCAAGTGGGAAGGGGGTTGAGGCAGGGTGATCATCTATCACCAATACTATTTGTGATTGCATAGGAGTTATTGAGTATGAACTTATCTAAGTTAGTACTTGATCATAATCTAATGCCAATGCTAAATAGAAATGGGATTCAACCAACATATATATTCTTTGCTGATGATGTCTTTTTATTTTTGAATGGTCATAAAAGAGAAATTGGCATTGTAATGAAATTGTTTGAAGGACTATTAAGCTTAAGGTCAGGTAGTAAATTAGTTAAAGAGCAAGGTTTTTGTTGGAGGGGTGACAGAGTTAAAAAGAACTCAGATTTCAGCTTAATTTCATATGCAATTGTCAAATTTTCCAGACAAATACTTGGGAGTTATACTAAAACCTGAAGGTATGAAGACATGTCATGTTTGGGGTTTTGTGGAGATGTTACAAAGTAAGCTAGCTAATTGGAAAGGTAAGTTGTTGGCTATGCAGGATAGACTAATTTTAATTAAGTCTGTCTTGTGTATTAAACCTATATACAATATGTCTATTTACAAATGGCCTGTGAGTATGATGAAGGTGTGTGAGAAAATGATAGAAATTTTCTCTGGACAGGGGATCCAACAACTAGAAAGCTTGTGACTTTAAAATGGGATAAAGTATGGTGTACAATTGAGGAAGGAGGTTTGGGGATTAGGAGACTAATGGTGATGAATAAAGCTTTGTTGACGAAACTAGTGTGGAAAATTATGAACTCCAATGAAGAATGAACTCTTTTTATGAGAGCTAAGTATACAAATAATAATGGTGAATGGATTACATACTATAAAAAATCCTCCATTTGGCCTGGGTTGAAATGGGTAATTGAGGATGTGAAACAAAATATTATATGGCTGGTTGGAAATGGAAGAAAAATTTCAGTATGGAAGGATGTATGGATAAAAGACAAACCTCTGTGTGAGTTATTTCCTGAGGATGATTATATGAAAAAAAATAGTAAATTGCTAGTAGCAGATCTAATTGTAAATAGTGCGTGGTTAACTTCTTATGAGTTGCTAAGTTACTTTTCATCTAATGAATTGCCTGTGATAACTTTGGGTGAGGATAAAATGATATGAAATGGCACAATGACTGGTGAGTTCACTGTGAAATCAGATGTACATCTGATTAGAACGCATTATCCAGTGGTACAATGCACAAAAAAGGTCTGGAAAGGTTGTTTACATCCTACAACTTCTTGTAATGTTTGGAAACTGGTGAGAGGAATATGTGCTAAGATGATAATATGAAGAAGAGGGGAATTCAAATGGCATCAAGATGTTATTTATGTGGTCAGGAAGAAGAGAACTTGGAACATATTGTGTGGGAATGAAAGTTCAGTAATGATATATGGTATTGGCTGGGGAGTATGTTTCAATTTTTGAATCCTGGATCATATGAAGAAGTGATAGATTGTGTTAAGAGGAAAAGTTGAGCAGTTAAAGAAGTCTGGCTTATTGCGGCTTCTGTCACAATAATGGAATTATGGTTTTTGAGAAATAGGATTGTTTTTGAAGATGCAAATCCTTGCTTGGGAAAGTTTAAGAAAAGAATATTACAACTCACTAAAGAATATTCAGTCATAATGAAAGGTTGTATGTGGGATACTAGTTATGACTTTCAAGTTCTGAGAAACTTTGATTTAGGTGTAAGACCAGTGAAGATGCAAATAATAATAGAAGTTAAATTTCATCTCCCTAAACAGAATCAAATTTTATTCTGCTGTGATAGAGCTTCAAGAGAAAAATTTAGTAAGGCAGGTGTTGGGTTTATTGGAAGAAGTCATGAAGGTGCTTTTGTGTATGCAATTTCAGGGGGCTTGGGAAATGCTACTAACTACATAGCTGAAATAATGGCAGTTGTTAATGCAGCTGAGTGGGCAATGCAAGTTAGATTGACTGGTATTCTCATAATCTCTTATTTAACATCAACTATTAAAGCTTTTCATTCAGATAGAATGCGTTGGTTTGTCAGAGCCAGATGGGGGAAAGTTAGAGAAGCAATATATTTTGGGATTTGTACATAATTGCAAAGAGATTAATTTTAATGAAGATAAGTTAGCTAAGCGTGGAGCTGGTTTGGAGAGGGGGGAATAGTTGAATATCAAATCAGGTCTGAATTTATATCAAGTCTGGAATCTCATTTGCAGTTGTACTCTCGTTTTAGCTAACTGTTTTAATTTTGATATAATAAGCGTTGTCTAGGCTGATTTAATTTTTTTTTGTTTCGTTTTAGTAATTCCTGATAAGGAATTTTATTTGTAAGGTGTAATTTTCAGTTACAATGAATAAATAAAAATTGATTGAGCCAAAAAAAAAAGTCTCCTATGCGTGAAAATCGTGATCTTCTCTTTTCTTACGCTTAATTTAAGCTTTTATGTAGTGCAACCTTCGCAATAAACCCATCTAGAAATTTTAAGACCGTCCATCCATGCATTGCAGCATTTGCAACATATGAATAAAAAATGATATAAATTCCGGTTAGCTAGTTTTTATCATCATCATTATAAGACCAAAACACATTTATCAATCTTACATATCACAGAATTCAGTAACTGGTTGGTCTGGTCCCATACATTTATTAAAATATAACAGAGTTTGATAAACCAAACAGCATTCAACAACATTTTTAAAGCACATTGAGAAATTCAGTCCAACTCTTTTTTTCATATACCCAACCAATTAGAAACGTTTACATATTTCTTTTACACTACTAAAAATGTTTCACTGTGCCGTCAAATGCCTGACGGAACTTTGAATGTCCAGGATTTTATCAGCCACTAGAAACACTTAAATGTGAACAAGCCAAGGATGATTTTCCTTCTGATTGCAACCGAATAAAGAACTGAGGAACCATTCAGTTGCAGCAAGGGTGGGGTTGTTATTAGAGATCAAAACAGGAAACGGGAAATTCAGTGAAAACTTCAAACAACCCCGTACCCTTGCAAAATCAGACTTTCAAAAGGTTACAACAACCATCAGTTGATGTAATCCAGTTGTTTGGAATACCAACATTCGGTCCACCGTCATTCATGTTTGAGAGACTGCGGAAAGCCGATAAACGAAAATGATCTAGATGTGCCCTAGTATATAAGCTTGTCACCTCTGGTGAGTTCAAGTTTGCACTTTCGGATTGTAAAACTTCAGAACTGGGAGACCCAGCAGGATGAGAAAGTCATCCACCTTGTGCTTCAGCTTTGTCAGTCATATCCTTTCCGTTATTTTCATTCTTTTCAGAAAGCGGCCTCCACCTCCTCTTGCTCGACGCTTTGCATGGAGATGGCGTGACTCGTGCGGATATGGATGTTCAAAAAAGAGTACATGTACATCATCTTAAAACTAGAATTTCGATATATATTAGAAAACTAAAGAACTGTTGAGCTCTTGAATCTGGATAGGATGTGATGAGTGTCCTGAAGATCAATCTGTAGGTTCAACTCTACACTTCCACCCTTAACATGGGTAACTCGTCGTTGGTCACCCTCCTCCAGATTTATATGAATGGCGAGCAGAGAGTGTTAGATTTTTTCCCATATGGCCTAAAATTAAGGGAAAAAGAATATGATCCATTTGCTGGGAAGTTACAACTAATCAAGGTAACCCCCACTATTCTCTCCCACTTTTAGAAAACCACCCACTATATCTATCATGCCGACTACTCTATGATGGCTAGAGTTAGTTAACAGAAGTGATAGAAAAATCAATGAATTAAGGTCACCAAATTCACTCTTATAACTTAATACACCATCTAAAAAGTGAGAAGGAGAGTTTGGAACCAAAGTTCATATCAACTAGGAAATTAGGGCAACCTCAAGGATTAAGCTTTCAAATTGCAATGGCTGGTGGTATTTATAATTGATCTCTTTTTGCTTCCGCTTTAATTATCGTATGTTCATTTTGTGATTAGAATATACATATAGGTTTTACATTTGGTATCAGAGCCTGTAATCACTTCTGCCTTGCTTGCTATGGAATTATATATATTCTTACAAGTAGTTCCACTAGACATGTTTCATTTGAAAGCATAGAGAAATTTCCAGGCTTATGTTTTTGTGTAGAATTATGTTCATTTCTTAGTCTTGGGTTATCTTAAAATGTTCAATACTTGGTTTGCTTATGTTCTGTTTGAAGAATTGTTTGTGTGAAATAGATCTTGTTATACCCTGGGTTAGACTTTGATCCCGACTAGCCTAACTTTATTTGACTTTATCTTACTTGTTCATCCATGTTTGAAGAAGTTCAATTCATATCTAAGTTAAAAAAACTCGCTTTTGGTTGCTTGTGGACCTGTGGTTCAGAGTTTAAACATCTTATCTTTCATGAACACTTGCTAGGTAGTGAGGGTTACTAAACAGATAGATTATTAACAACAAAATGACATGTTACCTATTCAAATGAGTAGAAAATTTGTGAGGTCTGATTTCCGGGTTATAATGTTGAAACTTGTTTTGCTACCCTATGAGTAGGCATTTAATTCCATCACCCATCTTGTATTTCTGTTTGGTGCACATATTGGCAAAGCACTAATTTCTCTGGGAACCAATTGAGATGGTGTTTTAGTATCCTATTCCAGGACCTCATTTTAGTTTTCATCTCTGCACTTTAGTAAACAAAAAAAAATAAAAAATAAATCTAAATGGAGCAAAGAAAATTCTTAGTTGATGTGCTACTTCTGAAGTCATCAATCATCATTAGAAGGCCTTTTCATTCGGCCTGATCACATGTAGGTCCCTCTTGGAAACGATCCCACTTATCATTATCATTTAATTGCATGGTTGTCATATTTTAACTACCAAAGACTTTCAAGAGTGAGTCTAGACTCTGGAGTATGGGGAGGATTGAATGATTCTCCTGGGTTTGTTTTCTTTAATGTATTTTCTGTTGGGGTTCTGTTTTTTCTAGAAGTAGACAGGTAGGCTGGCACGTACGTACGTGATACGTTGATGTATGAACTGCTTCGATAGTTGAGATAAAATTGAGCTTGCCAACATTTAATGTGTGTTTCTGTCCATCAGTGATTATCTGAATTGAGCATATTTAGATGTACTGTTTCACTTAGAATTCAGAGATGCACGTTATGCTAGGCCCTTCATTATCGGATCCTTATCATAGGTTTTGGGAAACGCATAATAACCCGTGGATGGTAAACTAGTGAATGTTGTATCTGGGACTCTCTCAGTTACTGGGAATAGCTTCCTTGATTCCTACTTCTAGGATAATTAATTCTTATCGAGTAGTTGATCTCTTACATAAATAATTATATTGACCTAGCAATGCATTTAAGCTTATTCTGTACGAATTGTTGAAATAAGAAATAAGAGATTCACATCTGGAGCAAACATCTAAGAACATAACATATCTGTACAGTGTTTAGTATAGATTAAATGAACAAATATTTAATCTGCACTGATGCTTGGATGAAATGAATTTCACCGAAGATCCCAGTATTGGACATACTTGACTTCTTTTCAAAATCCAAAAACGTTCTTAGCTCCAATAGTATTTAAGTTGTATTATTATTTGTTGACATATGCAATGGTTGTAAATGATTAGTTATATATATTATGACCATTAGGATTGTACATACACAAAGATTAAAGAAATATGTCAAGTGATTTAATAATTTTAGTAATTAGAGAGTAGCCACATCATCTCTAGTTATTTAAAATTTTCTTATGAAATCACATGTGGAAACTAGACATAAATTTGTAATTAATCATACGTAATATGATGAAATATGCCCACAGGAAATTTTATTATATTTGTATGATTAATTGGGGTGAAATATTGAATTATGTTCCTTAATCTACCCACAGGAATTAAGGAATGAATATGGTTTAATAGTTTCATCATGTAGTTCTGAATCTAATTTGAGTAGAACTTTATCCCACAGACAAGTTTTATGTCACTAGATTCATATTTTTAAGCATGACTTGCATTGGTAAATCATGATTAAGTTTAAGTCTCAAATTTTTTTTTTATAAGCATGTATAATATTTTTCTTTGCAGCAATTTTAACTGGAAACATTTCTGATGTCAATTGTGACATTCCTGAATTAAAAGGTAATAACTATAAGGTGTGGAAAGAAAGAGTGCTTTTACAATTGGGGTGGATGGATATCGACTATGCTATTCGGAAAGACGAACCACCTAGCATAACTGAGACTAGTACTCTAGATGCAGTTGATCTTTATGAAAAATGGGATCGATCTAATCGTCTCTCAGTTATTTTCATAAAGACCAAAATTTGTGCTAGTATTCGGGGTTCTGTCGATAAGCATACTAAGGTTAAAGATCTCCTTAAAGCCATTGATGAGCAGTTTGTAAGTTCTGACAAAGCTCTTTCTAGCACCTTAATTATGAAGTTTTCATCCATGAGGCACAATAGTGCGTGATTATATCATGAGCATGAGGGATATTGCGGCCCAACTTAAGGATTTGGAAGTTACCATGTCTGATTCTTTCCTAGTTCATTTCATTTTGTGCACTCTTCCTCCACAATATGACCCCTTTAAGATATCTTATAACACACATAAGGATAAATGGTCAATTAATGAACTTATGACCATGTGTGTTCAACAAGAGGGGAGATTGAGGATGGAAGAGGGCGAAAAGGTGAACCTTACTATTGCTTCTTCTTCAAAGAAGAAAAGGTATCACATTAAGGAAAATGGAAAGCTTTCATCTAACCAAGGCATAAAGAAGGGGTCTTCGTGTTTCTTTTGTAAGAAGAAGGGACACATGAAGAAAGACTGCATTAAGTTTAAGACTTGGCTTGAGAAGAAAGGTAATTTTGTAGCGTTTGTTTATGAATCTAATATGGTAATATTAATCATAATACATGGTGGATTGACTCTGGCAATACAATCCATGTTTCGAATACCTTGTAGGGTATGACAAACCTAATAAAACCAATGGGAAGTAAACATTACATCTATTCAGGCAGTCAGATGAGTTCACATGCGGAAGCTGTTGGGACATGCAATTTAATTTTAAGTAGTGGTTTTAGTTTGCATTTAGAAAAGACATTTTATGTACCAGGTTTCACTAGAAACTTGATTTCAGTTTCAAGACTTGTACCTTTAGGAATTTCCTTTAATTTTTTCAGATTCTGGTTTTAGTATTCTCAGAAATTCTGAAGTTATTGGTTATGGTATTTTGTCTATCGTCTTTATTTGCAAAATGATATTACTCATAGTTCTATGCATGTTAATATTGGGTTAAAAATATGTATTATGAATGAGGACTCCTCAATTTTTGTGGCACTGGAGATTGGGACATATCTCCATTGAGAGAGTTAAGAGATTGGTAAAGGATGGGGTACTTGGTACTTTAGACTTTACTGATTTTGATACTTGTGTTGGTTGCATTAAGGGAAAGCAAACTAACAAACACAAAATTGGAGCCAAGAGAAGTTCAAACCTATTAGAGATCATACACATGGACATTTGTTGTCCAGACATGAACGCTAATGATACGAAATACTTTATCACCTTCATAGATGATCATTCACAATATATGTATCTTTACTTGTTTCGTTCCAAAGACAAAGTTTTGGATTCCTTTAAATTGTTTAAGGTTGAAGTAGAGAAACAATGTGGTAAGCACATTAAGATTGTGAGATCATATAGAGGTGGAGAGTACTATGGTAGATTTCTTCATAGCACTAGAATTGTGGAATCAAGAAATGCTAAATTTCTTGAGAATGACTTGATTAGTGGGAGTGATCAATTTCAGGATATTGTTCCTGAAAAAGATAATGATCAACTTCCACCTACTGTTTCAAGTGACAAGTTGATTGTCAACTATTTCTAGTGACTATTTAATGTATCTGCGAGATTCGGATTGTAATATTGGAGCCAATAATGATCCTATGTCATTTTCACGAGCCATAAATTCTACAGATTCAGACTTATGGATCAATGTATATACCTTAAGGTCAGTGGGAGCAAGTTTTGTTTCCTTGTGTTGGATCAATGTATATACCTTAAGTGTAGCACCCATTGTAAAAGGGTGATCGGTTCAGTTTGGACCAATGCCCCAGGAACGACATTGAAAGGGAACAAATGAAAAATGTTCCATATGCTTCAGCTGTTGGTGGCATTATGTATGCTCAGGTCTATACTAGACCCGACATTTCATATGTCGTTTGGAGTATTAGGAAGACATTAGAGTAACCCAGGAATCGATCACTGGAAGGCTGCGAAGAAAATATTGAGATACCTTAAGGGTACTAAGGATTACATGCTTATATATAAACGAACAAATAGTCTTGAAGTAGTAGGCTAAGTTCGTTTCTTGTTTTGAGACTACCTCACATGGTGTATGGCTGAAAGGCTTCATATCTGGGCTAAGAGTTATTGACTCTATTAGCCGACCAATAAGAATGTATTGTGACAATTCAGCTGTTGTCTTCATGGCTAAGAATAATAAGAGTGGAAGTCGAAGTAAACACATCGACATAAAGTATCTAGCCATGAAAGAACGTGTGCAGGAAAAGAAAGTGATCATTGAACACATTAGCACTGAATTGATAATAGCTGATCCCTTGACTAAAGGCATGCATGTTAAAGGATTCAAGGATCATGTAGTAAGGATGGGACTTGGTCCCATTATGTAGTACATTCTTTATGTTTTTCTGAAGCTTTCATTTAGTTGGATTATTTCTCATTTGGAATTATGTACGTACTTACTTTAGTTATCTTGTTGAGAAATATCATTATAGTTTGACCTAGAGTAAACATATTGTTTGCTCATTAAGTTAAGTATGAGTGGTGAAAGACTAAATATGTTGTGATACATGGAAGCTTAATTCTTGCTCTTAAAGAGGATTAGTCGTCATGATCTGTATATGGAGTCTCTCGTGAAATGGATCAAGTGGGAGAATGTTAGACTTTTTCCCATATGGCCTAAAATTAAGGGAAAAATAATATGATCCATTTGCTAGGAAGTTACAACTGATCAAGGTAATCCCTACTATGCTCTCCCACTTTTAGAAAACCACCCACTATATCTATCATGCCAACTACTTTATGATCGTTAGAATTAGTTAACAGAAGTGATAGAAAAATCAATGAATTAAGGTCACCAAATTCACTTTTATAACTTAATACACCATCTAAAAAGTGAGAAGGAGAGTTTGGAACCAAAGTTCATATCAACTAGGAAATTAGAACAAACTCAAGGATTAGGCTTTCAAATTGCAATGGCTGGAGATATTTATAATTGATCTCTTTTTACTTCCACTTTAATTATCGTATGTTCATTTTGTGATTAGAATATACATATAGGTTTTACAGAGAGGTGTACAAAAAACTCCATTCCGACCAATCCAAAAATGTTTAATTCTTGTGTCTATACTAAAAGAGAGAACAGTGAGCGTGGTATTTTTTTTAAAGTGGGAAACCTAGTTAAAGTAAACTGTGAAGTTGCAAACAACAACTACGAGGATATGAAACGAGGTAGGAGGTATATGCAGTTAACTGAAGGGACTAACTTACTTAGTGGCTACCTGCATTAAGGGGTATTTTTTTCATGGAATTAGAGACTTTCAAGTGTCAATCTGTCATACCTTCCGAGCTGTGATGGCTTTATTCTCGAGCTCCGCCTTTGCACGGGATTGTCAACGCCGCATGATTGCATGGTACTGCTTAGCATTTACAAATACAGGTCCATTTTCTGTCATGGTGTTCAATGGCAACAGCATGCGACCCTATTCAATCATTAAATAGATCTGGATCAGAATTCATTGTACTTCTAACTACAGTTGCACTGTTCAAAGATAATTTGGGGACCTGCTAAAATAGTATAGATGGGTTATAATCGGAAAGGTGGCTGATGTTAAGCAAGATATAATGGAACATAAAAAGGTGAAGAACTGTGTTGTATTTGACTTAATATCACAGAAAACTTGTCTCCTAGAGAGCCTTTAAAACAAGATTCAAATAAGCCCAGACTCCACTGTGTAACCTTATATCTCATGCTGAATGTAGCATTGTCCAATCTGGGGGTACAGAAGCCAAAGTAAATCATGTATCAACCCAGCAACATTTAATTGGTTGTGAATCTGATCTTGTATCTTTTCAGATCAGGACTCCCTCAGACTGCATCCTTAATAGATCTGGAAACCTAGCTCCAACCAAAGGAATCATCAAATTTGATATGGGGTTTATGTTTTTTTTTTTTTTGGTTTAGCAACATGACAAGACTGGTTTAGGCTAATCTTTAATTTAAGCTAAATTCGTAGTAATCCAGATTAAGGCATGAATAAGTTTCTTACTCATGTGTTTATGGTTAATGCTAGATTAAGTGAACTAGTTTAAAGTTTACACTATTTGTCCAATCGGCAAGTTATGAGGTGTCACCCAACTCATGATGGAAAGATTGATGACACATGGCTATCACTAGGACTCTCTTCTAGGGTCTTGCTGACTTGCATAAGAAAGAAAAAAAGTTTCTGATCTTCTCCGTCACCTCAAGCATGAGGTTATAGAAGTACAAGTCCTAGTCATTAAACCCATTAGAGATAAATCATCTATCTATTTCCTTTTCATAATTTGTTGGAAAGGACATATTATGATTATATGAAGCTGTAGAACATGTTAAAACTACGGTTATATTCTGTTTCAGCATAAGAATAAGATATTATCATGCTCACTGATAATAAGTTGTGTGCATAATCATGTCTAATATTAAGAGATGATTAAAAAGCTGAATAGC
>JAJJMC010003936.1:8167082-8448035 GCA_023531435.1 Papaver californicum
ATGAGCTTGGTATTTATAGCTAAATTGATGGAGCCCACCAATCTACCTTTCCACCTATTTATTCTTATCCATTCTTGGTGCGATATGTAGTTCCACAAAGCCTATTTGCAATTCCCGCAAGGCCTGATCGTTCCTTCCGCAAGTCTTAGCCTGCGTACTGCCTGTTTCCCGTAGTTTCTTACGGATTATCCTGCACTTCTTCTGCGGTCTTGTAGTTAAGTTATTGTTTTGGATTGAATCATGACATGTTTGACACGTAGCTATTTAAAGTGATTCGTCATGCTTTAATTCTTTGCGTTCCGCTGCTTGCAGAGTCGATACGTGTCAGCCATGCATCGATACTCATTATTGCTCTTTATTGTGTCAGGCTTTCCCGCAACCTGTTGCCAGTCGAGCATTTAAAGCTGTCTGTCTTGATCAGTGCACTTTACTTTCCCGCTACCTACGTGTTGGTCAGGCAGCAAGGCTATCTGTTTTGTGCAGTGTGCCTTACTTTTCCGTAACTCACGTGTCGGTCATGCATTAATGCTGTCAGGATCAAACTTTAAAGATTTTGTAGCTGTCAATTCAACGCTTTCAAAAGACTTTGTTCCAGTGTTTCTCGTCTCATCATAACTCGTTACTTCTCCAATAGTTTTTACCCACGTGTACTTTGAAATTTATTCTCTTACCGTAAGGACTAAAAAAGTACCCACAACTAACCTAAACTCAATTTATAACTCCATTCCAGTGATTCATGAAGTGAATTAAAATCAACATAAGATAAAAGAAAGAAACCCAGATTCTCATAACAACAAAAAAAAGTTATGCATTAAGCGAAAAGATGAACTGAATAAAATAATTTTCACTCTGAAAGAGTGAAGTGTTTATACAAAGAGAGAGAGAGGGGGCTCACGATTCAGGACGAGGAGGAGCAAGTAACCCTTCAGGAATTGAGGAGCCACTCTTGGTAATATATTATGTACTTACGAGAATTGTCGGCAAAGACGAAGCCACAGGCGGAAAGAGAGAACTGGAAGTATAGAGAGAGAGGAATAGTTGTTTTGGGGAGTGGCAAGATGGAAGAGACCAATGGTTAAAAGGATTCATGCAGAGTTTTGTAATTATTTGCAGATTATATTATTTGTTTAAGAAAACATCATCTTCTGCTTATCCTTTTCATAAGGGTTTGTTTACATGTTCAACTGAGGTTGTTAATTGTGATGTTTAGGACTTAATTAAACTACTACTGAGTGATACTTACCTGCATCCAATCCCATATCAAGTTCCGGATCTTTACTTTCTTTTAATATTACAGTTGAACTTCGTAAATTAATAAAGTGCGAAGATGACAAGCTATATTAAGGTCAGCATGTGTGTGAATTGTAGTGAATGTTTTTACAGCATTCACAAATGGCAATTAACGAACATCCATGCACGGCGACCATCTGTGCAGGTGTGGGTTAAGAAGGGTGAAAACCAAAAAATTTCAGTTATGGTTAGTACGTTGTTGACAGTAAGAAAAAGACGTTGGGCTGAGTTGATCCGTGTGTTCTGAGCCAGCTGTTTATCTGGCCAAGTTTGTGTCACACTCACATTAGATAGTGCAAGTGTGTAACACTAAAATGTTCGGAACAGTACATTAAACAAAAAAAAACGACAACAAAAAGAAGTTTGGCGCCTTGGCCGCAAAATCTGTTTACATGTCAACTAACTGCCCAGCACATCACCACAAAAAAAGAAGAAGTAAGATTACCAATTCCTGAAATGCGCATCCCCATCTGTAAAGATTACCATTTGAAAAAGAAAGAAATTCATCCATCCATCTGTAAAGAATCTCTCTCAATAGAACTAAATGGGAGCGAGTCAAAAGATTTGTTAATACTTAATACCCACTCTCATTGTGCCCGGCCCTAAACCTCCTCTGGCTGGCTCATTCGTGACAGTCCCTTGGATAAAACATAGGGTCTAAAATAACCAAAGCCCAAACTTTCCAAATGTTTTCAGCCAAATATTCCTTAAAAAGTTTTACAGCAAATAGAATACGGTGCTGAGTATCAGCTACAACTATAACACAACAAACCTGAAGTGAATTTACAGAATATCACAAACCGAAAAAAATGTAAAACTGAAAGAGATGAAGTAGAAGAAAACAACACATTAAAATATTAGAAAGAAAATGAAAAAATGGACGATGTGCCACCGAGAATATAGAAGTAATTACGGCAGCATATAAGTGAGTACAATTAATGAGCTACCTTACCCAACAATTCAGAAAATTTTGTTGAACTGATCAGTGAGAGAACCCCTGAGATTTGAATACAATTTGTAGAGGGAGTACTGCCTGAGCTTTCTTACTTCATACCACGAATTTAGAACTGAAAGGTGTTTATCAGTGCCTGAGAATGCTAGCTGAATGCCGAGGCTGCAGTCTACTTTACCGCCGTTGAGTTTACAACTAGTTGTTTTGATCGCGCAATATTGGTTGTTGATGCAGACAAAGTTCGTCTTGCCTTCGCATGAATCACATTTATCACTTTTCCAAAACAAGTTCTGCAATCTTCCTTTCTGGAACTCAAGTACCTGCAATTGTACATGTTTTGAATCATTGGATTGTGTTATGAGTTGAAGAGATGGAAAGTTAACCATGATTTAATGTTATCTCCATACTAGCAAGATAAATACACGCAGTTTATCCCATTGGGAATTTGGGAGCTCAAAATTTTGGGTGAACAATCTGGTTACTCTAATCTACTTAATTGAAGGAATAAAATGTATCATTGTGAATTTCAGATAAGTTAAACAATAATGGCAATGGTAATTCGTGTATAATGATGTCAGATATCCCATACACATAAATTTATGAAGTTTGCAGCAGATTCATATGATACCGACATTCAAAATGGATTTACTAGAGGAAATTATGTTTTCGTATCTATTGAATGAGTTTACTAGAAAGGCTCCATACCAGAGTAAAGCTGGTTACAATGTGGTCGTTATCTGCAACAAAAACAGGGGGTGATCTTGCTGCATATTTCCGGCCAGCAAAGGCTACCATGTGGCCACCAAAAGAGTTCTGTAAAGTTCATAAAACTACACCATTAGAGTTGAAGAGCATGTCCTCTTACCACCAGAATCCAAAGAGTTTTTCACATACAAATTGTAATGACTGAGCAATTTCTTTATTTCAACAGAAAACATACAAAGTCAAACGACTGGAAATAAGTCTTCAAATTTAGTCTTTCAGTTTTCAAAAGAATGAGACCACTGATCACTGTATATTTGAGGTGACACTGGCGAAAAACAGCCAACCCTCAGCCCTAAATTGTTTCAGATACCAGAAACCTTCCTATAAAGAAGATCATCAGATCACAGGGAAGAAGCAAATGAAAAAGATAGTCCCGGGTCGTAGATGATGCTCCAACTCAGACAGCATATATACAGGCAGTAACTAGTTCAATATGTTGCTTCAACAAAACAAAAAAAGAAACTTTTTTTTTCTTGTTTTCTTTTTCACCTTTGAAGTCCAAACTTTCAAGTGCTAGAATACCAAAATTGATTCCCAAATAAAAATTAAGCAGCTGCAGTTTTTCTACAAAGCTCTATAATCTTTTAAAGATCAGGAAATCCACATCAAAAGAAGACCACATCCACTCCCTGGTCAAGAATCCACTTAAAGCAAGTCTAAAGCATCCCGGCGCTATACTGATACCCCAACAATCATGGGCAATGCTTCAAAAAAGGAAGAAAAACCATGGACAATTATGCTTCAATACCCTGTCCAATAAAAGAGTGACACACTTTCAAGACAACATCCTGCAGTCAATGGATCCCAGATCGAGCTTCTATCTCTAGACTCTTGAATGAACAACATTCCATTTGATCATTTCAGTATCTTTAATTTTAAGGCAACTTCCAGTTTATTCCTCACTTGCCATCTAATGATAGTTTATCCCATATCCCTTCCTCCAACATATAAGCACAAACCATTTCTGTTGTGTTTATGTACTAATTTATAAAAAGAATGTGGGATGAAAAATAGAATTAATGAAGAAACAAACCTTCTCAGGCTACCCCCGACCACCAGAAAGATATTACATTTGAATCCAAATTTGCTTAAATCTGAATAACTCAATCCTCTAACCGAAACCTTTGGCACATTCCGTTTAAATAAAAAAAACAGTGTCAAATCTAATGAAGGTGTTTTACACTTTTGGGTCAATATATCCCGTCAAAAATATTTGCTCATGTTATAATAGAACCAAATTATAATATGGGAGGAGGACCAGAATCAAGAAAGTTAAGCCACCAAACAAGTGACAAACTCACTGAAGGAAATGCACTCATGGATCATATTTGCTCTTATCCTTCTCAACTTTAAAAGTTAAGCCTTCAAAAATGTTTCTCGAAAATTAATGACCACTGAGCTGAACGTGACTACATTTAGCTCTCAGCATAGGAACTTTCCCCCTGTATATATATAAGTATAATCACACTAGGACAAACCCTCAGGCGAGCTTTTATCACTAGAATCATAAACACCAAATAGCCATCGAAAACATATAAATTATTAGATTTCTAAAGAGTAAAGACTCATCCCAATTCATGTTACTAAGCACCCACATAACCTGATTATCTGAGTTGATTGCCAAATCTAGTGACAGTTAAGTGAAAACAATTCCACACAACTAAGGGAATGGGCTTAAGCTCTCCAACAGATCACACTGGGTATAGACTCAACCCCTTAATTTATTTTTGCCTCACCTACTCTACAATGCAGATGATCAAGTAAAATCTTTTTAATCTACCTGTGTACCTCCCCCAAACCTTCCTAATGAAGGTAATTTGCAAATCAACCATAAATTTCAAGTATAACTAAATCTGTAAACACAACTGTAAGTTTCTTGTTGTAACGAGAGATCGAACGAGAACAATAATAGAGATCGAGACACAGAGATTTACGTGGTTCACTAACCGTTACGTTAGCTACATCCACAACAGAGAAAGCAGAGTTTTATTATAGAGCAGAATACTGAATTACACACATTCTAGGTACAACGTGTGTATATATGTAGGGCAAAGAAAAAACCCTAATTCGACTAAATAACGGAAAACAGGCCCAGTGATAATACATTATGTATACCGTAGAGTTCCGGTCAACGACTGATTCAAGACATATCAACATTTCGTAGTATCAGCCATCCTATACCAGATATCAAATATAACTACACTAATTCCCCAAGAAAAAAAACAATGCTTTCCTACTTATAAGGATCAATGCTCCTCATTTTCGTCATTTTGATACTAATATTGATAAATGTCAAATAATCGTATCAACCTGGATCAAATAAACCCTAGCACATATAAGAAGATCATGTTCAAACAAAGGGAATATATAAATAGTAAAAACAAACAGATCTAAATTCGTGAAATTTGTATGCATATTATTCAACTGATTCCCAGACCTAATCAAATTAAACAGCTCTAAACCCTAAGATAAGAAGAAAATTCAATACAGAACAAATTAAGAGGTAGTATAAAGAAATTTAGATACCGGGTTGAAAGAAGAGGTATTGATGGTAAGAAGAGAGATTTGATCAACTTTAGGTCTGAATATAGCAAGACGAGAGCCGGATAGAGAAAGACGAGTATCACAAGGAGAAAGTTGAATTGATTTATTGTTCTTAAAGAAAAATGATTCCCTTTGAGAAAATGCAATCCCAAAACTAAAACCATCAGATCTTTGAATTTTTGTATCTGTACATGGTTGATAAACCCTATTTGTATCATCTGATGCATCAATAACAACAGCAATAACCATGATCATCATCACTATGATGATATTCATGATTTGATTCGTGGTAGATATTTTCATTTGAATGATTCTCTGTAGTTTAGAGTTTAGACTTCAGAATACAGGATGTAGAAGAAGTTTCTTCTTCTTTCTTACAGGCAGCTGACAGGTCAGAAATGTAGAGAAAGAAAAGAATAATTTAAAAGTGTGGAGCCCCATAAATGAACAGAATGCAACAAATAAACAGTTAGACACTTCCTTGTGGTGGATTAAACCATTCATTCACTTGATAGGCCAGAGGGCTGAGGTTTGATCTGGATCCATGGTTTACCGTATCGGTATTGTATCAGTCCTCGGATATAATAAAAATCATAAGATGGTATCGATGATACTAACCGAAATTATGCATTTCTGTGGTTTTGTTGTTTTCCATCATATAAATTTGAATTTATTTGAACAAGGATAGTGGGTGGGAAAATGGGCGAACTTATTCATTGCCACCCAACAGTGGACATGCCTAATGGATAAATGGGTCAGGCAGGTTTAAATCTAAGTATTTGTCTCTCAAGTTGAACCAATCGGTCGAAACATGTTCGATATATAGTTACAATTTTTCGAGGTTGAATCCATGGTTTCTCGTATTGGTAATGTACCGCTCCTCACATATACAAATACGGTGGTACTGGTGGTGATATTGACCGAAACTTTGGATTAATATCTAATTTAGGTTTCGTTACCTTCGGTCATATAAATTTGTATTTGTTAGAGCAAAGGCAGAGGGGTGGATAAATAGGAAAAATTGCCTATTATCACCCCATAGTGGACAAGTCAGATGGACAAATAAGATAGAGAAGGGCTCAAATCTATGTAATGGTCATAACAATGTCCAATTGTTGAACAAGTCAGTTAATAAACAATAGTTGGAAACCTAAAAACTCTTTACCAACTATACAATTACTTGAGTACAAAAAAGAAGCCAAAGCAAGGAGTGAAAAATCAACACCACAAAGGAGATGAAGTAGTGTAGGGTAAGTGTTTGAAATGTAAAAAGACAAACCAATCTAGAAGTGGGAGTTTTGAGGTGAGGGCTGATCAATTCCACACTACTTAGGAATCATCCAGTACCAAAACATGTTCAGTAAATGTAATGATTCGAAGAACATAACGACGAAGGTTTTTTAAATATGTTGGCTTCATAAGTTACAATGGATGAACGATGCAATTAAAAATGCTCGAGATAAGTGTCAAGGGATGGGTAACCACTGAGAAACAAATTGATAAACCTTTCAACAATGTTCGTTATAAACCCCGTACACCTAGATAATCGTAGTGAATAAGTGGGTCAGTATAATTGATTATTATAATAATGAAAAAGCTCATCTCCATCTGAACCAAATTACAATTGTCTTTTAAAGAATATAACCTTCTCAATATTTTTCAACTTTATAAAATTTTAATTCAGGAAATCAAATTTTTAACTAATATAAATATTTATTTTTTAGTACATTAACTATTATTTTGATAATCTTGGAGTTCAATAGGAGGATCATCTTTTCTTTTGCTAGTAAAGATAAAAGTTGATTTATCAGCCAGTACAATTGTTTTGGAGCCTTATGTTTTGTCGCAAATACAAACCCATGACCCGTAAAAGCTTTTCTTCATTTATTTCTCATTCGAAATTGAATCCATCTCTTAAACAAAACTAAAATAAATAATTAGTACTAACACCAGTTATTGGGGTAAAAATATTTACCCAATACTCCTCGAGATATGTGTAGATGGAGTGAATTATTGTCACTGATTTAATTCTACCTGATATTGTTAGAGAAACTGGGTCTGATGTTGAATGATTATTGTCCACTTGTTGATGTAGTTCCACCAGAAACTGTTGATGAAGCTGGGGTGATGTTGATGTGAGTCGTGCTTATTGATGAAAGCTTTGATTGCTGATGAAAAAGTAGGGGGTACCTGCAAAGACACTCTGACGCTCAAGTAAGAAAATAGCTCTATGCAGGTGTATAGAGGAGAAAAAAATAGAAATTGTGTATCTTTTGAGTTGGATTTCAGCCTATTTTATAGGCATAAACCAAATCTAGTTGTAGTTATCCCAAATAACCACCTATATTTGTAGTTATCCTAAATAACCAATTGGATTTGTACTTATTCATTAATATTTGTTTATATCCTGAAGATATATGTTTATCTTCTCAATATTTGTGTCTATCTTAGAAGATCTATGTTTATCTTCTCAATATTTGTATCTATCTTGGAAGAGTTTTGTCCATCTCATCAAGATTTATGTTTATTTTGAAAGATCCATGTCCATCTTGTCAAGATTTGCAGTTATCTTGAGAGATCTATGTCCATCTCTTTAAGATTTGTATTTATTTTTGAATGACCTCTACAATAAGTCATTGGGCTTATTAGATAAATCATACTGGGCTTCCACAATAAGCCAGATTGGGCTTCCATGATAAGCTAAGGTTGGTTTCTTTAGTGAACCATCGGGCTTCCATAATAAGTCCAGTTGGACTTCCACGATAAGCCATTTTTAGTTTCTATAACAAACCATCGGACTTCCATAATAAGATTGATTGGGAGGTTACGGAACAACCTGGGTATCTTACACGTGCACAATTTGTTAAGGGTACGAATACCAGTCATTGAATGTTAGCTTAAGAATTGAATATCATATGAGAAATTATATTTTGGACACAGACCATGAAAACAAGAATTCCAAATATCGACTAATGGTTAGTATACATATTCAATGAACACATTTTAATTAATTGAATAATTTCTGCTAGAATGGGAGGAAAATGATATTTAAAGAAAGGTAAAATTCATTGTTGACTCACTAGTTAAGAGTGATATTTTATATACGGGTTAGACCAAAACAACATCACTAACATACTTATTCTTTGCACGGTTACATAAACAAACTTTTACTTTCGGGTATCTTTTCCTTCATCAATAGCTACCTAGTGGCCTGACAGCAACATCGGTGGCGGTTGCGCCGAAAATAACGATGGTAGCAAAACAAAAAACTCATAAATTAGGTAAAAGTTCTTATAGTGAGTGTATGCAGAGTGTTATTAACTTATTATAAGGTTATTTGGTCTAACTCATGTAAATATTTAAAATGAGTCCTTACTAGTGAATGGACTGCGATAATTGCTCTCTACAAATTTTATTTTGCTCTCTTTTTAGATTTGTGTGTGTTACACACTAGACATAGTTTTTCTTACTTTTTGAATATGTTATTCTTGAAAATAGATGATTTCCCATATTTTTTTGTTATACCTTCCAACCAAGCTCTTCTAATTTTACTATGAGGAATTCCATCATATTTCAAACTTTTGTATCCGTCTTTGAGTATCACCACAATATGGAACTAACGTAACTGAATATAGTTCTTTAATAAGAGATAAAGTTCCGATAAAGATTGTTTCAAGATTAATATCATCCCATGCAAATAAAAAGTACATTTAAAATGAAACAAATAATGATTATGAAAATTGATAGTTGCCCTTTTTTTTTTTGTTATACTCTCCAATAAAGCTTTTTTTCTTCCTAATAAAATGGGATGAAAATTGATACTTATTGTATATTGTAGCACACATAACAACAACACTTGCATAATTCCACCATTTTCATAAGATTTTGTGTCTGTCTTTGAACATAACCACAATATAAATCTAATTACACCAATATTATTCTTTGGCAAGAGATTAGTCATCCGACAAATATTGTTGCAAAAGATAGTTCTTCACAATAACCAAATACCTATTCGGTGTCGGTCTCGCTGTAATTTACCCTAAATTTATTTCATTGAAAACGTCTGACATGACATTACAGTCGACAAACTCCACACTAATAAATCATCTACTATAATGCACAAAAAAATTCTTCACATGGAGGTTACATAAAGGTCTCGCTTCAATTGATGAATAAAAGTATAGAACAACGGTGGTGACTTGTGAGCTTGATTTCCTTGTAGTGCGATCACTTTTCACTTTATCGATCAAAAATAAGTTGTTTTTCACTTTTCACGAAATTTCACGAAAAGGATAGTTTTAGAAATTTCTTATATAAGGGATTGACATTAATCGATTCTAATAAACTTAGCTAATAGAGAATTAGACAATGTCAACCCAGTATAGTCTACCACTATGGGTTCTTAACATATTTGTATTTTCAGTTCAGGAGATCACGGGAATAGATAAAAAATTTGGACTTATCATGTTTGAGGACTCCACAGTTGATGGAGGTAATTATTAGAAATAATTAAAATTAGTTAAATCTAATATATTAAATATAAATATATTTGGTATTTTCTTATGGTATAATTATACAATTTAATCATAGCTATTTATTAAAGATGATTAAACATAGTTCGCAATCAAAACAACAAGAAAGAAACCTTCAACTTGAATTGACTGATTCGTGCGAACACCTTGATGACCTTGCAGAAGACAAAGTGACATTGGATCCCTATAACTCAATCCCAAATAGTTTCGTTTATCAAGTTTCTCACTACATAGGACCGATTCGATTTTTCATGGTTGTTGAGTGGCATAATCCAAATAGAGTGTTGAGGCAATTTGGTGCCATCCAATACATTCATATTGGTGTTTTCCTTGATAAGAAAAAAATGGTTTCGAATCCTAAAAGTTTCCAGTCTTACTACCCATACTTAAACGAGCATAAATGGAATAGATGGGAAAAAAGTTTGATACCCGATCATATTTTAAAATCCAGTGTTATAAACCCATGGGATTGCAAGGATGGATACATGGATTAGTTCTCGAAAGTATCTCATACCCGAGTTGTTAATCTTTTTCCTAGGATTCCTGCAAAAGTTTTTATCGAAGGAGAACAAACAAAAGCTTCACTTATAGTAAGTCATATTTGAAACATTTATCTTATTCTCTTTATTTATTAGGTTGGTTTTCCGTACTTATTTTGGTATTGATTTTGTGCAGAAACAGAACATGGGTAAAATCTTGAATCTCATATCCTGCCCTGGAACCGAAGATGAGCCGATTACCCCTTTAATTAAAGATCGTTTAATCTACATGCTCATAAATTATGATAACCCACATTCTCCTGACTCGATAGATAACATCCTTGTCATTCATTTGTTGTATACTCAAGACAATAACCAGAAAAAATGTAAGAAATGACTTAAGATTGCTGCAAGGTCTCATCTCACTATATTTTCGGTGTTTGAAGGTGTTGGTAGTACTCTTAAAGGTAGAGATCTTCGTCGTGTTCGGAATATTGTTATGCAAAAAATAAGTTTCCTTGATTAAACAATCAACCTCGTTTTAATTTTTTTCCCTAGCTTAATTTTGTTGTTGTTCTTTAAGTTATCGTAGACTATGTTGAATAATATCCATATATATATAACTTGGCTAGAATATGAGTCACTTTGTGAGTTTCTTATAGTGGGTATTTTTGTTTTTGGACTTGTGGGCTTGTTTTCTGGTTACAAGTTATACATGGGAATGAAATCAGAGTTGTGTTCTTTTTTATGTTTCTAACTTATTATATTAGTAAGATTTTAATAAAGTCTTATGGCATAAAGAAATTCAAGATTTTACTGTTATGCACCTCTCAGTTTCTAGCTTATATGGTGTGCTGCACAACAACCTTCCATGCTCTAACTCTTGTAGTATGTCTTTTTAGTAAATGTTGGATCAACCCCTTTGTCAGACTAGTTTTATTCCCAAACCATCAAGCAAACTGTGTCTGAGACTTTTAGACAGGTTAGATCCAGCAGATGGTGTCTATTCTTGAACGAATGCACAGAAATTTAACTATTTTAGAAGAAAAAAAACTGCTCGATTGGTCAGGTTGCCGAGAATTCCCTACCTCTCGACAACCAGACCCATCGAGGAAGATCAAAATTCAAAAAAAAAAATGCTCAATAGATCTGGACGTCGAGAATTCATGGAATCTCGACAACCAGAACCATCGAGGCAGATCAAAAATCAGTAAAAAAATGCTCGATAGGTCTGGTTGCCAAAAATTCTTGTAATCTCGACAACCAGACCCATCGAGGCAGATCAAAAGTCACATAAATAAACAACTCTCGATGGGTCTGGTTGCCGAGGATTCAAAAGTCAGAAAACAAAAAACTGCTCGGTTGGTCTATTTACCCTGTTATGGTAAACGAGATTAAAAATTAGAACTTGTAACCAAGAGTTTAATACTTGAATAATAATAAAACTTTTAAAGTAACTCAACAAAAAAAGTTTGAATACTTGATTAATTATAAAACTTGAATAAAAATAATTTTATGCATTTAATTAAGATCAATGGTATCAATAGTGTCATGTTGGACTTGTTCCGGGACAATTTCATCCCATCATTTGTGTAATCTTTCATAATAATGAATCCATGAAAGTGTCATTTTTTCGCGTACACCTTCCCATCCAGGACGCTGGTGCGTGTCGTAAGTGCAACAAATTACTTTACATATTTCTCACTAATACTAACAAGTAGTATAGCGGTAGTAAGGATCGTTCCAACGAGGAGCTGTGAACTGTTATTTGTCTTTGACTTCTTATGTAACTAAAAAGGGGGGTTGTAGAGTTATTAAATTAAGGTAAACTAACAAAAGAAAATAAATAAATAAATAAATAAATGTAAAAATAAAGGTGAGAGAATACTGCCAATTATGAGTTGGGCGCTTTAACCATTCAGTTAGAGGTTTCATCTTCCATCACCGAACAAGTTCTTCAATCGATTAGAGATAACATTCAGTCATTCTCATACCAATAACCCTAGAGCATCCTATTGCAGGCTTATTCCAGCAAAACTCTGTGTACCATCAAAGGCGCAAGGGCCACTATTTGAATCCTTCTCGATGAATAACTTGGCGCAAGAGCCACTCAAGTTTAACCCAATGAAAGCAATGATATTTGTGAGTTGAGGTTATTCTAAGAAATCCGGCACAAGATCCATACGGATTTAACCTAGGTTAAGCTTCTACACATAATTGCAATGCAACATCCCGACGTTGACAACTATGTTGTACTACTTGTGATTAGGGTTCTTCGACAACTCCGGATCTCAAACCCTAGTATAGTTTTAGATATGAACACATGATCATTCAATTTGAAAATTAAACGAGCAAGTTTTCAATCATACATGGCGATATAAACAGTAGAACATAAGCGATAAAAGAAATAATTAATATAAAAAACTAACCAGCCAATTGATTCCCTTGTTTAGAACTTCCGATTACATCTCCAACCAATTGAAGGATCAGCTACTCATGGGTTACTAAAATCCATGAGAAATATATAAGAAAGGAGTAAAGGAGAATAAAAAGAGAAAATATCCTAGTTCCCCCTTTAAAAGGGTAAACCAAAATTTGTTATCTTATCTGTGGAGAAGTTATGTAGAAAATTGTATCTAGGCTCCCCTTTAGATAGGTTTTGGCAACCTCCTCTTGATGTCTATCCAACTAGGAAACCTATTTTATTAAACTCTTCCACCCCCTTTTGATCCTTATCCAATTAGAAGACTTAACCTCCTCAAAAACCAACAAAAACTCTAATTTTCACGTCAAAGGCGAGCCCGAAACGCTTCCCTTATTTCTCTTCCCTCGTAGTCCCAACAGATACCAAATCCAAGTTGGTTTCACGGTTTTGCTCATAACTTCTTCATACGAACTCGGAATGACCTCATTCTTTTTGCTTTGGTTTCACCTTTCAATTATCTAAAAGATGGTGAGAAAAATTTCTATATTTAAAGGAGTTTCAATTTTTCTTTAATTTTCTTCACTTGTAGCTCTTCACTTCTGTAACATCCGCAATTTTCACATGACGCTTACTCAGGGATGTGTCATGACATGGGATAAAGCTTCATCCTAAGATTATAAAGCTTAATTAGGAATACATCAGGGTGTGGATGCATTGGATAGTGCTAAGGAACTATTATTGCGTGATGCATACTCGAGATGCATCACCAGTCAAAAATGACCCTAACCCGGGAAATGCACAAACGGTCTTGATGCGTACCCGAGAGCGCATCATAGTGGTGAGACACTATTGTGCGGTGATACATACTTGAGTATGCATAAAATAGTAATTTTACATATATAGGGAGGAGGTGTTGCCTAGCTATGCTAACCAGATGGTGGATTAGCCCAGCTACGCTAACCAGTTAACGGATGTGCTAACCAGATGGCGGATGTAGCCTAGCTATACTAACTAGAAAGCAGATTTCGCTAACCAAATTAGCGGATTTACCTATCAACGCTAACTAGAGAGCGGATTTTCCTAGAGGCGCCAACCAGAAAGCGGATTTGCCTATCAGCGCCTACCAGTAAGCGGATTTGGCTAACCAGTTGACGTTTTTGCCTAAAGTGCAGTCGATGGATGTCTTTTCCCTTTTCTTTATTTACTTGTAGAAATGCGAGTAAAACATATATAGGGACGAGGTGTTGGTTGGAAAACGATGTTGCTAAATAGAAAGTGGAATTGCCTTAGCTATGCTAACCAGTTGGCATATTTACCTTAGCTATGGTAACCAGTTGGGGATTTGCCTAAAGTGCAGCAGATGAATGTCCCTTACTCTTCTATTCCCAACATATGGAAATGCGAATAAAACATATATATGTACGGAGCTTTGGTTGAATGTGCATGAGCGGTAATGCACATATATGCGATGTGGCCTATACATTGGTGCATACTTGATGCTTAAGCATCAATATGTTTGTAGCTTAGACAATAAAGCTTGACTTATGTGAAAGTATCATTCATCCATGTTGCGTACTCGAGAATGCATTATGCATGCTAAGTAGCGATAGTTATGCATAAGTTGGTGCATACATTGCGAAAGTCCCTTGGCATATACATACTAGGATTTGCTTGGCCTTTGGCCTTGCAACGAGTTGAAATCGATGTTGGCTTTGCCGTAATAGGCTTAAGTTGCTTGTTTCTTTCGAATTGACCTTCAGATGAACTGCGGTCATGCTTGATCCCTTCAAGGTACAGGTTAGGCACGTAGGCAACTGTAATACAATGCATTAAGGTGCAGCATCTTGTCGCTCATATCATCTAATTTGGAGATGATTGCGACGCTTTGGTAACTCATATCACCTGGCTTGGTAATGCTATGCAAGAGATGGTTGTTACAACACTTGATGAGGTAGTTGCATTCCATTTGATGGATGTTCATACTTCCTATCAAGCCATATGGTATGAACAGAATATGCCTGGTTGCTGCACTCTTGGCAAGAACAAGATCAGTGTAGGCTCCAGCGCATGGTCGAAGCAGAGTTGATGAAGCGAAAAATTAGGCTTGAAATGGCCTAGGTG
Organism: Papaver californicum; assembly: GCA_023531435.1. Classification (NCBI taxonomy): domain Eukaryota; kingdom Viridiplantae; phylum Streptophyta; class Magnoliopsida; order Ranunculales; family Papaveraceae; genus Papaver; species Papaver californicum. The sequence goes on from JAJJMC010003936.1 coordinate 8,182,191, forward strand.
CTAGTCCAAGGCATGATTTAGGCATGGACAATGACCGTAATTATGTGATGCTTGCCAAAGGCATTCACCATTGGATTTAATGGCCATGTACCCTTTGCAGAACAAAGATGAGCTGGAACGGTATGGAAACTACGTTTCGAGTATCATGCTTGCAAAGCATGCTTTGAAAGGCAAATATACCTGCATTTTCCAGCGAGAAGTTAAGCTTTAAGGGTCGGTTATCGTCTTTCAAGCCACGCATCAGGGAGTTCTGGCCTGCTCAGCGCATAGCATCGGAGGCGGAATTTTCCAGTCCGTGACAACTTCCTTAGCAGTTTTAAAGCCGTTTTTACTTCTTTTGGTTGAATCGTCCTTACATGAGAAACAAAATAGAAAACAAGTATAATGCAATGTATAATGAAAGAAATATAACTAAAACAAGTATGGAATTGGCACTAAAACCATGTAAATTATGCACCTATCAGACGTACCGGTGGAATGAGAGCTCCAGGTTTGAGGATTTCCTTTACAAAATGTTGAATATTGACACATTCTTGATATCCCTAGGGGACCCCGGTAGTTAAGGGTAAGAAGCAGTTTTTCCTTTTGTTCGAAATAACTGTAAAAACACAGTTAAATACTGAAGCAAAAATGTATCCCATCTCAGGCAAGGTCATCCAAGATGACGGATTTCTCTCAGTTGATTTTTCCATAGATTTTTGAAACTTCGTCTTGGAGCTTGTTTCACAAGGACGACCCTTTGTTATAAAACTCCCTTTGGGTTCTTGCACTAGTATTTCCTTTGTGTCTATTATCTCAACTGTATGTTTCTTTTTTCCGACTGATTGACACCAATTAATCATCTCTTCACGACTTTCAAACAACTACAACAAATATCAAAAGTTAAATATATTAACTTTATATTAACTATTTTTTCAAGATCAATGAATATGTGAAATTCCATACCTGATTGGTTGTAAAAGCATTTTTAAATCGTCGAAATCAGTTTCAAGAAGTTGGATTGATGCTGGCTCCAAACTTATTAGTCGTGTTTCATGATTTGGTACATCATCTTCTTTCTGTGTTGTGTATACATGACTTTAATTACGTAAATCAAGGTATAATTATAGTAAAATAGTCTAGTTTAATCAATCAATAAATAAAATACAACATGTAGTTGAAAAAGAAAAAAATTAAATCGTCGAAATCAGTTTTAAGAGGTTGGATTGATGCTGGCTCCAAACTTATTAGTCGTATTTTATGATTTGGTATATCATCTTCTTTCTGTGTAGTATATACATTACTTTAACTACGTAAATCAAGATATAATCATAACAAAAAATGTCTAGATTAATCAATTAAAAAAAAAATGCAACACGTAGTTGAAAGGATAAAAAAGTTATAATATTACCTCATTATAAGTTTCCAATTGATTAGAAGAATTGTTAACACCAACATGATCTTCTTATAAGTTTCCAATTGATTTTTATATTGTTCCAGATGGTGCAGACGGAGGACTTGATGAATGTTCATCCGTTTTAAAAATAAATAGTAAACAAAAAATTTATATTAATCTAATTATAAATTTATAAACTTTTATTTGTAAACAATTAGAGTTTTAGGGTTAAATTTTTTTTTCCTCTTATATATAAACTCGGTCGAAATAATTAAAAAAATGTTTTAGAGGGTTTTTAGTGACACTGAATCATTGATTACCTACTCATTGAATCACTAACGTAGTTTGTGGTCTATAAATAATAATAGAAAATAGCCAAATTTAAAATTTTTGTCAAAACTAATTGACCAAAGTCAAATGAGTTATAATTAATACAATCATGGGCTATATTTAAGAGAAACCATGGACTAATTAACCTAGTCAAATGAGTCATTGGCCTAATTTTCCCAATGTAATATTAGATTCCCCTCTACGAGCAAGCCCAATAGAACACTGAATGCGTTAGTGTTTCGGCTATACCCATTCAGGGATTTTCATATTCAGTCTATTTTGGGCCAAGTAGATTTGAGCCCAGAAAAAATCGAGTGCCCCCTAACCGTTTGTCGAACCTAAACATAGTCTCCAAATCCACATTACTTAAACATAGATTACATTCTCTCTATCTGTCAACAATTCATCATCAGTCCATGGGTGCTTCAAAAAAAAGAAAAATAATCGTGTAATTTGTACACCAGCCGTATACTTACCATCAGACATTATTGCATAGCCCGGAATCATTGTTTTGAAACTTTCTCAATCGTATATATCAAACCTTTTTATACTAAAAAAAAATAATAAAAACTTTCTCATCCGAATATTAATTTAATAGGGATTGCCTTGCATGCTAAAGTGGCAAAATTACCACTTTACTATATAAGTTTGCTATATTATCGTCCCCAGAGTAGCAGCATAATAATAATTGACAAATTTGTTAGACAGGTGCATAGGAACCGGTCTAATTACAAAATAAAAATTCACCCTTTAAATAACAGTATTGGCTGTATGAAACACAGTTTGATAGTGAGTTGGGTTTACGTATTAGGCCCAGATCTATGCCACTCACAGACTACAAAATAACCAGACGTGTGCTGGTACGTCGATTGAATACCGGATGTGAGTTACTTTCTGCTTGGCTTGTGATTTTCTAAAGCTTGTAGATACTCATACTCTGATATTAGTTGCGGTTAGTTTGACCAACTTCTTTTAATTAATCTAAGAAGGTAGTCAATATCGACCAAATTATAAAAACACAATACTAATAGTTATCTAATTTGCTAATGATTCTGTTCAGACGGGATTATAATTATTATAGTCAAAAGAAAATTGGATTAAGCCAAATTAAACAATTCAAAGCAAATCAATAATAAGATAGCAGTGGTCATCAGTGACATAGAATATTTCCATTTTGAAGCAATTTATACAAAAACAAAATAAAAGAGCGTTTCTTTCAGATCGTATTTTTTTTAATTTATTTTAAATGATAAAGACGGATAGCCACACTCTAAATATTGTATATAAATGTAACTTGTCACGAAAGTGATCACAAGATAGGGACAAGCAGTAGCAAATAATCAACACTAAAAGGCCACCTAAATACCTTAGGGTGAATATTGTACTTTTATTCGGGACCAAAAGAGACCCATTGTAACTCAGCTTTAAAATTATTTTCAATAAGTTTTAGTATTTGCCGTGAAATTTGGGTATTATTTCTTTTAATAGATATATCAGGAACGAACTCTAAAAGTTATAAAAGAGACAAAACAAGAATATACATACAAAAATAACTAGAATTGCATGTAACTAAAATTCCATAACCAAAAATGGATCGTCAAACACAACGTATATAACGTAACAACGTATGTAATACATATGAGTTTGATGTAACTTGATCCACAACGTGGTAGGAATATTACAAACTTGATCTAACAAAATCCTCCTCCACAAGGAGAGATACTATAAACCAAAGTTGATCTATTTTCCACGATGTGTAGACAACTAGCTCACCGAAAAAAACGTCAGAGCTTTTTTACCGTCCGAAAAGACACAAATCCAAATTGGGATAATATATCTTCTGAAGAAGATAATCACCAAACATATAACATATCATTATCAGATCACAAACAACCCATAAGTTCAAAGAACTAGAAACAGTCAAAGGATATAAAAGATTACAGCCCTAGTTGGTAAACAAAGTACCCACCGGAGATAACCATCTCTAATTACAAGAAAACCATCTTCAAATCTTTTATCCGTCGAAGAAGCTTGTCGTGAAGATAATGGTCGCTGCAAATCACTTTTGTTTCATCCCAACTAACACAACATGCAAACATGGAAAAACTAGAGACAACCACTACCAAATAGGCGGACAAGTCATTTAAAGTGGTAGAAACTAGGTCAAGCCATCCACAAACTAAACCGAAATTAAAGAAAACAAGAAAACTAGTTACAATAACCTAATAAAAACTGAAACTAATGGTTACTAAAGCAATAAAGGAAAGAGATCTACCTAGATCTCCTCCATAAGGAGTTGATCTGAGCAGAAAAAGAATAGCCGGAAAAAAAAATCGTTAAGGGAGAGAGGGAGAAGATGTTGGATAATAATATATAAAATTTGAATTTTAAGGTTTTAATAAAATAAATAAATTATTATTTTCTTTTGTGAATAAAAAACTATTAGTCCCACATCGGGGAAATCCTTTTTCTTAAGTTGTACTAGGTTATTATATAAACAAGTTTTTCTCAACCTATTTTGATATAATAAAAAAAGAAAAAAGGTTTCTCCATATTTTTGGAGAGACCACATGAATAATAATTTTTTATTATCTATCTTAAGTTTTCGAGAATTTTCTTAAGGGTTTTTTTCGGAGTTGCCAAGCTCAAGTTGAGCATCTACTACATATGATAGTAGTAGGTGTAGTACAGTGTTTTATCCTGGAAATATCCTCCACATGGAGGCTATAGCATCACTCTTGAGTGTATCCGGGCGCTAATGTCTTAGAAGAGCGTGTTGAACACGTGACTCACTCTGTTTTTCTAAAATTTTGTTGTATGCCATGTTGTTGTTGTGGAGATACAAGGAGCTCATCCGTTTCGACAAATCACTTCCATTAAAGAGCTAAGTATTAATAACTTTTGTTGACGCTGATATTATATTGGAAAACAAATGATGTTAATTGTGAAGTAGAATTTTTTTTTTTTGAATTTTTTGGTTAGATGTAGAGTTTCGAGTATATCTCTCAACTTGGAATGGATTTAGATAAATCCTTTTGACCTAATATAGTAGACATACTGATAGTCACCCACACAAAATTTCAGAATTTTTGGAGTTGTAAAAGTATTTCTTAGGTATTTTACAAAATGGAGAAACGTTTCTGAAAATTTCTGACGGGCAGAAAAATATTTTGACTAAATTATTTTTTCTGGGGTAGCCATGAGTTCTTTGAAATGGCGATTCAAACGAAGTTTGTATATCTAGATGTTATATTCAAAAAAAAAAAATTATTTTCCGATTCGGAATTGTGGTTTGTGAGATATGGTGTTTGTAAAAACGTTGCGCATGTTTGTCCAGAATATCAATAACGTATCTAAGCTCTAGATTACTATAAATGAATTGAGAATTAATACATGAACATGTTAAATGATAATGTTGGTATAGAGTACCATTATATGGTGTATCTTAGTTATATGCAACCTAAATGACACATAACTGTAGTTTCTTATGTTGAGAAATCCTGATAATTGTGGGTGGGTGGGGGTGGGGGTAGGGGGTGGGGTGGGGGGCTTATGCCTCACTTGTGGGGGTATGAGATGGAAACAAGTGTTTGTTTGATTTATCTAGCAGATTCATAGAAGACCCTAGACTTATATGTGTCCTACCATGTAGACCTCAATTGTGAGGGTCTAAGGTGAGAATGAAGAATCGACTTCTTTAGCAAGTCATTGCATATGATCACCAAAACTGTAGTATGATAAGTTGAAAATTATGAAGCTAACAACATTTGAATAAAATAAATTTTATTGTTGAGGATGTTGAGTTCTCGACAGTAGTTTTCTGAGGTCGGTTTCTCACACGAGATTGAATAAGTCAGACAGAGACTTGACTTTGTGAAATTATTATTAGAGAATAAAGTAGTGATCTCTTGGCAAATACTCACATGACTCTAAAATTACTACATCATGCATTGTTTGTCATTATTGTCAGTATACTACATTAGATGAATGTTGAGGCATTATACTTAAATGGTTAGTCAAAGGTGAACAAACCTTAAGGGTTTGGTTAGCGCTAGGGGTAAAAACTGATTACACCTACATATACTTGACCTGAACCAAGTTGTAAGTGAATGACCTAGCAATATTGTTATGTGATGATGATGAATACTAGTGATGTGACACTAATGAATTTGATAAGTGTATTTACACTAAATCAATTGAAGGTGCATATGTTTAACATGCCTTTGTTATGTGTTTTACAACCACTAACAATTTTTTGTTGTTTAAAGTTTGACAGGAAACTAATATGTTGTTGAAGTGGTCTAAAGGATCAGAAAGAACCAAAATCAATTTTTGATGATATAATTTCTGTCAAATGTGTGTTGTAAAATAGGTGTGCATGTCTCCCATTTTATCCTGGATAATTACATGGTTGATATGATCACAAGACCATAGAATTGGGATGCTTGAGGTACATATTTAATTTCAAATATGTGATATATATTTCACCAACCTTTGGAGGAAGATGTAATGATCGTACTAGTAAGTAGTACATGTATCTTGTATATGCCTTTATATGCTTTACAACCACTAGAAAATATGTGATGTTTATGATTGATTGAAAGACTAAGTTGTTGTAGAAAAGCATGATCTAAAAGTTCATTGGAACCAGAAGAAATTCTGACGGAAATGGTCTTTGTCAAACTCGATGCATTTAATGTGCGTTGTAAATGTGCAGTTAATTAGGTGTACAAAATACATTTGTGATCCCAGAAGAATTAGTGGGATGATCTGATCGGAAATTTGCAGTACTTGAGATACATTTTAAATTGTGTATGTGTATGTGCATGATACATATTACATTGAGGAACTCGACTGAGATAAAATCAGAGTTCGTTTGCTTAAATTAAAGCATAAGAGGAAGTTAAATTGCTAAAACCCTTTTGTTGGGTATTCCTCTGTGACCGAAGCCTATAGCCACCACTGTTGAAGCTCAATTGATTATGTTAGTCTAAAGTAAATGAACAATGAAAAAGTCTAGACAAACTCGGAGAAGGCTAATTCGGTAAGACAACTACTCTCTAATGAAGTGATTTTCGTAGACTTAGTGAAGTCAAGAGAAAAATCGATGGATCCTTTGACGAAAGGATAATCTAGAGAGATAGTTTGTTATTGCATCGAGGGGGATGAGACTTAAGCTCAAGAAATAAAATTTCCATGAAGGACAGTCAACCTTAATGACTGGAGATTCCAAGATCAAGGTTCAATAAGAAATAAATTCTTTGTCCCTCCCTATGGTGCATTGTTTTTATAATGTCATTGCATGTGAAGGATGACTTTTAAGAAGTCTTAATGAGGTATATTGTTTCAATTTAAGATTGAAATAGGGTGTAGCAGTAACACTTTTGATAGAACTCACCTATCTGAATGAGGAAGTGGTTCACTTCCTATGAGAATATGAGTTGATCTCTAGAGCATTATGAGAAACGGGATATTTGCTCAGGGCCAAAATGAGCACAACGACACGAGCTTGGCAGCAACCTTGGAGATACCATGCGTGGTTGTTTTCTCTAATTACACCAAACGCTAGCAGTTCAAAACATCACGTTCAGTGTCTCTAGCAAATAGTTTCGATAATCTTTCACTAAGCAAAGGTTCAAGACCTCATGGACACCTCTGCTTAAAATGGTATTTCCTGCGTTTTATGTGATTTTCGTTTTTTATCGAGATTTAATTCATTTGAGAAAATGAGTTTTATGTTGTATTTTTTTATGGTCTTGGTATTACTGATACTTAGGACCTAAGGGTCACTAAGAGCAACCACAGTGGGCAGACCAAAGACTAAAAATTTTACTCTTTGGTCCGCCTCAAACGCAGCTGGTGAACGAGTAAATTTGATCGAGCGTTTGTGTAAGGTAGCGCCTGTAGTTGGGTGGTTGTCTAAGGTAACGTCTCAACAGACGGGCATACGCATAGGAATACGTTTGGATGGGGCAAACATTTGGTGAACGCTTGATGGAAGGCGTAACCGAAAAGAACGCCTGACGATAGACGCACCCATAGACGCACGCCCCAGATACGGGTGTTTTCTTGGTTGAACGCCAGATGGGACGGAAACATAGCCAAACGTCCGTATTTTGTCTAACACGTGCAGCCGGTACATGGGAATGTGAGGGCGGACGCTTAACATAACGCCTGGTTTTTTAGGCGCTTCCCTAGCCGATCGCGCGTCTCACCAGGCGGACGGCTGGGTGAGCGCCTGTCTGTGGCGGACCTTTATGTTCTTCTTTAGCCATTTTTCTCCTGAGCATTCTCCTGAACACTCACTACACTTGAGAAACTCCTCCCACCACACCAACACCAATTTATGAAAAGAATTCTCCAAAATCAAGCTTAAACCCTCATCAATATTGTAAAGGCTGGGTTGATTTGATACCAACTATTTCAAATCAATATTATTTCAAAGGAAGGTAATAAACTCAATCTTTACTATAATTTTTAATGGATTTTAAAGGTTTACATTGTATTGTTTTGTTTATTAATTTAGTATATATTAGTCATATGAACATAGCTAGATAAATTAGGTTTTAGAAATTATAATTTTGGAATTGGGTATAATTCTAGGGTTTACATGTAAATTGGGTATGAAAAAATTGTGAAAATTTGTTGAATTGAAGTTAAAATTGATTAAGTATTTTGTTAATTTTAATTGGGTTGTGGATAATTATACGATTAATTGAATAATATCATATTTTAGAAAAATATGGGAACTTAATTACGTTGATTTTTATTTAGACGTAAACTTTACTCAGATTCTAAAGATGAACAGAAATAGGAATAGAGTTACAAGATCAGGACGAATTGGGAACTTGAATCCAGCATCAACTGAATCTGGAAGTGGTGTAGTTGTTGATCCACATTTCGTTATTGATTTGGTGAATGAAGAAGTTCATTCACCAGTGATTGATAACGAAATGTCTGTTATAAGGGATAGAGAAAATTTGTTGGTCATGACATTGACCCGTTCAATTGACGTTCGGGAATTGATGAGTGTTGAAAAACAAAGAGGAGTTCTACAAGTGCTTAAGGAGATAGCAAATCTTTCTTCTGAAGAGAATGTTGGTCGCCCCACCTGAATAAATTATGGATTTTGTTCTACCTAGATGTTTTTACCTTTTAAGCGTTGTTGGTTATGGTGTTGAAACTTATTAGTACTTTTATAACGAATATGAATCTCTTAATTTAGCTTGAATGAGTTGCTTGTAGTTTATATTTTTTATTTAGGAGAAGAGTAGATAGACGAAAAAATAAGTGCTTGGTAATTTTTTTTATCTAAATTAATTAATTACTTGAAATTTAAAAAGAAGTTCATTAACATTTAAGATAACAATATATTGGTTAAAAATAAACTTAAAATAACACCATTAGTTCATAAAAGTTGAAACTGAAAATGGCAATTTTAATAAGAATGCAAATTTTTAGGTTTCAGGTATTCCAAGAATCCTTTAAGGTTGGCTTCTCCTTCTCTGCAGAATGTCTACCTTCCTAAGTTCGATGTAATCTCTTGTTACCGGATCCAACCAGGAGATATCCATCATCATTATACGAAACTCTTCGTCTGATTCTTTCTTTACGTCAAGTTTTTCTTTCCTAGCTTGTTTTACTTTAAACTTTGCCGAAGACTCAACTAGTTTTTCTGTAAACTCGGATTCTCTCTGCGTCATCTTCATTTTTGTTTGTTCTGCATATTTGGTGTTGAAATTTTGTTGCTCTTTAATAATAATTTCCATCATTTCTTGTTGGCAACTCGATTTGGCTCTCCCTGATTTCTTATGTCGTTTCGCCTCTTTTTTTCCCATTTGACGGTTATATGTGTTAGGTATATCTCATATTTCTTCATCGCCACTGGAATTGTCTTGGCTTGTTTCCTGTCTTTCCTGGTTTTCTTCACCGCTTTCAGAATCTTCCTCAGCTTGTGATGATTCGAAAACAACTGTCGATCTTCGTGAATATTTTATATTTTCTAACATAATTGCGTAGCACTCTTCATGCTTAAATCTTTTGCCACCATTAGCTTCCTTGAAAAGCTTCTTGCTTCTTCAATCTGTTTTTTTTTTGTTATAAAGTTTAGTGGAGGATATATAATTCAAAATAATAATGTAATCGTCAAAATTAAATGGGTACTTACCTTTGTTTCTGGGCCCCATCCAGTATGGTGTTCACGTTCCACTTCCTCCTATTTTGCAGAGTAAAATGCCACATCTTTACTTATTCCCTGAAATCGTTTCTGAATGGAGGTCCAAGTGCGAACCGGCATTGTAGTATGACTTCTTTCATCCCATTTAATATGCGAGACCATAATCTTTCTTATGATTGATCGGAACCAATACTACAATCTTGAGATATTGACAAATGAATTTTACACATCGTTACATCTTCAAATGTAGTAAAATTTGGACCTCGTGGTTTTGGTGCCATAATTCTATCCGATTTGGAAGATAAGTATATCAAAAAGAACTAAGTTTTTCTCGAATACAAATTAGATAACAATGGGTTTAGTAGTATAAAAATGGATTAGTAGTCCATCCATATATAGGGATGTCAAAATATAGTCGTTACAACGGTAACATATGTCAACAGCTACCTGGATAGGCGCTCGTCCAGAATAACGCCCACAAAACAGGCGTACACATAGATACACGCTTACAAGAGGCTCAATGATAGGCGCACCTCTAGACGCACGCTTGAACTTAGGCGGAGGTATAGGCACACGCTTGATTTGTACATAGATTCGGTTAACATCTCTCATTGGGCGTGCTCCTACCGTAACGCTTCGCTGGATGCAACGTTAGTTGAACGCTTCATCAGGCATAATTTTGGTTTACACCCGATAAATGAAACGTACGTCTAATGTTACGCCCTCCATGAGACCGATAACTATCACAACGCCTAGCACAAAAGCGGAGACGTAGATGCACGCTCGACTATAACCTGTTTGGTCCAGTACTCGGACTATCTTTGGTTCAGAACAGTGTCAAAAGTGGACCAAAGACTAAATTTACTCGCCCCACTAATCCTCATTTTGGACGGACCAAAGACCAAATATGGGTTTGATCCGTCATTTGGTTCAACGACTGTGGATGCTCTAAGGGATCACTAGCTAATTTTCTCTTTGGTGAACGGAACCTTTAGTCCCACTCTATATGGGAAACTAAAGATGAAAGCTCTTTATACTATTATGATTTATGCAATCAATAGTATGACCCTGGGGTCAACACACTTTTGTGTGAAGGAGAGGACGTTGGAATGGCTAGTATGACTTCAACACGCATGGTCGTGGAATTGGGGTGTTGATTTACCAAGATCTATATGTGTTTTTCATGTTTTACTGAGGTTTTTCATTCATGTGGGGGATTGTTGGAAAACAATATATAAAATATGAATTTTAAGGTTTTAAGAAAATAAATAAATTATTTTTTCTTTTGTGAATAAAATATTATTAGTTCCACATCGGGGAAATCCCTCTTCTTAAGTTGTACTAGGTTATTATATAAACAAGCTTTTCTCAACCTATTTTGATATAATAAAAAAAGAAGGTGTCTCCATATTTTTGGAGAGACCACATGAATAATAATTTATTATTATCTTTCTCAAGTTTTCGAGATTTTTCTTAAAGGTTTTTTCGGAGTTGCCAAGCTTAAGTTGAGCATCTACTACATATGCTAGTAGTAGATGTAGTAGAGTATTTTATCCTGGAGATATCTGCCCTGTGAAGGCTATAACATCACTCTTAAATGTAGCTGGGCGCTAATGTCTTAAGGAGAGCGTGTTGAACACGTGACTCACTCTGTTTTTCTAAATTTTTATTGCATACCATATTGTTGTTACGGAGATACGAGGAGCTCATCCGTTTCGACAAATCACTTCCATTAAAGAGCTAAGTATCAATAACTTTTTTTTATTTGATTTTTCTTTATTTTTGATTATTACGCCAACAGAAAAGAGTAAAATTTGAATATGTATATGTTGTTGAATGTACGCGATATACACATAGCTATAAAATTTCATCCCTGCTGATCTAAGAGCATCTATCTAATTATAAGTTAATCTCAAAATGGAATATATACCATTCTAAATTAGCGTTTTCGTTTTCCACCACTATGGGGAGTGCCATCACATTTCGATCGTATTTTCAAGCCACGCACGAAGTTTGAAACAAGATGCGATGTCATAAGTTGAACTATATCATGCTGGGCTTTAATACACGCATATAAACCTATCTTGAGAGAGTTTTTAACCTTTGTTTTTTTAGTTTTTGAAAATATCTTAGAGCAACCACAGTGGGCAGAGCAAATGACGTACCAAACCCATATTTGGTCTTTAGTCAGTCTAAAATAAAGATTAGTGGGACGACTATAAATGGTCTTGGTCCACTTTCGGCATTGTTCAGGACTAAAAATGGTCTGAGAACTGGACCAAACGGGTTATAGTCGAGTGTTGCGCTAGATGTCAGTTTCGTGCTAGGCGTTACGCTGGGTCTCCGTCTGGTGACAGGCGTTTATCTAGACGTGCGTCTCATCAGACTGTGTGAACCAAAACTCCGCCCCATCAGGCGTTCATCCAAGAGAACGCCCCATCAGGCGTAACGCCAGACGCACGCCTGAAATCAAGCGTTAGGCTGGAATAACGCCTGTATTGGGCGTTCGGCTGGATTAACGCTTGTAGTGGGCGTGCGCATAAGACTGCGCCTGTGTATGAGACGTGCGCCTAGATTAACGCTTGGCGAAGAAGAAGGGAAACAACTCACCGTTCCAAGGCCTAGTCAAGTGTAAGCATATATCAACGCCTAGTCAAGCGTAAACATATATCAATGCCTATAAAGCCACTGGATTTTACAAATTTTAGATTAACTGAGTAAAGATTAACACTTGATCTTTACAAATTTTAACTGAGTAAAGTGTTTCCATGTGTTAACTGAGTAAAGATTAACGCTTGATCTTTACAAATTTTACTAATTTCCCTTTAGAGCATATTCAAATTTTATTAATTTCACTCTAAGGCAACGTCATAAACATAAACAGACGTGTGTTTGGCTGAGATGCGCCTGATGATTCAAGCGGATGGCTAAGCGTGCGCCCGTCTTTTTCCGCACACGAACCAGCTGCACGTATACAAAAATGATCGGGCGTGTGGCTATGATACCGCCCCATCAGGCGTTCGGCAAGAGAGCGTCTGTCTCTGGGGCGTGCGTCTATCATCAGGCGTTCTTTTGGATTACGCCTTTCATCGAGCGTTTACCAAATGTCCGCCCCACCCAAACGTATTCATAGGCGTACGCCCACTTCAACACGTTACCTTAGACAACCGCCCAACTATATACGCTACCTTACACAACCGTCCGATCAAATTTACTCGTGCACCCGTTGTGTTTGAGGCGGACCAAAGAGTAAATTTTTTACCTTTTGATCGTTTGGTATGCTCTTAATGTGGTTTAGAAAGTGGTAAATAAAGAGTTCGTTTCTCGAACTTGTGAAGGTAACGATTTTAGAAAATATTATACTTAACCTAATAAAAATCTGAAAAATAAACTAGAGATGATTTTTAGAAAATATGGGGAAAACCAGGAATCAGGAATCAGTTATTTCTAACAATTTATGTGATTAATCGGGTAATTCTTTTAAATAAATTAAGCTCAAATATTGCCAATAATATGTTTCCTAAAAGAATAATTGTAAATCCTAAGCATGGGACATCAAGAGTAATTAACTAAGCATGACCCATCAAAAGAGAACACAACTATTTAATAAAAACCATTTTTTTCTAATTTAAATCCATGCAAATAATAATAAAAGAATTATAAATAATTAATTAAAAATAGACTTACCACATAAAATTGAGAGATAAACATCCTCCATCATCCCAGTAAATAAACTTAGCCCTTGGAGAAGAAAACTTGCTCAAAAGATCTTTTCATTGCTCAAAAAGTTGATTACAAGGTGAAATAATAGTGCAACAGCTGAACAGATACGTTTATAAGTGTTACAGAATAGGGTTCAGCCGTTACAGAAGTGTTTCTAAGCAACAAAGGTTTAAAAGGATAGGCAACAGAAGCAGTTTGAATCAGCAACAGTTATAAGTGTAGCTGAGTCGTCTTCTCAGACGATGGTAGATGAAGAACAGCACCGGCGGTGACCGGATCGCTGTCCAGTTCCGGCCAAACTCCGGTGACTCCGAAAATCAATCTCTAGGCTTCCTTGCCGATTTCTCTTGGCTTCTCTTCATATATATAGGCTCTACAAACCCTAGGGAGAGTTCTAAACCTAATAGAACTCTTTAAAATCTCTCCAAATCTTCACAAATCCGAATCAAAATATAACTCCCTTTTTCCGGCGAAACTCGGATTTGGGGCTATTTTTCTGGCGTAAACCTCTAATTCTTCACGTGTTTAATCTTGTATTGGTCCCATCTATCTTGTGTATCAATTTGAGCCAAGAATATCCAAGTTTTATCATGAATCAAAGTGTGCAGTTCTTAACAGCATTTTCCATCCCGATCTCGTCCGTGACTGGCAGTTGACTCGGTCAACTCGGGTTGACCGAGTTGACTCGAGTTTGACCCGATTTTGACCGAGTTGACTCGAGGGTGCCCCTTATCCACTTCTAGGGTGCCAAATAACACTTTTCCTTGGGCGCCTTTATCACTTTTTGAGCCAATTTTTCCACAAATCTTTATTCTTCAAATGTACCTACAAAAGCATAAAAACACGTAATATTTGCAAAATCGAATACTAACTTAATAGAAACTAAGGTGCAATCTAGGCATTAAAATGTGTCTATCAGCTCTCATGACTGTGATTACTCTTAGTGTCTTTATGTCCGCAGGTACATGAGCACGGACGGTATTGAACTGCACCCAGTATTTGGAGGTGATTTATACATTGTTCCATGTTTTAAGCAACGACATAATTTTTGTTAGGGTCTAAGCACCCCACCAAGTTTAATACACATCAGTTGAATTTGAAAAATGATAAACTGGTATGATATATATACCATTCGAATTTAGTACAAATGGTATATTATACTCCCTCCGTTTCTGGAAAAGTGTTACTATCACTTTTTCATTTTATCCTAATAGGCCAGTTTGAAAAAGTGATAGTAACTCTTTTCCTGAAACAGAGGTAGTATAATATAACGATATATTTTATTCGTCGCCACCCATGGTAAACATACCATTTTATCTTATCCTCTATGGATGCTCTAAGAGCAACTCCAACGGACGACTAGACCAAAGACCAAACCATATATTTGGTCTTTGGTCGCCAAATTTGAGGCACAACGAGCGAGGTTAAATGGTATTTGGTCCAGAAAAAACACTGTTCGGGACCAAACTTGGTCCCAAAACTGGACCAAACCTATATACACTCGGGCGCTCCTCTAGTGTAGCGTAAACAATAAAACGTTATGTTAAGAAGACGTTCGAACCCAGACGTTCTCGTAAGATAGCGTTCTCAAACACAGACGCAGGAGTTGAGCTACGCCTGATGAAACGGCCATACAAGAACGCGTCTAATGTAACATTACACTAACACAACGCCCATTGGAGAAGCGCAACCCAAATGTACGTCTGGTTCAAACGTTCCACTGCAATAGCGCCTGTATATCAGACGTCCTCTTAACAAGACGCCAGACAACACACGCTCCCTTATGGAAGCGTCGTTGAACCAGACGTTCACATAAGACGACGCCTATACCCTAGACGTTATCATAGCCTTGCGCCGGTGCACCAGACGTCCATTTAGAGAGCATCCAATAGAAAACGTTCCCATACAATGGCGTTTGTTTATTTGTTGAGAAATGTTACCGTTGATTTGGTTTAGAAATGTTACCGTTGATTAGGTTGAAACGGCTAGTTTATTCTCAATCTATATAAATGAATTGGTTCAGTGTTTGTTTCATCTACTACAACAACATTTCATAATTCATTTTTACTTCATACAAGAAACGTCTAGGGTTTTCTATTTTTTGGTCTTTCAAATCAGTTTGTAATCACTTTCATTAATGGCACCAAAACCAAGAGGTCTAAATTTTACTGCGATTGAAGATATAACCATGTGTAGGATTCATTTATCAATATCTCAAGATTGTAGTGCTAGTTCAGATCAATCATAAGACAAATTATGGTCTCGTATCAAAGTTGGAATGAAAGAAACTATACCTTCAATGCCTGAACGCAGTTGGACCTCCATCCAAAAACGATTTCAGGGAATAAGTAAAGATGTGGCGCTTTATTCTGCAAAGGAGGCAGAAGTGGAACGTGAACACCATACTGGATGGGGCCCAGAAACAAAGGTAAGTGAACACTTAATTTTTATGCACGTCCTTATTAAAGTTTTGATTTGTATGTCATGCACTTAACTTTTTCTAAGCAAAAACAGATTCAAGAAGTAAGGAAGCTAATGGTAGGAAACCATTTAAGCATGAAGAGTGCTACGCAATTATGTTGGAAAATATCAAATATTCACGACGATCCACAGCTGTTTTCGATTCATCACAAGCTGAAGAAGATTCTGAAAGTAGCAACGATAACCGAGAAAAACCTTCAACAAGCCAAGGAGAATGAAGTGGATATGAAGAAATAAGAGATATACCTAACTGACTAAATGACTGAAGCAAACAGGGAAGGAAAAATCTAGTGCCCAAGCAGAAACCTTAGACATAATTATTAACAACCAACAAAACTTCTACACCAGTTATACAGAAACTGATAAAAGGAAGATTGATCAGAGAGAAGCCGAGTTTGCATCAAAAGAGGAGTTTCGCATAATGATGACGGACGTCTCCCATTTGGATGTCGCAACAAAAGAGTGGATTGAAATTAGGAAGCAAGAGATTTTACAGAAAATAAGAGATTCTCGTCTTACCTAAAACAATATTGAACTTCCAATGTAATTTTTCCTTCAATTAATAAAAACTATAAATTTTTAGTCATTCAATAGACTGTCACTTATTCATAACAACAGAACAAAAGTACAGGTTTAGATATCTCATTTTCACATGAGTCGCTGTTGAACTTAGCACGTGCAACATGCCTTTAAACCACTAAGTGCCCCTAGTGGCCGAGTGGTGTCTTGGGAGGGTTTACAAGAGATATACCACAAAACCTATCTGTTTTTTTTAGTATTTGTTCATACATCACCAAAATCCGACCACAAATATTCGATCAAATCATTTCGTAATCGAATGTGTGTTTCTTTGATGTGTACTGCAAGTCGGCGTTGGTGAGTTGCCATCCTCGAAAGTTCAGCAGTTTGTTGTCTCGAAATATTAACTGGTGCATGGTAGCACCCTTGATCATATTCATGTGGCCAATCACCGGGTAGACGTTCATCCTCCACAATCATATTATGGAGAATAATTACAGTTTTCATTATATATGCAAGTGCGTCCGGATTCCACATTCTTGCTGGTTGTTTAACGATTGCAAATTGGTTTTGCAGTACACCAAATCCTCCCTCCACATCTTTTCGGCAACCCTCTTGCATTGCTGGGAATTTGCGTTTCTTGTGTGAATCTGGATGTTTGATCGACATGATAATGGTAGTTATCTCTGGGTATATCCCATCACCAAGATAATACCCCATATCATATTGGTTCCCGTTCACCTTGAAGTTCACTGGTGGTGTCTTCTCGTTGATAAGGTTTTTAAAAATATAAGATCGGTTCGTAACATTGATATCGTTGTTGGAACCAGGCATACCAAAACCAGAGATCTTGTGAAACCACTGCATCCAGCACAATACTTTCACTGTCTTTGTAGGCAGTGTAGGCACCAGATTCGGCCGATGGGCATTTATCCCATTTCCAATGCATACATTCTACACTGCCGAGCATCCCTGGAAATCCCCTGGCCTTGTTTTGATTAAGCAACAGTTCAACATCTGCAGCAGTTGGGCTGCGCAAATACTGATCTCCATATAATTGCACAATCGTCAAACAAAATCGACGTGTTGCATCCAATATTGTGGTTTCTCCGATGCGTAAGTACTCATCAATTGCATCTACCCCACATCTATATGCTAACATGCGAATTGCAGCAGTTATCTTTACGTGCAGGGTTAATCCATGGCGGCCAGCCGCATCCCTTTTTTGAACAAAATAAGGATTAATTGCTACCACATCCCGAAAATACGGTTGAATAATTGTCTTCGCATTCGAAATCTTCTACGAAAAACATTAGGAGGAAAAGTCGGGTTTTTGGAAAAGTAATCTGTCCAGAGAAGCCTTGCTCCATCCTCACGATTTCTTTGTATTTCGATACGATTATGTGGCCAGTCTATATTTGAAGCGACCAATCCCAAACCGAGTGCTTGGTCATTTTGGGTAAGTGCAAATGATTCTTCGTCTGATGAGTAAATAATGTTATTACTATCATCATCATATGTCGAAGATAGGGTTAAATGATTAGGAGGAATAGAAGAAGAAGAAGAAGCATAATACATGTTATTATTCTGATTGAATGCCATTGGTTGTGGAGGTTTGTAGTTTTGGAGAGGTTTATAGTTTTGGTTGTGGTTTCAATGGAGAATGGTGTGTTCATTTTATAGGCATATTAAAATAAGTTTTTGAGCACCTTCCATACAAAAGTGTCGGTTGAGTAGACAATACAAGGCAGAAATAAAATCCAAATGAAAGCTAAGACAAGAGCTAACAACAAAAAACTAACAAAACATGTAAATGAAAAAATCGAGAGATAAGAAGTGTCGGTTGAGTAGACAATACAAGGCAGAAATAAAAGCCAAATGAAAGCTAAGACAAGAGCTAACAACAAAAAACTGACAAAGCATGTAAATGAAAAAATCGAGAGATAAGAAGTGTCCGTTGAGTAGACATTACAAGGCAGAAATAAAAGCCAAATGAAAGCTAAGACAAGAGCTAACAACAAAAAACTGACAAAGCATGTAAATGAAAAAATCGAGAGATAAGAAGTGTCGGTTGAGTAGACAATACAAGGCATAAATAAAAGCCAAATGAAAGTTAAGGATAGAGCTAAAAATAAAAAACTGACAAAGCATGTAAATCAAAAAAATCAAGAGCTAAGAAGTGTCGGTAGAGTGGACGATACAAGGTAGATATAAAAGCCAAATTAAACTTAAAATTCATATTCAAATTAAAATAACTAAAAAGGTTCAAAATCATAAGGGAAATGAAATGTAATAAATCAGTAGATTACACTTAAACACTTAAGTAAACCTATTATGAAACCTTAAGCATTGGCTTGTAGGACGACGTGGACGACGTTCTTCACTTCTTGGGAGGATAATCAACAAAAAAGGATTGAATTTTTCCATCACCCTTAAGATCTCGAAATGAGGTTTGTACCTGAAATCTGAACGTTTCCATCTTGCCCATTCCTCCAGAGATCTGGCAACAACTTCGTCATCAGTTTCATTCCTAAGGCGAAATTCATTCACCTTAGCAGTTAAAGAAGAAAATTCAAGCACTTCCTTTGTGATTTGCACATATCGACAAAAAAGCCCTGCTCTGTTCCGGTGGTTGGATTACCGGTTTCGGTACAAAAGTTAGCATGGGTATGTTCCAACCATTGCATGCTCATTGAACCATTCATCCGACGTTCATGACCCCTTGCTGGATAATGTAATACTATGTTTCGACATATTGATAAATCTTCTTGTAGTGTAAAATTATCTACATTAAGCCTAAAATTTTCGTAATCCGCCGTTACATGAAAACAAGAAATTACAAATTTTATTCGGAGAGTTAAAGATGTGGATTTAGAATGGGAATGATAAATATAAGTTCATGAATTTATAGGTGTATCCAGAATACAATTTATAGTCGTTGGACAACGGTAACAATTCAAAACGGTAACAGAATTGGAAATCGAGATTTTTTTGAAAATTTCATGATTTTGAACGGTCACAATGGTAGTTTGATAATTAACTGGGTTGCGTCAAATGAAAGCTAAGCTAAGAGCTAAAAACAAAAACTGACAAAGCATGTAAATGAAAACGAGGAGAGATAAAATAAAATGATACTGGAATTACAAAATAATAAAGGACAAAATAAAATGTATATTGGAATGACAAGACAATAAAGAAGAAATACTATCCACTGTTGTTTTGGTCCCCACGAGATGAGCGAGGTGGCATAAACGGAGGCATAGTTGACGAAGATCCCTGACCCCCGGTATTCCACATTTGTGGTGGTAGGGTTCCTGAAAAATTGCCATACCCAAGCTGTGACGATTGATAACGAGAATGCGCCAGCTGTAGCTGCAAACTGGTGATTTGATTCTTATAATTCCGCAACTCTTCCATCCTTTCCCTCGTCTGGTCCAAATGAAACTTACGGAACTCTTGCATAAAGTCAGCATAATCTTGCGCAAGAGTATAAGCTTCGGCCTGTTATAGAAATTATAAAATGTCAGGTTCTCAACATTTTTTTAAAACTATGGAAAAAATATTTAAAATATCCTTACGTATGACCAATTATCTTGAGGCGAAATGGCTACATGTTCAGCGGGTTCATCGATGGTTTCTCTAACAAGGCCACCCAAACAGTCGTATGTTTCCACCTCTCAGTCCACTTTGGTGCAAAATTTGTTGGAGTTGGTTACATGTCGCCAATACTCCAAATACATATCATACTTAACTGGAACTTGAACGTATTCATTTATAGGGACCTCATCGTTTTCCATCAGCTGGGTAGCTTCGGCATCGGTGATGTTGCTAATACGGTCTGGAAGGTTGCGGGGAATTCCCCATTCATCATGGTTTTGGTGCCATAACCGTTCTCCGAGGTACACATTTTGCAGTGCAAAGTAAATAATTATCAGCCATGAACCAGTAAAATAAACCAGGAAATTAATAAACAATCACATGAAAAGAAATTATCAACTCACAATGCCAATCCAAGTAAATATAACGCGCTTATTTGAGAGCACCACAGCTTTCTGAATAATCTCATTAACAATTAATGGGATGGCGGTAACCCAGGGTGCCATGTCACTGCGTCGGCGGTCAATTCATTCAGAAGAGTCCTTGAACGCACAATATCATTACTCTTCTTTCGTGAAATCTTCCACCGCGAACATCTGGGCCACACAGTTTCAGTCTCAGGAGATGGGTTCTTTGGTCGAAGTATGCCTAGATATTCGTACCCCGAAAACTTGTATTTGAAGAAAATAAACATTATTAATAAGTTACCAACAAATACACATTTAAAAGAATTTTTTTATTATTAATTTACCTCTAATATTTGACATGGTCCGGATAGTGACTTTTGTCCCCTCCCCGCTGAGCCAAGTGCGGAATACAGTTTGGAAAAAACAGCACTACCCCAGTCATAAGTGCCAACTGCAGTTGGATCCTCCAATGCAGCTAACCATCCAGCATAGATGTAGTTCTTAGCATTGGAAAAGAAGAACTGTCCCAGAACATACATCGAAAAGGCTCGCGCCACTCTCTCAGCAAGTATGTTATCATGTTGCGCCGCAACCAACTTTTCCTCTTCAAAGTATAAGGACAAAAATGCCACTGTAATGGCATCTGAAATCCATTGCTGAGGGATACCTTCTCTCCTACACACTTCGTTGTCTTTTAGATCTGGGAAAATATGCTCCCGGACATATTCAAAGGTATACTTATCCGGGTCATACGGAATCTCCCCGCCAAGACCAATACTAATTCCGGTCAACATGACCCAGTCCAGAGGTGTAAACCCCATCTCACCAAATGAGAAGTGAAAAGTGTTCGTCGTGTTCCAGAAACGCTCGACGATATAGTCAATCAACGCATGTGACGAGTCTCCAGCATCCATTGTCAAAAAACGGTCCCATCCTGCCCTTTCAATAATAAATTTAGCTCTGGGGCATTGTGTAGTTATATCTTTGTATGCTTGGAGTACCGATTTGAGAGACCCGCGATGCATATACTTGAACTTTGACTCTGCTGAGTAAGTGATATTTCTGGAAGCGTGACCTTCATCATCTTCCACCAGACTATAGTCCGCCAATCCAGGAACATCGTTCATCCTTCGGCAATATGATCTCCTTGTGCATCCTCAGTTATTTTGGCTTTCTTGTTCTTTTTTCTGCGACCAACGAATCTATAGGCGGCATTCCTCAACATCTATACAAAATCAACAGTAATCAACACAATGAATCTCTAGGGGTATCCATCAATAATCATAAATAACTTAGCAACTCCATTTGTTATGCAGAAAGTTAATTAAACTTAAAATTCATAGAGGCTTGATTAAAATTTAAGTAATCCAGTACCCCATATTTCATAAACAATAATATTATTCAATTCATTATATAATTATCCATATTTCCTAAATGTCGTATGTCGTAACAATCAAGTGGAATCAATCATTCTAAAACTTAAAATTAACCAAACAACAACTCTAATTAACCAATAATCTAATCAAATATAAATTTAAATTCTAATTTTCCATCAATTTTTTCCCAAAATTACAACATCCAAACCCTAGATTTATCCAAACCCTAAAATTACAATTTCTTATTAAAACCATAGAATTATAATGAACTTCAAACATATATAATTAAATTTAATTATCGTTAAATACAACCAAATCATAATATAAACCTAAAATCAATTAAAATCAATTGGTTATAAATCAACCGTGAAATATAATCGTTGAGTTTGTTACCTTATTTTTTGTTTGAAATCAACCGTGAAATGCTACCCAACAAATTTTGAAAGGAGTTTTACAAGATTGAAGTGGAGGGAAACAAAATGCGTGATATTAGGGTGGCGCCTGATTCTTGTCGTTGCCTCTGGTTTGCGTCTGTTCTATGTTTACAGAAGAAATGGGGAATGAGATATGCGTCTGGTAGAGAAGTAAAAACCCTAATCACACGCTCTTCCTAGGAGACGTCTAACATAACGCACGCTATTCTGGTGAGACGTATTGCTTCACGCTCTCCTGGGTGGACGTCCACTTAACAAACGCTCCTCTTGGAAGACGTTGAAGTTCAAGCACGCTCTCCTGGGTGGACGTTTCACGTCTAGACGCTATTATAGGGGGCGTTTTTCATCCAGGCGTCTTTCAGGGACGACGTGTATCACTAAACGTCTACACAAGACAACGCTCAGTTTCCATACGTTACCATATGACTATGCTTGGATAAGAGACGTTATTTTGTGTTGACGCTTAAACATACGTTTGGTTAAGACAGCGTATGAGTCTGCAACGTTCCAATAGAAGTGTGTCTGGTTCCAGGCGTTTCTTAGTGTAGCGTCTAAAATGAAGCGTTACCTAAATCTACGCCCAACACCAATGCGTTACACCAGCAAGACGTCCGTTCCCTCTAACGTTCAGCTAGAATTACGCCCAATAACAAACATCTGGTTAGAAGAGCGTATGAGCATATTTTAATCAAAACCGCTGTGTTACGGGTGGACGAAAGAGCAAACAAATTTAGATTATGCTCTTTGGTATGCTCGTACCGTTTGAGTTTCTAAGAATGTAAAACTATGTGTTTGTATTATG
Organism: Papaver californicum; assembly: GCA_023531435.1. Taxonomy (NCBI): domain Eukaryota; kingdom Viridiplantae; phylum Streptophyta; class Magnoliopsida; order Ranunculales; family Papaveraceae; genus Papaver; species Papaver californicum. Next base: position 8,205,411 of record JAJJMC010003936.1, read on the forward strand.
ATAAGATAAATATACGGTGACATGTTTTTTTTTCTATAAAGAAAGAAAAGGAAAACTGCGAATAAACTTGTGATAGACGTCATGTCACTTGTACGTGATTTGCTCAAAATGCTGCGACAGAGCCCATCATAAGTTCTAAAGACGAGGAACCTGTTCGTGGTGATTTGAAGATTCATAGAACCAGGGCGTGTTAATCCATAGTGGCAACTAACACCTGATTAACTTGCATGTTCTCAAGCATTTCATTAAATAAAATAGATAAATTAAGCTAAAATAGCATAACCCGCTTGTTTTCAAGTATTTTCGATAAATAAATCAACTAATCGGTCGTATAAATGTAACCTTTATAAAAAAAATTATAGGTATGAAAGAAAAGTAAAATAAGATCATATGATCTTATAGATATTTTATTTTAAGTTAGGATATAACCAGTTTCATCCTAATTATTATTTTTAAATAATTAATTTTTTTTAGTTTAAGTTATGATGCATCTAGTTTCATCCTAACTATTTTTTAAATATTTTTTTTTATCTTAGTTTAATTTAGGATGCAAACAGTATCATCCTAGTTTTTTTATTTTTTTATTTTTTTAAAAACTTTTGAATTTACTATCAACAATAAATATTGTTTTGGAGATCATCTAAAACTCTTTTCCAAAAATATAGTAAATTTTATTAAAATTGGATATATATTTTTGAAGTTATGATTATTATTTTTTTTGATTTTTTAAAAAAGTGGAGAGTGAAAAGGATAATATATATATATAAATAAGAGACATAATTTTTTAGGATTTTTGGTGTCCATTTCACTCATCCTTACAACCTGTTTCGTTCACAAATTTGAGGGTTAGGAATTCTATTATGGGGAATTGAATTCCACGTAATTGATTCCTTAGTATGAGATATAGCGTTTCTTTTAGTTAATCCAATTACTGTTTGGACTAATTCGGAAAATGACATTAATATTTTTGAAATTTTGGAATTTAAATATGCAGTCAAATTCTCTAGTACATTGAAGTATTCAAATTCAAAAGTATTATTAAAACCAAGAGAGAAAGATTATACCACAGCTATATCTTTTACAATTTTCTTTGTAAGAGCAACCACAATGGGTCGACTAGAGTAAACGACCAAAGGCTAAAAATTTATTCTTTGGTCCGGCCCAAGAACAGTCGTGTATAGTCGGGCGGTTTTCTAGCGATGCGTCTGGTGTTGCGCTTGTGCGACTCGAACGTGTGATTAGAATGGGACGGGCTGTGTGCTAGCGCCCCGCCTGGAATTCCAAGCGAGATGCTAGCAGCCCGCCCCATTATCATTTGCTTCTTCTTCAGCCGAATCCTATTTTCTTTCTCCTGAACCCTTTGTTTTTCAACCGAACCCTCTTCCGCCTCCCCTCTTGGACCCTGATTAATCTTCCCAAACGAAATCCCAACGACCCGCCTACGATTTTGAGACTCCGCTCAAGCTTTTCTCAAACATCCAAGCGTAATCAAGGTAATTTCTTTTGCTTTTTTGTAAATTATAGTTGTTTTGTAAATTAAATTTAGAGTATGTTTTATTATTATGTTTTGTTAGTTAAATTGGTTATGTATGTTGAATGATTAAACATGTGATTATGAAATTGAGATATTTAGGTTTTATTAGAAATTGTAATTATGGAATATGGATAATTTTTAGGGTTTATGAATGTTGTAAATTGGGTAAAAAAATTTGATGATAATTTGTTGAATTGAAGATAGAATTGATTAAGCTGTTGTTTAATTTGAGTTGGGTGATGGTTAATTTTTTGATGAATTGACTAGATTGTCTTGAAAATTTGGGAATTTGGAATGTTTATGTTTTAAAACCTATGTCTATGGAAGTATATAATTGTGGAATTTTGATGATATTTGGTACAATTGGGGCATTGATATTGAAGTATTTTGTTAATGATGAATTTTGTTCAAGAATGTTTGATTTTTGTATGTTGGTACATATGATTATGTAATTAGATAATTACTTTTGTAATTATGAAATTATTATGTTTTTCCTTGATTTATTGATTATTGCAGATTTTTATCTTTCTGCATTGTGGGGATTACTCTTGATTTTCAATGTTGTATGAATTGTTTTCCCAGATGTCGAGCAGTTTGAGGCCCAAATTCGTTGGCCGAAAGAAGAAGGCCAAGAAGACTAAAATAGTCGAGGATTCAGAAGAAGACTGTATTATTGAAGAAATGGTAGAAGTTCCCGGGTTGGAACACTATACAGTTGTGGAAGATACTGAGGGTCACGCCTCCACCAATATAACGTATTCAAGCGACGCCAAATTCCAGTTTTCACATCGTGGTTCCCTCAAATCGGTCGTTCAGACCTACCAAGGTATTGTTAAACATAGCCCTAGGGTCAAATATATTATTGAAAAGGGAGGATGGGACCGATTACTTACCATAGATGTAGTAGATTCATCGCATGCACTTATTGACTATATTGTTGAGCGCTTTTGGGATACGACAAACACTTTTCACTTCTCGTTTGGTGAGCTTGGGTTCACACCCCTTGATTGGGTAATGTTGACAGGAATTAGTATTGGTATTGGTAGTCGTGTTCCGTATGACTCAGGGAAGTTCCAATTTGAATATGTCCGGGAGCATATTTTTCCTGAACTTAAAGATAGTGCGGTTTGTAAAAGAGAAGGTATTCCCTACCAGTGGGTTTCATATGCAATTACGGTTAAATTTTTATGCACATATTTTGATCCACAAATATTGGTTGCGGCTAACGATGATAGTAGACTTGTTGATAGAGTGCCAAGAGCGTTTTATATGTATGTTTCGGGTGAGTTCTTATTTTTAAATGCAAAAACCTATATTGATGCTGGATGGTTAGCTGTTTTTGAGGATCTAAATGCAGTTAACGAATATGACTGGGGTACTCCTGCATTTTCTAAATTGTATTCCGGTCTCGCCGTATCTGGAAGGGGATAAAAATCATTGGTCGGACCCTTCCAAATTTTGGAGGTAAATTTGTTAGTGTTATTTATAATCCTTTAATTGTTTTTTTTTTGTTGCTCAGTTATTTATTCCGTTGGTTGTCAATACATTCTAGTTTTGGGGGTACCAATATCTGGGCATTTTTCGGCCAAAGAACCCTTCACCTGGAAGTGAAAATGAGTGGCCTAGATGTCGTCGGTGGACGGGAAGCCGGAGGAAGAGTATTGACATTCTTCGTTCAAGGACTTCTTTGAATCAGTTGTTTGTAGACGATGTGACCTGGCAACCGTGGGAAGCTGCGACCATGGTCCTGGAATCTGAAATTGGACGGAAAGCTGTAGAGCTCTCATGGAAAAGGGCAATATTCTCTTGGCTAGGCACCGTGAGTTTATAATTTATTTCTATTGGAATGTCTTTTACTTTCTTTGCATTTCGGTTAACTGATTGGTTTATTTGTTTATTGTCAATTCAAATGGATAAAGAATAACATGTATCTCGGAGATCGGTGTTGGAGACAGAACAATCCAATATGGGGCGTTCCTAGCAACCCGCCTAGTTATATTTCCAACTTCAGCGACGAGGTGGTTGAGGAGATGAGCGAAAATTGTCTGGTCCCTGCAAGTGAGTTTATGTGACTAACCTATATAAATATTCCACGAAAGTCGATTGGGAGGTTGAAACGTACGGTTATGCTGGTGACCGTATTAAACACAACATCCAACGTCTTCGTGAACATGTACCCGTTTCGCCCCCACAACAGCTACCATACGTAAGTATACAACAAAACACTGTAAATTTGATTTTAGTATACAATGATGGTTCAGAATTTGATTTCATATTTTTCATCACAGGTCGCGGCTTATGATTTAGTTCAAGAGTTGTCTGATTTTACCCACGAGTTTCGTGAATTTACGTTAAATGAAACTAAGGAGATGATGGACTATTTCATTGCCAAAGATGCAGAAATACAGGGTCTACGAAATGAAAACAGCATGTTGAACTCACAGCTTGCCCATTTTCGTCAACAACAACCACCCATTGGGTTTGGCACGTATGCTCAGAATATGCCACCACCGATGTGGAACACCATGGGTCAGGGATCGTCATCAACAATGCAATCAAATAACTATAATTCCATACCATCTTTTCCTCCGTTTATGCCCCCGCACTCGGCGTCCGAGAATCAAGATACAGAAGAGTAGTAATTCATTAGCATTGAATTGTTAGTTGAACATAAAACTTTTTCTTTTCTCAGATTTGAATTGTCTTTTTAAATTATTTTTCTTACATTTATAATCGTTTATCTTATCCTTTATATTAGTTTTGTATTGTCAATTCAAAACTCTGAATTTTTTTTTCCTCTGTCGTTTTGGTCATTTGGTACTGTCTTGTCAACCGACATTTCATATCTCTGATGCGTCCGTCCACCCCACCTGCCGCAACTCTGTTTTTGCAATAAAATACCAACCGTGTATTGTCAATTCAAAACTCTGAGAAAAAAATTCCAACTTTGTCATTTGGTATTGTCTTGTCAACCGACATTTCATAACTCTGATTCGTATGTCCACCCCACTTGCCTCAACTCTGTTTTTGCAATAACATACCAACCGTGTATTGTCAATTCAAAACTCAAAATCTTATCTTAATTTGCCTATAAATTGAACAATCGATTCTCCAATTATACAAACCCAAAATACAAACATCAAAAAGCAAATACTATCAAAATAACAATCAGTACTATGGTTCTTGTTCTTCTATTCCTCCTCATTCGTCTTCTTCTTCATCATCTTCATCTTCTTCTTCATCGTGTGATGATGATAACAATAGTCTGTACTCATCAGACGAAGGTTTACTTGCATTGAGCCAAAATAATGAAGCAGTCAATGCGGGATTGATCGCTTCAAGTATGAACTGGCCTCAAACTCGTATCAAAATACCAAGATTACATGATGACGGTGCAAAACTTCTGTGGAAAGATTACTTTTGCAGAAACCCGACGTTTCCTCCTCATGTATTTCGTAGAAGATTCAGAATGCGGCGAGAATTATTCAACCGTATATTGGGAGATGTGTAGCTGTAAATAAGTATTTTATTCAAAAAATAGATGCTTGTGGTGTTCTTGGATTAAACCCTCAGCAAAAAATTACTGCAGCAATACGAATGTTAGCTTACGGATGTGACGACAGATGCACTAGATGAGTATTTACGGATCGGAGAAACCACAGTTTTGGAAGCAACTCGTAGGTTTTGTAAGACGATAGTGCATCTGTACGAGAAAGAATATTTGCGCACACCAACTAAGCGTGATGTTGAACTGCTTCTTGCTGAGAACAAGGAAAGGGGCTTTCCGGGGATGCTGGGTAGTCTTGATTGCATGCACTGGAAATGGGATAAATGCTCATCGGCTGAATCAGGTGCTTACACTGCGTATAAAGGTAGTGAAAGTATTATCCTGGAGGCAGTGGTGTCATATGATCTGTGGTTTTGGCATGCATTTTTTGGTATGCCTGGTTCTAACAATGATATAAATGTGATGAACCGTTCAGATATTTTCAAAAAGCTTATCAACGGGAAAGCACCGGCTGTGAACTTTGTTGTCAACGGACATCAGTACGATATGGGGTACTATCTTGGTGATGGAATATACCCGGAGATAGCTATTATTATGATGTCGATTAAACATCCAGACTCCGCGAAAAAACAAAAAATTTCTGCTAGGCAAGAGGGTTGCCGAAAAGATGTAGAACGAGCCTTCGGCGCACTGCAAAATCAATTTGCAATCATCAAGCAACCAGCACGAATGTGGAATCCTGACGTACTAGCATATATAATGAAGACTGTAATCATTCTACATAATATGATAGTGGAGGATGAACGTTTACCCGGTGATTGGCCGCATGATTATGATGAACGCAGCCACGGTGCACCGGTAAGTATTTCTAGACACAACACAGGTGAAGTTTCGATAATAGGAAAGGACCAACGCCGAAGTGCAGTATTCGACAAAGATACTCATATTCGTTTGCGAAATGACTTGATCGAACACTTATGGTCAGATTTTGGTGAGGATTAAAAATTTGTAAATCCTCTGGATAGGTTTTGTGGGTAAAATCTCTAGTAAACCCGCCCGAGACACAACTCGGACGCTAGGGGCACCTAGGGGTTTAAAGGCTTGCTGCACATGCTAAGTGTAGCCGCGATGCCTGCGAAAGTGAGTTTAGCTCTACTTATTAGCTCATGTTATTTTTTTTATGAAAGAATTCATGAACAATTCTGTATTTAGAGAGAATTCATGCTAAGTAGTAAGTTTTTGAAAATACTAGCCGTTAAGTCTCTCTTTTTGTAGTGAAAAATGGGTTGTGCAATTATCTACAATGAAAGTACAATCAATGACTAGTTTTTGAAATTATCCTATAAATACATCTGTTTTCTCTACCAAATACCACAGACACCTAGTTTCATACACTCTACAAATTTCATTTACTCATCTCCTTTTTGTAATTCACTTCATAACTCTACCTACAAACATGGCAACATTTGATTCAGCTGAAGATTTGGCTATAACCAAAACATGGCATAACGAAACGCTACGTGAAGATGTCATAGCTGGAAGGGTTGAACCTGAAACCTTTTGGGGGAGGATCTACATCCAATATGCTCGAGAATATAAAAATCCAAAACAAAGATCTCTTAAACAAATTCATGATAGATACCAACTTATCCGAATAGGGATACCTGATTATATAGCTATACAACAACGGATCTTTAACCCCACCCATTTAGGCTTGTCGATTCAACAATTTGTAAGTATCTTTTACTTAACCTAAGTTGTTTGGTCTTCCAATAAAAACATAGGAAACTTGATGAATTATGGGTTTTTTTTCCTATACTTGTGTAGGAGGATCTCGCAAAAATGCACTACTATCAGCAAAAAGGAGAAGAGTTCGCATTTGTAGAAAGCTACGAGTTCATTAAGTCCAAACTGTAATCGGAAGTAACTGCTAACTTTATCCACCGATTTTGAGAATTTTTTTAACTTTTGCCAGAGTTTGGTTATAATCGGTAGCTCATGTATGATCAATATATTTTAATAGATAGCCACATTTCATTAGTTAATTAATTTTGTAAAACAGTTGAACGTAAAATCATTTCATTGAATCAAAAAGGCATACATCGCGTAACATTAAAGAAGATGAAATATAATGAATCAATAGATTACACTTAAACACTTAAGCAAACCTATTATCAAACCTTCAACGGGTTGTATGACTCCCGGGACGACGTTCTTCACATCTTCTGAGAATAATCAACACAAAAGAATTGTATTCTTCCATCACCCTTAGGATCTCGAAATGAGGTTGGTACCTGAAATCTGAACGTTTCCATCTTCTCCATTCCTCCAGAGATCTGGCAACAACTTCATCATCAGTTTCATTCTTAATTCTTCTTTCATTCACCTTAGCGGTTAAAGAAGAAAATTCTAGTACTTCCTTTGTGATTTCCACATATCGACAAAAAAGGCATGCTGTGTTCCGGTTATTAGGGTTACCGGTTTCATTACAAAAGTTAGCATGAATATCTTCTAACCATAGCATGCTCATTGAACCATTCATCTGACGTTCATGACCCCTTGCTGGATAATGTAATACTATGTTTCGACATAGGGATAAATCTTCCTCTAGGGTAAAATTCTCTGCATTAAGCCTAAAATTTTCGTAAGCCATAATTATGAAAACGATAGATTATAAATTTTCTATGAAATGTAAAAGATGTGGATTTGAAATGGGAATGATAGATATAAATTCATTTGTTTATAGGTGTATCAGAATACAAATTATAGCCGTTGACAACGGTAACAAATTAACCAAAATTAACCAGGCGGACTCCTAGGAGCGTGCCTAGAAGCGAGCGGCGTCCTAGCGCCTCGCCTATATCTGAGCGGAGTCCTAGAGCTTCGTTTCACTGTAGGCGGTATCCTAGGATTACGCTCCAAATGAGCGGCATTCTAGCGTTTTGCATGTTGATGGACGTGAGCCTATAACACCGTTTCGTCAGGGTTATTCTAGGCTACCGCTTGATCAGGCGCATTCCTGGGATACCGGACGTGTTTCTAAGCGTTGTCTTAGGATAACGTTTCGTTCTATGTGGTACACTGCAACGCCGCTTGATGCCAGGCGGTACACTACGAGCCGCCCGACTAAACCATGTTTACTCCGGAAAAATTCATAAATCTACTCTGCTACAGTGGAATTTGGCGACTAAACCTCAAATACAGTCGCGCCTCTGCGCTACACATTTACGGACCAAAGAGGGTATTTGATCTTTGGTCCGTGTTTTACTCGCGCCCTTGTGGACGCTCTAAGTTGTGAAAGTTTTAGTATTTAGGGTTAAAAAAATATAGTTAAGTTTTGTTGGGTTAGATAATGATTGCGATTAAAATTTCAGAGAGCTTTATGATATTTGGTAAGAAAGAGATAAAAAGATTTACAAAGAGACGAAGCCTAAAAAAAAGTTTGGTCATGACATATCTCATATCTTAAGCTCTGTTGATAGTTATTCGACTGAAGAAAAGAAGAAGCTATTATTTTGTTAGAAGGGGTAACAAAGATTTTTCATGAATTACATTCTTTTCCTTTGCAATCCGATTCAATTGTACCAGTGAACCAATACAATCCTAAACGACTTATTCAAGGGAATTCGATTCCGTAAAAATCCAATTCCGAATTAGAAACCATGTTTGGTTCGTGGTATTAGACCGATTTCTTTAGAATTGAATTACTAGACCTTTAATACTGCGAACAAACACGTTGTTAATACTATCTCCGTTTCAGAAAAAGAGTTATTATCACTTTTTTAAATTGACCTATTTTTAAGCTAAAATGAAAAGGTGATAGTAACACTTTTATAGAATTTTATTTTAGAGATATTTAGGTAATAGACTATTTTCTACGTACCAACCTACACATATAAGCTGAATAACAAAATCTAAATGGATGAGTAATCCCTGAGCTTGTCTTTGGGTTTTGGATCATGAGCTATGAAGGACGGATCTGAGTGATTTAGATTGGCATGGATGTGATGTGCTTTTAATTTGTTTTTGTTTTTAGGTTGTTTTTCCACTTTTTCCTTTAAGATCAGTATGAAAGTGGGTTGTTTTGTTAGTACAAAAACGGACACTTCTGTGGGATCGGGTGTTTTTTCTTCTCTTGCATATGTTCTTCTCTTTTAAGGTTGTTGATTGGTACTGCAGTATATGGTACAACAACACATGAGAAAACATGCAAATGTTTTTGTTTTAAATAGGGTTTGTTATGAGGGTCGGATCGATAGGGAGAGTGGGATGTTGTTCTTATAAAACAAACCTTTCCTTGGGATTTTTTTTTTGGTTGTTCTAAAATGTCTACAATTTTCACATTATCATTTCAAATTTCATAGAACTAACGCATATGTAATATAACTTGCTCATCTGGTGTTTGATGAAATGCAGGAACGTGGTGTTGTATCTTTCAATATGTTGCGGGTTTCTGAGGTTGTTGTTTGGTACTGGTGTTTATGGTACAATAATAACAGGAGAAATCTTGAGGAATGTTTGTTTTGTTTTGAATTGAATTTTTTTCTTTTCTCTGGTCATTTTGAGTTGGATTTGTTGAGAGCCATCTTCACCTCCGTCAGGGTCGGCTATTCCCTTTTTTTTTCCGACTTTGAGTTCTTAATGTGTGATCGATGGATGATCTAGTTAGGGTTATTATTGTTATTTTGAAGTCCGATCTGCTCAGATCGTTTTGATTAACTCATGTTTGGCTGATTTCTACTGTCGACTTGAGTTCGGTTTTAGTTTCTTCTTATTCCCCTCTTTGATTTACGGTTGTTTTCTACATCATGCTAAAGGGTCTGTACTTGTTATCTTTTGATATCATACACCACCTTATGAATCAGAATTAGGTTTTATCTCTTCCAAAACCTGTTGTATGGTTCTAACCTGCTGTGGTGTGCCATTCGATGCTTAAAATTCGGAAACTTAAAGATATTTCCATTTACTTTTAAAAATTCAGAAACCAAATGAGGCTTCCTGTTATTTTTGTTTTTGCATAAGTGGGCATGTCTGGATGTTGTTTCGTAGATCTCTCTCAACACTTTTGTGTTGTTGCTTGTGGCAATCGAAAAGGTGAGAGATTTCTTAAAAAAATAATATTCTTATTTGTTTTTCTGGGTGGAAATATAGCTAGATTATTTTGTGTTATTGTATTATCTTGTTTCAAATGTATCTTATTTGGTCAAATGGGTTTAGAATAAACAAGACTAGTTATTAGGAAAAGAATTTTTAAAACCTTCTTCTTATTCGGTCATCTATTCGACTTTCTTTTTGGTCCTAACAACTAATGTTAAATTGTAAGGTCAGTTTTGAATATATTTTGTTAAGATCCATGGGGTTTCTCTTAAATTAGGATTCAATAGTCCTTTCATCTATGGCTTACTAGTAAGGTCGAATTATTTTTATTTATATAAAAAAAAGAGTTAGCTTTGTATCCATTTGCTCCTTATTGTCACATCCATGCCTATAAGATTCTCGTATCTACACCTTTGCTTGCTCCACCGATCCTACGAAACCTAGAAGCTGGAAATTTCTCTTTCTGTGTTTTTTATTTTATTTTATCCTTTTCAGGTTCTCGGAAATCTGTTTCCAAGGCTATCTTGTTCTCTGAGAGCAAAAAAGAGTTCCTTCAGAATTGTGTCTCGGCTAAACATTGTGCTCTATAATTTTATTGTTTTGATGTTTTTCGCTTTTCTTTTCCGATGTATATAATTCAGGTTCCCTAGTTTGTAAATCATAAATTACCCGCTTATATTGTTAGCTAATTGTTTCCTTATTTAAGTTGAACTTAATATCTTAGTAGGCTTAATCTCTTTCCCCTTGCTTCATGTAAATTGTTATTTGTATTTATATTGCTACTATAATTGGAAATTTGTAAGAATCAGTTAAGTTTGATAGGCTAGTCTTCTACATTTCTTATAGACAGTGTTTGTTGTTTTCAAATTTTAGTAGTAAGCATATTATTGTATCTTTGTTACTTAGGGATTTAAAAACGGACCATCATGTACAGGACCACTAGGTTATTTGATCAGTTTGTTCTTTCCGTGTAGTACTGTAGCTTAAAATTTACTTTTAATTCTACTCGTTCATCTCATAAGTTGATTTTATTTATTTTTTCTTTTAAATAGTACAATATTAGTTTTAATTTTAATATATATTCCTGTGAAACATCATGATGTCAAAATCAATATTGGTTATGTACTATTTTGGACCGACGATCCAAATAATTATATTTATTCAAAGATGCAACCTTCATCGTACGAATCTTCGATTGTGGAAAAGACTTTATCGTCATCCTCAACCATTAGGAAGAGATCCCTTTCCTGTATAAGCCGTCGTGACACTCCTATCATACTTGTTCGTGATAGAAGGGCTCAGAAAAAACTCATCTTTGTAGTTTTTGCGATCAGAGACGCTCAACTTACACAACTTGTTTGTGAAACAATACATACTGTCAGTATTAAAAGACATCTCATTGGGTACCGATGGAGAATGAAGAATTCCTAGTCCACTGAAGAATTATAAATGTTTATGTTATCCTTGCACTTTTACTAATTTTATACGTATTTATCTAACTTATTGTGTTGTACTCTTTTTCTTTCGTCAAGGTTTTATTCCTTTGGGTTTTTCGTGTCAAGGTTTTAACGAGGTAACATATGTTGTTGGATATTTTCAAGATTGTTTGCCGCTACGATGGGGGGGTCCCGTGTGGGTATCACCCCCCAGGGATGTGGTCGACCTGTAAGACACCAGTAATGACTTTTGGAAGTGTTTGTTGGAGATAAAGAGGTATCTACAATAGGCATGATTCTCCTTATAAGTAGTGAAGATATTCTCTCATTCGAAGATATCAAATCTATTTGTTTTCTTCCTTTCTAAAGCATCATCAGAAACCTTATATTGTGTATTCTTGGTTGGATCAAGGGGTACAAACCTTGAATCCGATTTCGTTGTTATAGGGCTTCCATTGTATCCCGCAGGTATTATTTCGCATACTCGTTGTAATCGCCAATTTGATTAGGAGGATGTAAATAGTTGTCTAAAAGAAATCTTTTAGAGCCTTGAAAATCAGAAGAACAACAATCTATGTTTTGATTGTTTTTTTTTTCGTCCTCTGTTAAACCCTATTTTGAATGCCCTGGAAACTAGTGTTTAAAATCCCCATCGAAGTATTACGTCTGCAAAGGAGTTATAGACTGCGCTTGATAACAAATACGAGATTTATGAAGCAAGCAACAAGAAATTCCTGATTTGCAACTTCATGGACTTTAAAATGGTTGACATCAAGTCAATTATTCCCCAGGTCAGTGAACTTTTACTAATTGTTAACCATATAAAGGATGATGGAATTGAACTTGCATCAGCTTTTGTTGTTGGGGTTATTATCTCTTGTCTTCCCCCCTTCTTGGAATAGTTATATGAAGAAACTTAAGCATGCTTAAACTAACTATGACTTAAAAAGGTTTGCAGTTTCGCACCTTCGTATTGAAGAAGACTCTCGTAAACGAGAAATTAAGGATAGATAGTCAGCAAACTAAAAATCATTTTAAAGTTAACAGTGTGGAATTTTCCAAGACACAATTTTTTTTAAACTTAAGAATGATACTTAGTTTAAGAAGTAACGTCCTAACAAGAATAATATTGAATGTTACTTCTACAAGAAACCCGGCCATTATGCTCGTGACTGTCGTCAACGAAAGAAACAAAAGAAGAATAAGGCGAATATGGTCAATGACAAACTTGTTATAGTAGTGAAAGACGCCAATGTTGTTACTGATAATAATAGTGGACGGTGGTACGATAGTGGTTCAACCATTCATATCTGTAAAGACATAAATCTTTACGAGACATATGAACCAGTCACTGGAGAAAGAAACGATGTTACTTCCGCAAACAACCTACGCAATAAAGTAATTGGAAAAGGCATTGTTGATCTCTCGTTTACTTCGGGAAAGACTGCTACTCTTACTAATGTTTTACATATTCATGACATTGTAAAATACCTTGTTAACAAGGCTAGATTCAAGGTGACTTATGAGTCTGATAGGTGACTATTGTCCAAAAACGGTATGTTTGTTGGACAAGGATATGCTTGTAACGGGATGGTTAAGCTTAATTTAATAAATAATAGTTCTGCTTATATTGTTGACTCTGTTGATTTATGGCATGGTAGATTAGGACATGTGAATTATGGTTCTCTTAGAAACATGAAAAAATTAGGATTAATTTCTGATTGCAATTTTGATAATATTTCTAAATGTGAAATCTGTATGCAAACAAAAATACATAGAATATCTTTTAAGTCTGTAGTTAGAAATTCTTCCTTGCTTGAATAAGTACATAGTGACGTTGGTGATCTGAAAAATCATATGACTCATGGTTGAAACAAAGACTATGTCACTTTTATTGATGATTGTACTAGATATGCATACACTTACTTGATGAAATCTAAGGATGATGTCTTTGATATGTTTTAAAATATACAAAGCATAAGTAGAGATACAATTAAGACAGAAAATTAAGATTTTACGTTCTGATCGAAGTGGTTAATATTTTCCTATTGAATTTAAATTATTTTGTCAAGAGCATGGTTTACATCAATTTACTGCACCATATACACCTCAACAAAATGGTATCGCTGAAAGGAAAAATAGAACTTTGGTTGAGATGGTTAATGCTATGTTTATTAGTTCTAATTTGCCTAATTCTTTGTAGGGTGAAGCTATGTTATCTGCATGTTATATTTTGAATAGAGTTCCTTTGAAAAAGAAGAATGTATCTCCTTATGAATTATGGTTTAACAGAAAACCAAATTTTAAAAGACTTAAAGTCTGGGTTTTTTAGTATATGTTAAGAAGCATAATCCTCAAAAACCAAAGTTAGGACATAGAGCTTATAAAATGTACTTTTGTAGGATATTCACTTAACAATATTACTTATAGATTCTTAATAATTGACAGTTTTGAGATTATAGAGTCTGTAGACGTGGAATTTTTGTGAGAACTTAAATAGGAATGGTTCTCAAAATTAACCCACTGAAAACCCATTTTTTCTTAGTCTAGAACCTATGTAGACTAATGACAATGATGAACATTCTGCTCCGACTCAAGACATAAAAGAAATTGAACCTAAAAGGAGTAAGAGAGCAAGAGTAGAAAAAGACTATGGTCCTGATTTTATAACATATCTTGTAGAAGGTAATAAGAATGAAATTCTTAATGTTATTAAATATGTTATGCATGTTGATGATGAACCTAAAACTTATGCAGAGGCTATGAGTTCTAGAGATGTTATTTTCCGGAAAGAGGCCATCAAAGAAGAAAAGACTTCAATTTTTTCATATGGAACTTGGATAACTTGTGAGTTACCTCATGGTGCTAAGCCTATATGATGTAAATGGGTATTCATAATAAAATTGAATGTTGATGGTTCCATTGATAAGTTTATAGCAAAATTAGTTGCTAAGGGTTATAAACAAAAACATGGAATTGATTATTTTATACTTGTGCTCTTGTTGCTCGCATCTCATCTATTTGTTGTTTAACTGCACTTGCATCTATTCACAAGTTAATTATACATCAAATGGACGTGAAAAATGCTTTTCTAAATGGTGACTTATAAGAAGAGATATATATGGAACAACCTGAAGGTTTCATATTACCAGGCAAAGAAAAGAAGGTTTACAAGTTAGTAAAATCTCTTTATGGATTGAAGCAAGCTCTCATGCAATGGCATGAGAAGTTAGACAAAGTAGCTTTGTCGTCCAGTTTTGTTGTTAATGATGCTGACAAATGTATCTATAGTAAGCATAATAGTTATGAATGTGTAATTATCTGTTTATATGTTGATGATATGCTTATTTTTGGATCTGACATGTCTCTTTTGGAAGAAACAAAGAAGTTTCTTAGTTTTAACTTTGGTATGAAAGATTTCTGATGTGATCTTAGGAATTAAAATCATAAGAAAATGAGATGAGTTGGATTTAACTCAATCTCATTACATTGAGAAATTTCTCAAAAAGCATGGTCACTTTGATGACAAACAGTCCCCCACTCCTTTAGATCATACTATCAAGTTAATGAAGAATATTGGACATACTCATGCACAACTTGAATATTCCAGTGTTATTGGAAGTCTTATGTATGTTATGCATTGCACAAGATCGGACATAGCCCAAGTCGTGGGAGTATTGATTCGTTTCTCAAGTAATCCAGGAGTTGAACACATGAGAGCAATTTTAAGAGTAATGGCTTACTTGAAAGGAACAATTGACTTTAGCTTGCATCGCCAAGTTTATCCTATTGTATTGGAAGGGTAAATTGATGCTTACTGGAACAATGTAGAATCCAAGTCCAAGTCTATATTTGGATGGATTTTTACATTAGGAGGTGTTGCTGTGTCTTGGAGTTCCAAAAAGTAGACTTCTATTTCTGATTCAACAATGTTGTTAGAATTGATTTCTTTGGTTGATGCATGTAAGGAGGTAGAATGGCTTAGAAACTTACTTATAGAAATCTCACTTTGGAAGAAGCCATTTCCAGCCGTCTTGATTAATTGTGATAATCAAGCTACAATCTATAATGTCTCTAATAAGACTTATAATGGAAAGTTTATACATGCAAGTCTTAGACATCAAATGGTTAGACAACTACTCAAGAAAGGAGTAGTTACAGTTAACTATATTGAAACAAAGAAGAACTTGACAGACCCATTCACGAAAAGTATACCAAATGCAGTGATTTCAATAAAATGTAAGGAAATGGGACTAAGGTCTGTGAAAGAAGGTTGATAGCCCATAACAGAAACCCAACCTATGTTTTGAAAAGAATAAACAAGGTTCAACGGTACCAACAAGTTATGGATAGAGATTATGGTGTACTAATATATAAAACTTCATATTTCTAATTAGTGTTGTGATTATACAAGAATGAGGATGGATGTAAATTGTTAATGAGTCTATAGTTGTTTACAAGTGTATCGCAGAAACACCTTAGAGACTTACCTATATGAGTATGAAAATCAGATTGTTTCCTAAGAGAACAAGACTGTTCTCTAAGGAAGACTCATGTATCTAGGATATAAGCACATGGCCTTTAATGTGCTAAGCTACAAAACACACGATTTTTCTGAAATCAATATGTGTGGAGATTCTGGTTTTATCGCAAGGGGTACTTGGTTCAAGACTAGTTTCACCATAGAACCTCAATAAGGATTGAATTTCTTACACTAAGTGAAGGTTCAAATTCAAAGGATACATATCATTTATGTATTGATTTCCATGATGATGCTTAGTCTCAACTTAGCTTGAACCACGTTGGCTTGATCCCACTCGGGTACGCAGGCAGTCACTTGGATGATGCAGCCACTCTGATTTTGAAGTTTTATACTTTATTTTGTTTTGGTTTTGGTATTTTGAAAACATGAGGAGAATGTTGGATATTTTCAAGATTGTTTGCCGCTACGACAGAAGGGTCCCGGGGGGCATCACTCCTCAGGGATGTGGTCGACCTGTAAGCCACCACTAATGGCTTTTGGAAGTGTCTGTTGAAGATAAAGATGTATTTCCAATAGGCATGATTCTCCATATAAGTAGTGAAGATATTATCCATTCGAAGACATCAAGTCTATCTATTTTCTTCCTTTCTAAAGCATCACCAGAAACCTTATCTTGTGTGTTCTTGGTTGGATCAAGGCGTACAAACCTTGAATCTAATTTCGTTGTTATAGGGCTTTCATTGTATCCTGAAGGTATTCTTTCGCATATCCGTTGTAATCGCCAATTTGATTGAGAGGGTAGAAATAATTGTTTAAAAGAAATCTTTTAGAGCCTTGAAGTCAGAAGAACAACAATCTTTGTTTTGATTTTTTTCATCCTATATTAAACCCTATTTTTTTCAACATATGCGTGTCCAACACCGTTTTAAATCTCTTTCACTTAGAGTTTTCAGTGATTTTAGTATTTACATTCTAGCATTTTTTTTATATAACTATCTTATTATGTATGTTTCGTTTTTGGTAAACTGAAATGTGCAATCAGTAGGGCATCAATTTTTAATGGCATATCTTTTCTAGAGCAATTTTTAATGAATCTGCTAATTTCAGTTGGCCGCTTTTAATATGAACCTTATTAAAAAAATTTAAAAGAAATTAATGGATTAAATCCAAATACGTAATACGTAGATTCGACTTCATCCATATAGAATGTTTGGCTATCCTGAGAAGGCATTTCTCTTAAGTCACATCACAGTCTCCGCTGGTTCCATGACTAGTTTACACACTTAAACAATGGTTGTATCAATATTTTTTTTAATAAATATGATAAAGACAAAGAAATAAAAATAGGTGTGGTATTTTTTCAACTTGTTGCCGTGCAGTTGTCCAACCAAAAACAAAAGCATATATTTCATCATGTCTGTTTGTTAGCAACTAACCAATTTTGAAAGGAGTAGGATAGACGGGTCCTTTGACAAGAACTCCCAACCATTACTCATTAGCATTGGCCTCGAGTCATCATAGAAAAATGGTTCAGATTTTTTTTTTTTTTTTAAAGAATGAAATTTATTAAATTACTAAAAGAACTATTACCTAGGACACATGAAACCCAAGTAGTCATCAAAATTTTGTTTAAAATGGTTGAGATGATTATGAAATCAAAACTTTGTTGAAAATCATGTTGCTCTGAAACAGAGTAGTTGGACCCACACGCTTGTGATCATTGAGTTGTGGTGGGCGCAAATTTAGCAATCATAAACCATTGAAATTAGATTAGGTTTTTATTAATTGTTGTCGATGGATCCTATTTGTCTGGTTAATACATTGTTTATCAACTCAATTACTACCAAAACAAACCGATATGGTGTTCGTGTAATAAAGCCGAACATTTATTGCAAACCATCAAAATGTTACGTTCAATCTCAGTAATCGGATAGAGCTAACACGTGTAAAGTATGGTGACGAGGGACCGACTAGCTTGGATAGTTTGGAGTGTAAGAAACATTAATCATGGTATGGTCCCTAGTCCCTAGTCCCTACTCCTAGTCCCAGTTTGCAAGAAAGAATAAATCCAGCTACTAATTTTTAGTTAGATAATCGAATAACTAAATGTGAATTTCGTGGTCCTAGGAGATCTTAGAATCCGGGGGCTTGAGTTAAATCAATAACGGCAGTATACAAATAGTCTCCATTATGACGAAGAGGCTGCCGTGCCATGAACCTCTTTTGGCGGGAAGAGCTCTCACCTGTTGGCCACAGTTGTTGGCGGGAATATCAATTTTTGTAGCCAAACCTCCAGCTTAACTACGTTTTTAATTATATAACAAAAGCTTAGGAACCTTAAAAAGAGGGCTTACAAAGAAGGAAAGAACCATTAGGAAAGGAAATGCAGGAATAAGATGCTAGCGGAGTGTGAAGTAACCAACAAAAGCTAGAAATAAAAAGAGGCAGTAGAGACAAAAGAAAGATTACTCTAGAGAGAATATTTGGTTTTCAATTTTCTCAATTCTCATTACTAATATATTGAGAGATGCATCTTTCTTCAAATGTTTCTCTCAACGCACTCTCTACAACAACAAAAAGAGGCATTCAAAGAGTACAAGTAAAGCATTGATGGGGCGGATTCCTACTACCTTTTCTTCTTTCATTCTCTACATTAGTCCCCCAATCATTCACTTTTTTTCTTCCTTTTTCTTAACCTTGAAAAAGCAAGGAAAAATGCAACTTTGACTTGAACTAACCAACAACAATTCCATTCAAACATATATATACAAAAACCACAGACAATTTTAAAAATAAACCTCCTTTTCTTGCTTTTTTTTCATTTCTTTTTCTTAACTAGAAATATAAAAAAAGAAAACCTGACTTGAACTTGGCTCAAGTTGGGCTGCTATTTGGGTCTGGTTCTGGGCCTGGGATTCGAACTTCTTCATCTTTTTAAGATGTGCCTCATTCGTTCTTCTCTTCCTTTGCAAGAGAAAAACATCCCAGAAAAGGATCGAGAAGATCCTTATTATTACCCGGATTTCCAAGTTGCCCAATTTATTTTACAATACAGCCTCAAACTCGTTGGCGCTAGCTCACTCACTGAGTCAACTCACTCCCACACTTTTGACACCTCCAGTAGATACTCACGTTTCTGCAAAACAAGAGACTAGTCATTCAGTACGTCAGATTTATGATAAATTTTCACCGAACAATAAAATTTTTCAACAGCAAAAAAATCAAAATCAAAATCAAAATCAATCAAATCTGTACTACAAATCTACCAAGAAATCATCTATTCATGATGTTGACTTTAACCACAAATTCCTTGTCAAAATTAATCCACCGACAATTAACACTCACTCGAAAGACCACGCTACCCCCAGATGGACTTAACAGAGCTGTCCGATTAAACTATAACGGTCAAGATAAACAAACAATAAGCCAAAGGATAATAACGTTGACTAACAGAAAAGTGAATATTTTCCCGCTAAATTGGACGTGATGTAAAAATAATAATTTACTAAAAAGGACATCTCAGTGATGCAATCAAAACTGTTGCCTAGTCCATAAATGGTACAGCAAACATCAATTACAGACTGTAAACGAAATCGGCATTGAAAATGAAAAATCTAGTTCAGGAGTCAAGACCAGATAATGTAGATAGATATTGTGGCTCTAAATGCTTATTTATAAACAGTCAGAAACCTCGAAACCACAATTATATTTTGACTAGACAAGAACCGTAAATTCAAAACCGATATTTATGGATGAATTAAACAAAAAATCATTTTAACGGTTTCACATTCTAGATTCCCAATTTTCGAGCCTACCCTATTCGAGTTCACTCGGTTATTCGGAACTGAGTCAAACCGGTTGAGTTCACTAGACCAATCTACACTAGGAAAATATAGATCCCATTTTTGAAAACAATTCCTAAATCTGAGATGGAAAAATAGGTTTATCAGAAAAGAATTATTACCTGATATCTGAAGAAATTTCATCAGTCTCTGAAAATGACGGTATCAGCAATCTCCATTAACGGATTCAAAGTATCAGCATTGAATTTCCTTGCGAACAGATAAGAGTAAGTTGAATTTGAAACCCTAAGTCTATAAACAAGTTCAGCACTGATTTCCCCTGGTTTGTATTCATGAGGATGACCATCAGTACTACCAGTCCAATTTACATTAGTTAGTGTAAAGTGAGTACAACCTTTTGGATCCTCCATGGATAATAAAGTAGGAAAATAATGTTCTTCTGGGTAACAAGATTCTTTGTTTAAACAAGGTAATCTGAATTTCCTCCATAACCTTCGATCTCGAATTACAAGCAATGAATGACGTCGAGTTAGTATGAAAAACTGTGATCCAACACGGAAATCATCAAATGAAACTTCAGGCATCATCACATTTTCTCCTCTTGCTGTATATCTATCCTGTAGAGTCGGTTCTTCACCAAGAATTTCAATAAAACTACTGTATCTAACTTCGCCACGACGATTCCAACGAGTTACCCATGACTCAGTTGATAAAGATTTTGAAGATGACTCGGTATGAGGCGAGGCAAATAATGAGTGATAAACAAATCTAAATGAGTGGAGAGGAATACAGTGTTGAGAAACGAGAGCAAAAAAGGTATTTGATTGATCATCAAGAACAGCAGTTGCTAAAAGTCTTCTAGCAGCAGAAATTAAGGTTGGAGATGCACGTTTTGTTTTCTTACCTGCTATTAATCTCCCATTAAATACACCACCAGGAGGTGTTATTTTGATTGATGGATCTGCGTGGATATAAATATTATACAATTTTTCATTCCCTTGGAAGAATTTTTCCCAAAGTGGAGCAAAAATTAGGTCAGAATTTGTCAAAAACAGAAAAGCGATTTTTGGTGGTGGATTTGTTGTACCCAGATGTGAAATTGATGATTTTAATTGTGGATGATTCATAGATGCAAGAGAAGCTCTTCGAAATAAGGCAAGATCATCAAGTTCATCAGGAAGAGAAATTGGTTGATGTTTTGGTGGGAGAATTCTAGGTGCCAGAAGAAATATTAATGGTAATGATAGTAATAGAGCAAAGAACATAACATATCGTGTAGAAAACATGGTGAATTTTCAGAGATACAATACAAACAGAGAGAGAGAGAGACCCAGATATTGAAATTTGTTAGGGGTTTTTTCTCATGAGGAGGAGGAGGAGTGACAAAGGGAGGAGTGGGTTTTTGTAGGATATCAAAAAGATAACTTTAATTTGATTAAATTAAAGCAGAGAAAAATTAGGGTTTTATCAAAGGGATCCAATAATAAGAACAGAGATAAAATTTGGGGAAAAAAGAGAGCAGAGTGAGATGGAGCAGTAAAGATTTTGGGGAAGAAGACGACGAAAAGGGGGGAGATGGGGGAAATAAGGTAACTGTAACTATTAAATATCAATTTCTAGAACTGCACAGAAACCGACCCGAAAAACTGTACCAGCCCGAACCCGATAAAATTGTGGGTTTTATAACCGAACCGACCCGCTATGGATTGGTATATGGTTTTCAAAATTTACAACCCGGTCACCACGGGTCGGTTTACAGGTTTAGTGTAGCACTCGCCCGAACCCGCCCGTTTAACCCGTTTATTTTGAACCTGCATTGTTGTACTGTTTTGTCAAGATGTTTTCACACTGACCTGTACTTCAATACCCTTCCCTATTATTTTTATGTCAAAGAGGACTCTCTCAGCTTTCAAACAAGACCAAAATTTCTGAATTCCATTGAGAAATGATTTTTGTACGAATTTTTTATTTCAAACTGCCGAAACTGCATTTTCTGAATACGGGATTCTTGTTCTGTTTTTGATGAGTCTTTTTAACATAGTTATAAACCTTATTGTATTTTCTTATAATTTTATTGTGTTAGCTTATTCTTTCTAGTTTCAAATGAGCCAAAAATCACTCATTTTCATTGTGTAACGAAGCCTACACAAATTTCCAAAGACAGACTATTCCAAACTAAAATTTTCAGAAATTATTTAAAAATCTTACCATTTCAAGTTCTATAATTGCCACATGAACTTCTAAGATAACGATATAGATTCAACTCCATACAAATGATAAGAAAGCAAAGAAAATAAATTAATCTTTATTTTTGTGGCTAGTGTATATCCCTTGTATAATTGTATTTGTTATTATATTTTGACGATGTTTGGTGTTTTTTGCTGTTTCTTAGGAGGCTTGATGGGTGATTCATCAACTCAATCTCTATCTACCTTTTCTTTCTTGTTTTTTTTTTTTTTTTTTTTTTTTTTTCTGTTTTTAGTGTTTTTTGCTGCCAGTTTATTTCTATCTGCCAAGGGTTAACCCGCGAAATAAACCGAACCCGCCCGACCCGCCTCAGGTTGAAACCGACCCGACCCGTCTGTGGACGGTTGATATACGGTTTTGAATATCAAAACCCACCTCTAGACTGGTTGGTAGTTGGTTTTATCCCAAAACCGATCCTCTCGCCCATTGTGCAGCCCTATCAATTTCAATGGTGTTATTCTGTACATTAATCTGCAAATTAATTGCGTACTCCACATTTTCTCGATTGTTTACTTGTTTTTAGAAGTCAAACAAACATTGACTGTTTTGACTAGAGGTTTTGATTAATTAAATCTTTTATTCTAACCGTAGTTAGTTACTATTTTAGGTAAGGAATGTGAATTAAACAATTTTCAGCTCATTTAGCCACCTAATTTAATTTAATTAAACACTTTTGATATGTTCATTTTCTTTTCTTCTCCCTAGACCGATATCTAAGAAGATGAGTCACACAACGATAGACATCAAAGGATAGGGGTAAAAAGGGTATCCATGGTGATACGACTAAACTCAAAGAATAAAAATTAAAAAAGTTTAGGTTTATTTCGCCTGAAACGTAGCGGATATAAAATAAATTTTGATCAGACGTAATATTAAGTTAACGTCTGATTGGGGCGGACACTGGATTAATGCTCGGTGGAAGAACGTCTGATTGTAGACGCACGTGTAAGAGCACGTCTAAGTGACAGGTGTAGTCCTAGACAACCGCCTGATGGAGAGTAGCCCTAAACAACCGTCTGGTGAATCTTCAGACGCACATCTTGATAAACGCCTAATACGAGACGGAGAGCCAGCGTCACGCCTGGTACGAAATGCACGGTAACTGCACGCTCCATCATATTCTGCTTTGGTCCAGTTCTAGGATCAAAAATGATCCAAAATAGTAATAAAAATGGACCAAAATCCAAATTTAATCACACAACTGTGACCTTTTTAAACTGACCAAAAATAAAATTTAGGTTTGACCCGGGATTTAATCATCCCATTGTAACTCTACCGAATGATAAATACTAATCTTCTGTACATTTCGCACGTCACACAATTTTTATTTTTATTTTTTTTGGATGGAAATCATCCAATTGAATTGTGTATACATACATTTTGATATTGAGAGATGGAGACGTCTTATCCATTTGTTAGAGTAATCTATGGGTGATCTGCTCAGTAAAACTCAAGTCTTCTCCAGAAATGCACAAACAAGTGTAACCTAGTAATCACTACTAATTTATTTGCCTATTTTTAATCGGAAGATGCTTTTCCCTGTCTGCAAGTCTTCCTCTCTACAGTTTACACCTCTTTTGGGAAAGCAGATCTTGAATTTTTAGTAGTTTATGAATATTATCGTCTGGATAATATTATAGTGTATGCGTGCATGTTCTCGACGTGACTCTGTTTCTTGCATCTCAATGATCTCATTTATTTATCAGCTTACGCCAAAATCACCCTATTTATTAATGATTCATCGACCATCTAAAATTATGCTAAAAAAACATCTAAAATCCAATTTAAGGAATGATTCACTCGGTTTTCGACTCGGTGATTTTTATACTTGTTTTTTTTTAAGCAAAAGAGACTTATGTATCGATGTTGTCGAAATTTGTAACAATGGAATAAATTTAACAGAAAAATAAACTGTTAAAGTTAGAAAAAAATTTAAAACACTTTGATGTTGATGCACAAATTGGACAGAGCCACCTGCTCAGCAAATTGTCCTTAACACGATAGTTCTCGGGTACTCCTCAAGAATGAGAGATGTTATACCCCTACTGAGAAGTTGTGTCCAGGCTAGAACTGCCCGTTATTAATTGAATTAGCACAACTCAATTAACCCTTTAGAACTTAACAACAATTTAGGAGAAGAAGAAGAACAAGAAGAAAAATAAATAAATAAGCAAAGCGCAAACAAAGCAAGAAGAGGGGAAAAGAGCGAGGGATAGTAGTCTGCTCTGGGATGGTTTGAAATGAAGAAAACCATTTTCTTTTATAGGAAAAAGTTTAAGGGAGTAATAAATTCGAATTAATGAAAATAAATTCGAATTAATGAAAATAAATTCGAAATTGATTTGGCATTAATCACGGTTAAATAAAACGGTAAGAATCCTTTTGTTTTAGGAAATTACAAACAAAAACGGTAAGTATTGATAGGACCGTATGCCTGCCTATGCCACACAAGCTTCGCAAGCACGCAAGCCCGTGACCCGCGTGCGAGCTTCGGTGCGAAGCACCGCACATATGTGAAAAGCAAGTGTGATTCCACTAGCCCATTGCCTTAGTCCTCCCCCAACCACAAAAGCATCTAAAAACCCTAAGGGTCCTCCCTTAGTTGCAAGTTTTGTGGTAATATGGGTAGAACTCATCTCTAGTTTGTCCAATGTGGGACTAAACCAAAGGTTCTTCATTCACAACAAGTGAAAATGGAAATGATGTTTCCACCCAACAAATGAGCTAGTGTCGCTTAGTGACCCATTGGTCCTAAGATCCATTCCTACCAAGACCAATAATTCAATTTAAAATCATTTCAAATTCATTTCATTTTCTCCAACAATCCTCCACATGAATGAAAAACCCGATAAAATCAGAAATCAGAAAGCGAGAAATACATCTTAGGCAAATAGGTGTCCATAAGGTCTTGAACCTTTGCTTAGTGAGAAATTACCGGAACTACTTGATGGACAGTGAACGCGGTGTCTTGAACTGCCATCGTTTGATGTAGTTCATCAATAACTTCCACGCGAGATATCTCTCTAGGTGCTGTTAAGTTCATGTCGTTGTGTCCATTTTGGCCCTGGACATATCCCGTTTCTCAGAATGCTCTAAAGAATCAGCTCAGTTCTCATAGGAAGCGGCCCGCTTCCTCATTCAGGTAGGTGAGTTCTATCAAGAGTGTTTACTGCTACACCTCACTTCAATCTTAAATTGAAACTATAGAACTCATTAAGACTTAATGATAAGTCATCCTCACATGCAGTCACACTATTACGTCTACACCATAGGGAAGGGATAAAGAATGAAATTCTCTGATAGTGTTTCCTTTAACCCACCACAAATTAGTTGTCTCATTCGAAACCTTGATCTTGGGATCTCCATTCAACAAGGTTGAGTGTCCTTCATGGCAAGTTTATTTGATGAGCTTAAGCCTCACCCCCCTCGATGCATTACTAACTATCTCCTTGGACAAGCCTTTCGTCAAAGGGTCCGCGAATTCTCTTTAGACCTCACAAAGTCAACAGAAATAACGCCAGTTGAGATTAGTTGTTTTAGAGAATTGTGTCTTCTACGAATATATATAGACTTTCCATTATGGTTGTTGTTTTTAGCATTAGCTATTGCAGCTTGACTATCACAATGTATAGATATAGCTGGCACAGGCCTGTGCCAGAGAGGAATGTCTTCTAAAAAGTATCTTAGCCAGGCGGCTTCCTCTCCTGCTTTATCTAACGCAATAAACTCTGATTCCATAGTGGATCGAGCTATACATGTCTGTTTGGAACTCTTCCAAGATACAGACCCACAACCTAGAGTGAAAACGTATCCAATCGTAGACTTAGACTCCTCTGAGTCCGCTATCCATTTTGCGTCACAATATCCTTCAAGGACCGTAGGGTATATCTCATAATTTAAACAAAAGTTTAAAGTGTACTTCAAGTACCTTAACACTCTGATAAGTGCATCCTGATGCTCTTGTCCCGGATTACATGTATACCTACTTAACCTACTCACAACATAAGCAATGTCTGGTCTCGTACAGTTCATGAAATACATCAGACTTCCTATGACACATGAATATTCAAGTTGTGAAACTCCACTACCCTTGTTCTTCTTGAGTTTACAACAAGGATCATACGGAGTACAAGCAGGTTTACTATCAAACTGGTTATATTTTCTAAGTACAGATTCAACATAATGAGATTGACCAAGACTATATCCATTAGACTCTCTTCTAATTTTTATCCCTAAGATTACATCAGCGGGGCCTAAGTCTTTCATGTCAAAATTCTCATTTAGCATGTTCTTAGTGGAGTTAATTACATCCATGTCTGTACCAAGTATAAGCATATCATCAACATACAAGCATACAATCACACATGCATCATTCACAAGTTTAGTATAAACACACTTGTCAGATTCATTTATTTTAAAACCACTAGAAATCATTACATGATCAAATTTTTCATGCCATTGTTTAGGTGCTTGTTTCAAGCCATACAAAGATTTTTTCAGTTTACAAACTTTGTTTTCACAACCTTTCACTGCAAAGCCCTTAGGTTGGTCCATATAAATTTCTACATCTAATTCACCATTTAGAAAGGCTGTTTTTACATCCATTTGATGTATCTCTAAGTTATGAATGACAGCGATAGCAATTAACATCGTAATAGAAGTAATTCTCCTAACATGTGAATAAGTGTCAAAGAAATCTTCACCTTCTACTTGTTTATAGCCTTTAGCTACTAATCTAGCTTTATATTTTTCCACAGTTCCATATACTTTACGTTTTCTTTTGAAGATCCATTTACAACCTATGGGTTTACACCCTAGAGGTAAATCTACAATATCCCAAGTATCGTTCTGTAGAATGGAATCCATTTCACTAATAGTGGATTATTTCCACCATGGAGCTTCAGAAGAAGTCATGGCTTCTCTAAAAGTCTGTGGATCAGTCTCAGCTAAACAAGTTATGAAATATTGCCCAAAAAATTTTTCAACTCTAAGTCTTCTGCCTCTTCTAGGTTCAAATTCATATTCCTCTACAGGTAGTGTCTGACTAGTAGAAGGGACATCTAGGGGATCAACACATATCATGGGAGATTCATATTTCAAAGGAAAAAGATTTTCAAAGAACACAGCATCCCAAAATTCCATAATGGTATTCATACCAATTTCTGATATTTCAGAACTCACAACCATTAATCTATATGCAGTAGTATGTTTAGGGTACCCTATGAAGACACAGTCAACAGTTTTGGGTCCTCTTAGGTGGAGGGATAGAAACCTTAGCCAAACACCCCCACACTTTAAAGTATGCATAAAAAGGTTGCCTACCTTTCCATAACCCATATGGAGTTTTGTCTGATCCTTTAAAGGGTACTCTGTTCAGGACATAGCAAGCTGAGAGGACGGCCTCCCCCCATAAGTTCGCAGGTAGTCCTGAACTAATTAACATGGCATTCATCATCTCCTTAAGGGTTCGGTTTTTCCGTTCAGCCACACCATTAGATTATGGTGAATAAGGAGGGGTTACTTCATGAATAATACCATGTTCCATGCAAAAATCTCCTATAGGGATTACATATTCACCACCACGGTCAGACCTAACAGTTTTAATGGTAGTACTCATTTGGTTTTCAACTTTTAGTTTATAAATTTTAAAGGCTTCTAAGGCATCATCCTTACCTTTAAGTAAATATATATGACAGTACCTCGTACAATCATCTATAAATGTGACAAACCATTTTTTACCACCTCTAGTTTGAACTGATTTCATGTCAACTAGGTCTGCTTGAATTAATTCTAAGGGTTTAGAATTTCTCTGAATATTTTTCTTATAAGACTTTTTAGCATATTTTGATTCTACGCATATTTCACATTTATGCTCATTATCCAAAATAAATTTTGGTATGCAGCCTATGCTAGCCAGTTTATTCATTGATTTATAGTTTAAATGACCAAGTCTACCATGCCAAACATTCAACGACACACAAACATAAGAAGAATCATTTTTATTCATTTCAATAGAGGTTACATTCAATTTATATAAACCCTCAGTCTTATATCCCTTTCCTACATAATCTTTACCCTTAGTTATAATAACTTTCCCAGATTCAAATACAAGTTTAAATCCCTTATCATCTAACACACCACTAGATACAAGATTCTTGCAGATGTCCGGAACATGTAGAACTTCATTCAATGTGAGAGTTTTTTCCAAAAGTGAGCTTCAACCCAACTTTTCATTTTCCCGCAACCTGTGCTGCGGACGAGTTGCCCATATAGATATTTTCTCCTTCCCCTACCGTCTGATAGGAGGTGAACATCTCTTTGTTCCCGCAGACATGTTTGGTAGCACCAGAGTCTACCCACCAGTCTCTCACATTGGTAACCAAATTAACTTCAGACACCGTGCCAAAAAACTCGTTCTTGTTGCTTTCTTCAACTAAATTGGCATTTGGTTTCTTATTATTAAAGTCTTTACGCTTCCTACAGTGTGTTTCCATTTGGCCAGGAATACCACCTTTAATTTTACCAATGCCAGATTTTGGTTTCGGGAAAGTACCTTTTCTATGCGGTTCAGGCTTGCGTTTGCTGTGATCCATGCTTGCAGAAGACTTGTGTTCGCTGACATGGGCTTTGTTCGTATATCCCTTGCGGAAGATACATTTTTGTCTTTTGAGCACAACAATTCTTCTACTTGAATCTTCTTACCCAATTCCACCATGTTAACTTCACCATTTTCATGTCTCAGTCTTCGTTTATATTCATCCCATGAAGTAGGTAATTTCTCAATCACCACAGACACTTGAAATGTTTCATCAATTACCATACCTTAAGCAATAATTTCATTAGTGATTTTCTGAAGTTCTAGAAATTGGTCTACCACAGATTTGTCATTAACCATTTTGTATTCCAGGAACCGAGCAACTAAAAACTTCTTACTACCAGCAGTTTCTGCTTCATACTTAGCTTCTAAGGCAGTCCATAAATCAAATGCATTAAATTTTCTTTTGCATTATAGAAGTCATACAGTGCATCTTCTAAACAGTTAAGGATATGGTTTTTAGCCATATAATTCTGTCTACTCCAACTTTCTAACTCTCCATCATTTTCCGGTTCATTCATAGTTTCATCAAAAGGCTTCAGAACCAATTCATCTAACATGTGATAACTCAGAAAAAATAACATTTTTGATTGCCATCTTTTGAAGTCTTTCACTGAGAACTTCTGAGGTCTGTCAACATCACTCTTAGCCATTGAAACAGAAGTAATAGAAATATTGTGTTAAGATTGTTGTCGTAAATCTGTAACAATGGAATAAACTTAACAGAAAAATAAACTGTTAACGTTAGCAAAAATTTAAAGCACTCTAATGTTGATGCACAAAATGGACATAGCCACCTGCTCATCAAATTGTCCTTAACACAATAGTTCTCGGGTACTCCTCAAGAATGAGATATGTTATACCCCTACTGAGAAGTTGTGTTCAGGATATAACTGCCCGTTATTAATTGAATTAGCACAACTCAATTAAACCTCTAGAACTTAACAGCAATTTCGGAGGATAAGAAAAATAAAAATAAAAAAGCAAAGCGCAAGCAAAGCAAGAAGAGGGAAAAAGAGCGAGGGATAGTAGCCTGCTCTGGGATGGTTTGAAATGAAGAAAACCATTTTCTTTTATATTCAAAAGTTTGAGGGAGTAATAAATTCGAATTAATGAAAATAAATTCGAAATTAATTTGACATTAATCACAGTTAAATAAAACGGTAAGAATCCTTTTGTTTTAGGAAATTACAAACAAAAACAGTAAGTATTGATAGGACCCAAGCACACGCAAGCTTCGCAAGCCCGCGATCCGCGTGCGAGCTTCGGTGCGAAGCACCGCACATGTGTGAAAAGCAAGTGTGTTTCTACTAGCCCATTGCCTTAGTCCTCCCCCAACCACAAAAGCATATAAACTCTAAGGGCCCTCCCTTAGTTGCAAGTTTTGTGGTAATATGGGTAGAACTCATCTATAGTTTGTCCAATGTGGGACTAAACCAAAGGTTCTTCATTCACAACAAGTGAAAATGAAAATGATGTTTCCACCCAAAAAAATGAGCTAGTGACTCTTAGTGACCCATTGGTCCTAAGATCCATTCCTACCAAGACCAATAATTCAATTTAAAATCATTTCAAATTCATTTCATTTTCACCAACAATT
The DNA here is from genome assembly GCA_023531435.1 of Papaver californicum. Lineage (NCBI taxonomy): Eukaryota > Viridiplantae > Streptophyta > Magnoliopsida > Ranunculales > Papaveraceae > Papaver > Papaver californicum. The sequence continues at coordinate 8,235,714 of JAJJMC010003936.1, forward strand.
GATAGAGTTAATCAGGTTACAAATGGAAGTGTCATATTTTTAAATTGACTATTAACTTGAGCATCATACTCCATATACCATTTGTTGGTATTCATCCTATTCAGATCATCCTGAGCTGAATTTTTTTTTTTGTGCCATCTTTTGAAATTAGATTGATATTTATGTGCTGATTTTTAATGGAAGAACCATTTCTAGTTTCACACGTCTCATCTTCATAGTAGAAACCTTTCTGAACATAACTAGCTTGTAAATCTGTCACTTCTCTATCATTCCTGACATCATTTGTCAGTAAACCTTGGGGCGTCTTGATCCATTCTCCTGCAAAGAAACCATATGGAGAACTAGTTTTTGTCTTTTCTTTTTGCTTAATATACCTGTCAGATTCTCTTAATGCCTCAAACTAGTTCTCCATTTTTCTAAACTCACTAGCAAACCAAGACCGTTCCCTATTAAAAAGAAGTAGAGGCTTTTCCATCCCAAGAAGAATAGAGTTTATCTCCCTAGTTTTGCAATCATAAATATCCAAATTATCAAACTTTTTAAAGTCTTTTCGGAAATCTTTACTATTCATATAATTATCTAAAGTTATAGATATTAATGTGCCTTTGGAGTTACCAGAGAACCCCTTTTCCTGCCAAATGATGGTGATGTTTTTGCAATTTAGGTCAGAAATCCATGCCATCACCGTCTTTATGGCCGGACCCGTAACCCCTTCATTCACTCCTTGGGGTGCTAATTTAAACCTTGCTCCCCTGAAATTTCCTGCCATATCATGAAGATACATACATAAATAATTTTGATTTGAATTGAGATGATGAACCATATAGATATAAGTTGTTTCTTGAAACTGATAACAAGTTTCTTTTTTTCTTCTGACTTCTTTATTCAGAGATCTTCCCAAGCAAACCATGTGATCCATTATCTGTCCCACAATGTAGTTGATATCCTTTTTTTCTTTCCTGAAAACTGTTTGACACATATCTTTCCAAATAAACCAAGTAATAATACCACATAAATCTTCCCAAGTTATATTGTCACGAAGATTGACATTTTTATTATTTAATCCTTGTTTAAACCAAGGAATAAATGAGTTGTTGGTCCCTTTAAAGTTTGTATTTTGTATGGAAGTTTTTTCCAAACTCCCATGGTAAATTCGCAATTCAGGAACAAGTGATCTAGAGTTTCATTATGATGGTTGCACATAGGACAATTTTTGTCAATACTAGTTAGAATTTTACCAATTCTATCATTAACTGGTACAATGGTGTGAAGACATTTTCACGAGAAAATTTTAAATCTAGGTAACACATTCATGCTCCACATTTTTTTCTAGGTAACACCATTTACAGGGTATCTAAAGTTTGAAGAGGTCGACTGATCCAAACTATTTTTAGACAACTTAGAATACATAGATTTAACAGAGTAATTAGCAGATTGGGTTAAAGACCACCTAGATCTTTTTTTTTGTTAAGTCAATTTTAAGAGTTTGAATCTTTTGACTAGTTTCTTTGCTGAAGCAGAAAGAGAGTTTGTTTAAATCCCAACATGTGTTATTATTATAGAAAAGATCATACACTTTTTTAAACCCAAATATCTCCTCATTACTCCTCTCACATACAAGTAAATTGTCCCCAACAATCCATATGTGGTTCCAAATGTCTACATCTTGTCCATTATTTATTTCCCAAATACCCAATTTGCTTAGATTTTTAAAACCTTTGGTAACACCCTTCCAAAGCCAGGAGTCAGTTTCCTTAGCTTCAAAGGTGTCAAACAAAATATCAGAGTTAGGGAAGTACTCCAACTTAAAAATTGTGGCCCATAGATAATTAGGATAAGCAATAATCTCAAACCAATCTTATTATAAGAGCCTTGTTCAGAGTTAAAATATTCTTTAACCCAAGCCCCTCTTCTTCCTTAGGTTTGCTGACCGTAACCCAAGATTTTAGGTAAAGGCCTTTACTTTTTCCTTCTTCTTTACTCCGAACGAAATCTCTTTGGATAACATAAATTTTATTTATAGTATGCTTAGGAATAAAAAAATAATTCATTTGATAAATAAGAGAGGCTTCCAACACATGTTTAACTAGAACAACCCTACATGCTGGAGAAAGTTTTCGTTGTTTCCGGCATTTCAGTCTATTAGACTTTTTTTGTATTATTGGTTCAAAACAAACAATTTTTGATTTATTTGTAAAAAAGGGGACTCAAGGTATTTATCATCAATTTTATTTTATTTTGGACTTTCAAAATCTTAATAATCATTCTTTGAAATTTTTCTGGGAACCGATTACTAAAGAAAATCCCCGACTTTTGGAAATCGATCGATTGCCCAAAACCTTCACCGAAGTTTTTGAAAATATTTATAATATTTTTGCTTTCCATCAGGTTGGCATTGACAGAGATAAGACAATTGTCTGCAAAAAGAAGATAATTATGGGGGGACTATCTTTCGTCACCTTAATTCCATGTATAAGCCTTTTTTTTAGCTAACATCAGATAGTTATAAAGGGATTCGATACAAAGAATGAATAAATAAGAAGATAAAAGGTCTCCTTGTGTAATTCCTCTAGTGGGAGCAATTTTTTTTCTTCAGGAAACCCATCCAGAAGAACACTAGTACTGGCAGTACTGACACATTGGTGTATGAGATTACACCGTACATCTTTAAATCCCATCTTTTTTAAAACAACCAACAGGAAGGACCATTCGATTTTATCAAACACTTTAGACATATAAATTTTAATTCCCATATAACCAAGTTTACCTTTTTTCTTTTTCATTGTATGGATTAATTCATGGGCAATTATCAATTACCAAAGATTTGCCTTTTTGGGACATAAACAGATTGGAAAGGAGATATTATTTTTTCAAACAAAAGTTTCATTGTGTTAGCCAACAGTTTAGAAATAACCTTGTAAGAGGTGTTAAAAAGACTAATAAGTCAAAAGTGACTAGGTTCTTTCGGGATTTTCGCTTTCGGTATAAGGGAAATGAAGGTGTTGTTTTCTTAACCATTCCAACAACACCATGAGAGACAGTATTTCAGTTTTTTTAAAAGAAAACTGCAGGGAACCCATCAGAGCTAGGATAAGAGGAAGGAGCCATATTGAAAACCACAATTTTGACTTCTTCATAATCAAGAATTTTAAGAATGAGGATATTGTCCTCCTTAGTGACAAGAGTAAAAATATTTTGGATATATTCATTATCCAAAATAGGAGCGGTAGTGGAAGTCATCTTAGAAAAATGATCTGACAGAACATTTTCAATTTGGCTTCTACTCTCAACCCACACATTGTGGACATTTTTAATAGCATTTATCCTGTTTCTCAAAGTCGTAGTTCTAACAAGACCATGAAAGTAACTAGTATTTTTATCATATCACCCAAGTTTAGAATCTTATCACCATTTATAGTTTTTTTAAATGACTCATTAATGTTATACCATTTTTCAATTTCTAGACTCATATTTCTAAGATCATTAGTTTTATTTAGTAGATCCGGATCATTATTACGCCTCTCGAGTCTCAACATCATTTTTAGTATTATCAAGATTTAATTGAATATTACCAAATTGAGATTTATTCAATCTTTTAATTATGATTTTTACTATGGATAATTTTTTAACAACCTTAAATCCCGGTGAACCTTCATGATTATACAACCAAGCATTTTGAATGAGATCAATACAAATTTTTTTTCCCATCCATATACCAAAACATTTGAAGGGTTTTGCTCTTTCAGATCTATCAAACTTTAGTACTAAGAATAATTAGACCATGGTCAGAAGCAATTGGACTTAGGTGAGAGACCATAACATCTGGAAACATGTCCACCCATTCTATCGACGCAAGCGCTCTATCTAACCTTTTTTCTATTAGCCCTCCATCATGTCTATTATTCGACTTAATAAAAGGAAAACCAGAGAATCTCAAATCTATAAGACCTGCCCCATTCACTGTTGCAACTGAATTTTCTATTTCTAGCTTATTTATTCTAACTGTTCCTCTCATTTTCGAAGAATGAAACGTGAAGTTTAAATCCCCAATCACCATCCAAAGGATAAAAATAAGAGTAGACATACGATTTAAGAAATTCCATATGATACTATTATTATAAGGGTTCCCATACAGACAAGTTAACATCCATTCTCATTTGGTTGTAATATCTTTAACATAAGCGTTTATGAAGAAGTCATCAAACATACTAACCACTAAATCCACAAAATCTAACCAGGAAATACCAATACCACCTGCTCTACCTATTGGTTCCATTATTTTCCATTTATTGAAGTTAACCATTTCAAACAGATTTTGAACACTTGAGCTGGGTTGTTTAGTTTCACTTATGAAAATGATATCAGGTTTAGACGAGTTTATTAGAGATTTGAAATATTCTTTAGGAAAACTTTTATCACAGCCTTGACAATTCCAAGAGAAATTTTTCAAACTTCCAAACTGTATACATTCCTTATACCACACATAATTATGCATATTAAGCACCCATAAAGATATGCCATACATATAATCGATTTTGTTCATTTTAGCTATCATTAAATCCCCTAAAAAAGGAAAAAAAAAGATTCGTGCTAGAAAGTTCAGACTTTTTTCTTTGGGAAAAGAAAAACTAAAAACTAAATTACAAAATCATCTAAATATATAGGAAGAGATATTATGGAATATGCGCATGAATAAATTTGCTCATTGTCTTTCTACACTGGGATAAACAAATGGGTAAATAGGATGGACAAATAGTCAAATTAAACATTTGTATATCCCGTTTTAGTTTTAACTGATCGGTTCAATTTGAACTTATCAGTTTAACCTTGGTCGAGTGACCAAGGTTTGTTCGATATCTAGCAGTTTTATATCTTTCAAAAGTTACTTTAATTAATTAATATAGTTTTGTATACATATTTTGTATAAAATGGGTTTCATTTATAAGTTTTGTGGTTTTATAAATAAAAATTGGTTTCATTTAAAATGAAATATTCCATCTGTCCATATTATAAAAGCGAAGAAGTAGAAGTCTCTTAGAATAAGAAAGTTTTTGTTCTCATAAATATTCATGTTTTTTCCTGTTTTTACCCTTTTTCTTATTCTCAATATAAGTTCTCATACATCATCAATAATGATAGATAATTTGAAATTATAAAAAATTCCGCTCATTTAGTGGGACAAAAAATTCAATATTTCACCTTTACAATAGAGACGAAAGGAGTAATTATCTATAAAATAGGTCTCATGATTCAAAATTGTTCATTAACCACTATGGAGAATCAAATTGGTCTATCCCGTGGACAAGCAAGTGGAAAAATTAAATTGTGTCCACTTGATTTGCTTTAAGAAGGCAGAAGTGATATGTCACTTCCCATACTTAAGGGAATAAAATAAAGAAGTTGATCCCACTATTGTGAACCTAAAGATGCGCTTCGCTTTGCTAATAAATCTGCCACAACATAACCTTCCCAATAATTATGGCAGAATCTGAACAAAATGGAAGATAAATATAACACCCCGAGTTTTGGACCTGGATCAAATTCATATGGAGATCCAAACTCAAGACGTTACGGGTTGGAAAGAGACTTATGCATATATTTTTCCTAACCTACTCTTTACACCAAACATAATTGAAACTTTACAAAACATGAATTGAAGCATATAAATCCACTAACCATCTTTAACAATATTTTCAACCCAACATTTTAAATCAAATTACATTTAAAGCAATACAAGAACAAAACAATCATTAAGCTAACTTCTTAGTTCTAACTTCTGAGAAATCTGCAAGAATGTCAATTGGGGTGAGATGACAGCTCAGTAGAACGCATTCCCAATCTCAAAACATGCATAAAAATATCAATAAGTCAAATAACATATAGCATGAGTATACGACATGATTCCGAGCAATCAATGATATATATAATCAACCAACAAGATTATCACACAAGTGTTATTTTCAACAAATCATTTAATTCATTTGTTCAATCATGAATTCACAACATCAATATTGTTTCTAACAGATCATCTAATTAAGATTTCAAAACAAGACATCACAATAATAATAATATTTCAAATAATTTATCCAATTAGATTTCAGCACATAAGTTCATGGTACGAATGTCTTTGGTTCGTATACTCACATATCGTTTGTACGGCACGGACAACCGCCATCGGTGGTCAGGAACATAAGTTCCTACATGAGGATCATTACCCATTTAATTCTCGGGGATCATTACCTGTTTTACTACCAGGGATCATTACCCGCCATTAGCATGGACCAAGTTCCATCTAATGGAAAAACATGAACTCATTTCTTTTTTTTTGTAAATTATTTTTACACACAATACTAGCAAACCATGACTTAGAAACATATGACAAACAACGTGTATTTCTTTTAATCATTTAAGCAAACACACTAACTGCAGAATATTATATTATATGTTTCATAATGATAACTTGATCCGATCGTCTTCAAATTTTAGATTAGTATTTCTAACATATTTATCTATAACATATCCAAAATTTACAGAAAACCAACGGCTCAAACAAAAAATATTCATTTTACAAGATTATTATAAAAACTGGGCAGATTACATTATTTTACCAACATTTTCAAATTAAATTCATATTAATCTGAATTTGAACAAATCCAAATAACAATTAAATATAAGAAATAAACCTAAAACTTTTGTCAAGACCTAAAATCATTTTAACATCATTAAGATTACCTAAATTAATCAAAAACGTGATAAAGAGAAACTGTTCAGAATTTCAGAAAATATTATCTAAACTAAAATAAATATTTAACGGTGAATTTACGGTGGATTATGATCAATTTTAACCACTGGTACCTAATCATGTTATTTACCATTATAAGAAGCCTGGTTATCAATCAAAGATACATATTTTTTCGAATAAAGTACTGAAACCTAACCATATAAAATCATACGAAGTGAACACCCAAAGAAAACATCAAAAGAGAAAGAGTTTAGCATTCTACCTTTTTATTAGCTACAAAGTCCTCTTGATTCTCCATAGTTTTGTTCTCTAAACACCCTAGCTTCCTTTCATTCTCCTTCTCTCTAACCTTTTTGGTTTTCTCCCTAATTTAATTTAAACCTTATACTAATATTAAATCTCATATTAATAATTTATTTAATTTATTTAATTATATTTTTATTTTATTTTTATTTAAACTAAATATGTGATTATATTTTCACCTAGAACTTGTAGCTTTCCTAGTTTAAGCAACCCACATATGCTAAGGAAAATAAAACAATAACCTAATCTAACTCGGTTAAAACCCGTCTCGAAACGGTACTAATACTATAGGGTATTACGATAAAAACTTAAAACAATTTTCCAATGAACTGGTGATCTCCGTGGAACCAAAGCCATGATCACGTGCATATAGTCGCATTCAAACTAAATTCTAGTTATTCCACTAACCCGAGCTATCCTACAATAATGAATTACTCCCCTAAATTCAACAGACACAAAAGTATCAATATTAGTAATTAAGATAAACATCCCCAAAACAAACCATTATGATCCCCGAATACTATCCCACACCTTAGGGCGTCCACAGTCATAAGATCAAACTCAAAGATCAAAGAGTAAAGATTTTACTCTTTGGTCCGGCCAAAATGCTACGGGTTAACGACTAAAAATGATCGGGCGTTGTCTAGGTCTACGCTTGTAGTTGGACGGACGTCTCGATATACGTTTGTTGAGACGGGCGTACGTCTAAGAAAACACTTGCGTGGGGGCAGACATTTGGTTGAACGCTTGATGAGAGGCGTTAACGAAAAGTACGCCTGATAATAGGCGCACCCCTATACGCACGCCCCAGAGACGGGCGCTTTCTTAGACGAACGCCTGATGGGCGGTTTCAACCATACGCCCGATCCATTGTCTACGTATGCAAGTGCATCGTGTGCGGAAAAAGACTGGCGTGCAGCTAGCCAACCGCTTGAAGCACCGGGTGGATCCTTAGCATTACGCTTGAAGTCACCGAGAATAGAAGAGAGAATTTCAGTTGAGAAGCACCGGGCGGATCCACCATCTCAGCACTTCAAGAACAACACTTCTAATTTAGTCCTTGCACCATCTCTTCCATGCTTTCCCTGCAACTCAAATCCAACATCATCTTGTTAATCAACCATTCCCTTCTCAATTCATTACCAACACCAGCAAGACAACACCAACAGCTCCAACAACATTCCACCTGCAATCTTCTAATCTTCAAAGCCATTGTAATCAACCATTTCATGTTCTCCTCATTCAGTTGTATTTGAGCTTCAATTCCATCTATACATCCAGCTTGTTCTCAGCTCAAACCACTGATACAGATCCATCTAATTACCAACCAACAACACTGCATCTGCAACTCATCTCTGCAGCAAACACCATTTTGATTCCACATATGATATGAAATCATCTCCAACTCCACAGCATCACCACTTCCTCTACTTCGTCTCTGTCTTCTCAAGTTTCATTCTGCACTTTCCATCATCATAACCCCTTTACTGCAACCACCACCTTCACTGCAATAGAGAAATGGTTGTTTAGGACTTCTTTCAAACACTTTCGATGCACAACCTGGTGGTGTTGTTGTTCATTGAAAAATCATCTTATGTAGCTCTCTAATTCCTACAGTATCAAAATCACTACAAACCCATTCTCACAAACACCACAATTCATTGCCAACAATAAGTTGTTTTCTCCAATTCATGCCACCAGAAACCCAACATCGTCACCATCTTCTCAAATCACCATAGAACCTGAGCTTCACTGCTGCTACTTCAAATCCAAGAAAAACCCATTCTTCCTAATTCTCTTGGTAGCTCAGATCCACCATTCTATTTATTCACCGTCTCAGAATTAAGTACTCAAGTCTCTGCCATCTTCTGCTCACTATTTCAGTTCCAGATTCATCACAGACCTGAGCTAAAGACCCATCTCATATGGCAGCAACAACAACAACCAAATCCTTTAAATGGGAAATTGAACTGTTGTGTGCCTGTGGTTGGCCGGTGATTTGTGTCTTAACTATGAGTGAATGAAATTGAATGCAGAGAAGGAGCTTAACCACATGCACGTCAAGATGCAGTCTACGCTTGAAGTAGGGAGGAGTCTTATCATAACGCCCTCTCAAGGTGAATCTCTAGCTTCACGCTTTGATTGGGGCGTTGATTTGGTTAACGCCTGTCAGTGGACGTGCTCCTACTGTAACGCTTCATCGGGCGTAATTTTGGGTGAACGCTTCATCAGGCGTAACTTTGAATTAACGCCTGTGTTTTGAAACGTTATTCTAGATGAGCGCCTGCCACCAGATGATTAACTACATGCACACATAGAACCAGACGGTTAACTATACGCACGTAGGGCTGCACAAACCCGACCCAACCCGCCAACCCGACCAGCACCCGCCCTAAATTACCCGACCCGCCGATGAACGGGTTGGGTGCGGGTGATTTTTCTTAAACCCGACTTCTGGCGGGTCGAGTGCGGGTGATAGCTCCTCTCACCCGACCCGACCCGCCCACCCGCCATAAACTCGTATACAATTTTTTGTTTTTTTTTCTTTCACTTTACTTAGAGTTGGTATGTGAAGTGTGAACCATTTATTACTTTCCCCTTCTTCTTTTTCTTCTCATCCACCACCTCCATCACCACCACGAGACTGTAGATTTATGTTGGAAGACTAAGGATGAAATTCGAAAATTTTGAAGCTATATTAGGTGTTATTTCCAGATTTATGTATATATTCTTCTCTAATATCACTTCTATTGGTTAGAAATTGAAATAATTTAAAGCTAGGGTTTAATTTTTTTTGGAATTGTACATCTGCCATATCATGAATCATGATCTAGAAACTAGGATAATTTTAGGTCAGTTGTTTGTTTGTAAGATTTGGGTGTTTATTTATTTCCAAGCTAAATGATTTAGTTTGTCAATACTTGGATTTTGAGATTTGGGTGTTTGCTTGTTTTCGATTTTGAACTCAAACTCTCTGCAATTTTATGCAGTTAGTTTGATGGGGAAGGGTAGTTACCGATGTTTCAATTTTAACTTCAATTGTATTGCATGTCATTTCCTTTTGACAGATCTTTTGTTGGACTTCATTTATTTGATGAGCCTTTCCTTGAGAAGTAATTCCCTCCTCCGTCTCTCTATTTCTTTATCATCAAATGATTGTGAGGATATGGTTAGATTGATTTTGTTTGCATTTCTATTCGTTAATCATGATTTTTTTTCAGATCGAAAATTAGTTCATGTCTGTGTTTAATTTTGATAGATTTGTAGTTTGCAGAGAAAATGATTGATGATTAAGCAAATCTTATTTTAATGGATAGATCTTAGTTTGATATATCTCACTGTCAGTGTATATAGTTGTTTTAAGTGTACCATCTATGTGGCAGGTCTATATTTGTGGATTCTTGGTGATGGCAGTGATTTTTGTTCTACTTTATGTGGAGCGCTCACCTCCTCTTTACCATGTGTACACTGCAATGACTATATTTCTGTGGACACAAATATTCAGTGAATATCAGTTCGTAAAATTACTCTGGAAAGATTTATCTTCGAGCAACTTAGTTTTCAGTATGAAGCTTTTAGCCACTAGCGCAATGTCAATAGTCATTCTTGAATTCCTGGTACGGGCATCTAACTTGATTTTGTGCCTTCTTTAACTTTTCTAAAATAAATAAACTGACTATCACTAGCCTGTAATAAAACACTAAATGATATCTACATTCTCCATGTTATATTCTTGCAGGTGAATAGTTTCACTAATAGGAAGCTTTATACATATTGTTTCCTGATTGTGGGGGTACTTGCTGCAATTTATCTCTTTTACTCCATCCCTTTCACATAAAGTATAATTTCAAGATGCACAAGTATTCTGTGCAATGACGATGGTTCCATTGCTCCATTAACTTCAGATGTAGTTGGAAGCTAGGTTTAAAAGGTTGTCTTCCTTTCCTGTGATTTTCATTGACATCCATGTTCTAATTGATCTTTATGTTTTTCATGCTATGATGTGCACAGCAGCACAAGTCTGATTGTAAGGCATTTCATTTGGTGAGGACTTGTATAGATTTGTGTAGGCTGCTCATGTTCTACTCATACTCAAATAATACTTAGATACCCTTATGCTCATACTGTTGCAAAGTTACAGTAGCTTTAACCTTTTTGCTTTCAAATGTAGGATTAATACTTAGGTACCCTTATGCTCGTATTGTTTGAAAAGTTACATTAGTTTTAAATTTTATGCCTGTATTGGAATGTAGGGATAATTAGTGAGTAAATGGATTTTTGCATCATTTCTGGGCGGGTGACCCGCACCCGCCCGACTCAACCCGCCATGTGAGAGGGTCAGACCCGACCCGACCTGAGGACCAGGCGGGTCGGATGCGGGTGAAAAAAATTTAATGCGGGTGAGGCCAAACCCGACCCGACCCACCCGATGTGCAGCCCTATACGCACGCTCGACTATATTACGTTTGGTCCAGAACTTAAATTATTTTTGATCGTCGACAGTAGAAAAACCGGACCAAAGACTATTAATACCCGTTCCGCTGCGCTTGGAAAATGACGGACCAAAGACTAAATATGGGTTTGGTCCAACGACTGTGGACGCTCTTACAAGACCTGGATTCCTAAAATCTGCATTAATCTTCAACCAACTATATAAAGACGGACACCAACTTACAACAACAAATTTTGAAGCTATCGCATTCTTAAAATAGGATTTAACAATATTTGCTTTGTCGACAGGATTCAGGGATGAACAACTGTTGAATATGTCCGTACGAAAGTTGGTTGCTACCTGGCTTATTAGGAAAGACAAGTTTGAGATGTTTTGTAGAGGAGCTGACCTATTATTGGATATTTGGAAATCAAGGAATCTGAAGATTTTTGAGAATCAAACTCAAACTATTGAGACAATCCTCTTTGAATCCAAAAGATATTTACTGATTGCTTTAAGTTTTTCACAACAAAGACAAAGCCATGATCAAGCTGATCCTAATCTTGATGATGGACTAGTCACGCAATGGACTTCTCCTACAGAGGGTATTGTCAAACTTAACTTTGATGGCGCTGTAAAAAAACGAAGCTTTATAGGTGCATTTAGTGTAAAAAATTCTCAAGATAGCTTCCAAGCTGCCGCTTAAAAAATTATCTACCAGAATGACCCCCTTATACCTGAGGCACAAGGTGCTCTTCTTGCTTTGAAACTGGCTAAGAGAATGCAGTACAACAACATAATTGTCGCGGGTGATTGCTTGTAGTTGATCAACATTCTCAACTAGAAAGCTCGTCTTTGCCTTGGAGGATTAGAAGAGTGGTTGAAGATATTTTTGTTATGGCACAACAATAAAATGTAGCAATATTCTTCCTTGTTGAACGAGATGCTAATTCCTTAGCGCATAATCTCGAAAAGTATGTGATACCCCAAGATTTAAATCTGTGGTTGACTTCTCCAACACCTCCCTCTTTTTTTCTCAACTTATTTGAGTTCTAGATTTTTATTTTTCTTTTCGGTATAATCCTTGGAATGTTAAAATAAAAAAAGAAAAAGATATATATTAAAATAATTGTTTTAGAAATATATCATGTATTCTATTAAGCACACTGATGAAGACGAATGAAAAATAAGGATAAAGATGAATAAAAGTGTCTCTCTGTTAGAGTGAATCGGGGCAGATCGTTCGAAACAGGTAGTCAAAAGCCGTTTTGGTCCTTTTTTTCTAAGCGAGAGAAACTCAATATTTTCTTGACCATTCGAAAATTCATTACCCAAGTTTTCTCTCCAGATTTTTAAGATAGTGTAAATGTGATGCAAAAGATAAGAATCAGATAAAAAAATGTGTTCGGGTTGTCTAGAAGTTTTATTGACTAACGTTGAGCACAAATTTTTGTTCACCGAGTTCCCTAATTTTTTCTGTTTTTTGTGCAGCTGCTGTTTCGAGAGTGTCGGCCAAATGAGAATCTCTTGTAAGTACAAACATCAATAAAATTTTGACGTTTAGGTCCCTACCACACTCATTATCCTTTCCGACGGCAGACAATCGGAAATGCAATACGCATACACTCTCATACCAAAAAGGAAGAAACGAAAGCATGATTCTTTTTTATGCTTTTCACAGTCAATATCACAAGGATAATTCACCGAATTGTAACTCACATTTTCTATAGTTTCATTTTTAACCAAGTTTTGAGTTGTTCTGTAAACGATACATATGCGAACATGATCTTACGTTTGATAACATGTCTATTACAATGGAGACAAGTGACCATGGCAAAGAAACTTAAGAGAACTCAAGCCCTTGAAAGAAATCATATCACCAACTAAAAATCCAATCTCCGATTCCGACTAGAAGACGCTGAGCATCTAACCACTAGAACACTAATACCGTACTAGATGTGTAAGATTTATTTTTGATTTTGATGGAAGACATGTGAACTGGTTATTTTGGAGTATTCATAAAACCAATAATTATGTCGTATTATTCCTTCAAAAGAAATAAGATTTGATATTGAATATTCAATAAGTTACTGTCCATATACAACGACAGCAGAACCCTCAAGTCAGAGGGAAAGGGTCAGTCTTCATGTGCAAAATCACGTGTTACGTCTTTTTTGACCTCACAGCTCGTGGGAAGATTGTTATTCATCTAGATTCGTGTTGTGACTTGTGAGAATCCAATGGATCTATTACATATAACATGATCAAGTTTTTACCTAATTATAAGTTTCTTAAATAAAATATTCACGAAAGCACTGTACGGTACAAGAAAAAGTGGATGGCTGATTGAAGGGATCTACACTATTGTGCGCCGTAGGCCAATAATGTTGAACGAACACCATATCAGATCACTTTACTAGTAGTGTGTAGTGGTGCTACTTAAATATACCCCCGTGTATTATCTCTTTATCCAGTGGAATTATGGATTGGCCATATTCTAAATTAAATCAGTTTTTGTCTAGGTGTTAGACCTTATAGACTAGATAAATCTTGTGGATAAGTACATACATGATCTATCTTTTCTTGCCGTCAACAGAACATCACAAAATCGTTGCCGGTGATGTCTTTAGTGTCCTCAAGTCAAGGAACTCACTGGTCACTCCCTTGTGGCGTTTTGGTTATCCATTGTCCATAAAGACGAAGAAAAAAAAAGAAAAAAGAATCAACCTTTAAATATTATGATTTTTGTTAGTTAAAGATTTTGGGTTGCTATAGTGTCCATTTCAAGTCTAAAGAACGAAAAAAGAAGTATCTTTTTAGTTGTTTATTTGGATTATTCAAAGTTATGGGTATGTCGACCATACAATATAACCTTAGTTATAAGCTCTAGTAAGGACCTCGGGTAGAATATGCAATTATAACTACCTATTTTCCACCCAAAAAAATGATACTTTTATTTTCTTTTCGCTTTTATTTAAAAGTAGGCTAAATTGAAATGTGTTGGGACGAAATTTTTTTCTTATTATTGTTGGTAAGATTTGATGATTATACTACCTCCGTTTTAGTAAAAGTGTTACTATTTTTTTTTTTATTTTAACCTAAAAATATATACTAAAATAAAAAAAATGATAGTAATACTTTTGTTGAAACAGAAAGAGTATTAAATAGTCGACTAGAATTTACTCCAATCGGAAACTATTCCAAGCTCGACCAAGACGTTTTTATTTCCTCGTTACTATGTAAGCTGAAAATATAACTATTTGAAAATATGAACAACATTTAACTAATTTCTGTACTTAGGAGAACAAATTCCTCAATCTTTATTTATTAGTTTTGAATGAAGTAATTGGATATTCAACACATCTAAAAGGCATTATTGTACACCTAATGTAACCTTAATACTGATAAACAGTTAAGTACCCCCTCTATCTAAGTTATAAAGGTAGAATTTTTATTTTTAGTCGTCCATTTAGATAAAAATAGTTCCAATTCTTAAATAATTTTGTTATATATATTTTTATTAGTTATACTAGTATTCATCAAAATAGAGTAGATAATATAAAAAAATAAATTCCCTACAACTTTCATATTTTTTCTTAATGTAATATAAATTTATTTTTCATGTATATAACTTGGACGTAGGGAGTATTGATTTTCTTTTGAGATATAACGTAATATGTGGCTTTAAGGAGATGACGGACATGTAACCACCACTTTATTGAAAAACGTGAACATCAATTTTAGTATATTTCAACAAACAATAATTCTGCTTAGTTGCATTTTCAGATGTAATGACCATAAGTTTCAACAAACAGTCATGACTAATGTTATTATCCTTTTTGACTAATTGGTCTCGGTAGAGGCTTGGCATTTCAACGTGAGGCTTATTACTATAACATACATTCAACTGGCATTTCCCTCACAACATGGTTATAAAAATATCATTGGCAGAGGATTAGAATATAGAAAAATATCAAACAAGATTGATACGGAATCTTGATTTCTCAACTTAAATAGTAATACAATCACCTCTAATTAACTATTTAGTATACAACCAAGTAGCCGAGTTGAACCTAGCTCTTCTTCAATGCACCACCACCATGTATTTAGCCACCAGAAGGAACTTTGTTAGGCCCTTTTCTGTACCTAAGCAGGAATCCAGAGGATCACATCAATTGCTCCACTAGATTAGTATAGAGAATTCTGCAAATGAGTTCCTCAAATCCGCACTTGAACTTTTGGTCGGGTCGTATTTGCTGGCAGGGTGGAATCAACATCTACCTTTGGTTTATCCTTGATGAATTTCTTTGAATCCAGGGTTTTGTTGACAATTGCTCTATTGGGGCGCCTGGATGATTGCGGACCTAGACCTGTTAATGAACATTATAAACAAAAGTCTTGAGCATAGAGAGAGGAATTGCAATAGCATGTACCATGCTGGGAATCTTTCAAACCATTCTCAACTGCGTACCTACTTTCTAAAAAGGTTTTAGAGTCAACTTTGTTAATCCAATCTGAACAGGTTACCTAATTTGCAACAAGTAGATTACTGATGTATAAAAGACTTACCACTGTTCGGCAGGGACAACCGCTTGTTTGTTTGTTTGTCGTGTTGTTTCGGTCTCTCTTTTGGATTACTGTAGGATCTGGCTATTAATCGTGTCTTAGTTTCTTCAATTGGATCCATTGAAGACAGATTAGGCTTTGACATGCTTGGTGGTGTTCCCACTGTCGCTAAAACACTAGCAGATCTGCCGGATGAAGAGCCGGTTCCATCAGAATGAGATGCACATAGAATTTTGTTTGAGGAATCCAATGGTGAACTGGCTTTCTTATTGACCGCTGTGAACGATGTTGTTTTGGTGCTAGTCATACCCTTTGAGATTCCATTTTCTTCCTCTTTTGAATTAATCTCAAGGAATCGATTTTCCCACGGATGAACTGCCATCCATCTCTCCAACCAATTCCAACCCCAGTTGCTTTTATCAGGTTCAAATCCAGTATGGGATGCCTGCTGCCTTGAACCAGCCTGCCACTGTAAGGAGATGGTTTTAGGCCAAGACAACTTATACATGAAACAACTTCAGATGTAATGAGGACAAATCTTTTAATACATCATTGATTACCTGATGAGCCAGAGCATATGTCATTGCTCTCTCACGCTTAACTGCGGCTTCTTGTCTTTTTAACAACTTAGCTTGAATTTCTTCCACGGACCCAGTACTATCACACCATCCTTCCTGCATCAGGATTCAACAATAAATAAAGAAATACAGATAACGACGTACATAAAATCACTAAGCTAACCAATCAGGTACCAACTACTGGAAATAAGAAGGGCAACCACTTCCAGAAATAAGAATAAGAGGGCTTACAAGAAGGTATGAAACATCATGGCAATCAGGAAGAAAGGGATTTAAATTCTAAAATCCAGTAGAGATGAAGAATAGTTACGTGACATGTTAACTAGTATCAACTTGTGATTCAAAGGGAGAATAGAGTATCCTTCTACACTACTTGTCAGAGAATTATGTAAACAGAGGTTAAAAACGTCAAAGAACAGGTGTCCCAGTTAAGAGTGTGATTCTTTTGGAAGGCAGATTACTTTTTAACTCGTGTATATATCTGGCCTAACCAAGATCCATTTCAAATATTTTGGTCCATGTGACATCAAATTTCCATTGGCAACATGTAGTAGCATGACAACTGACATTTTCTGAGGTATAAACCATGGGAATTGTATATATAAGTTTATAACCACCAGCATTAGAACATGAAGTTCTCCATCACTCGAAATACATAGACCTTAGCAGCATACTGAGAGCTCTTACCTCTATTTCCTTTACGTGAGCTTCATGCTGAAGTTGTTCATGAATTTTTTGTTCTGACGACTGACTTTCCAATGCTAGGCGAACGTGCCTTGCTCGGACTCGAGCCTGAACTCTAACCAAAGCTTGCATGCAGCGAAGGGTTATTGCAGCTTGTTTTCTTACAGCATGACCCCTAACAAGTGCCTGGAGCCTCACTAATCCTTTCAAGGCCTTCAGTGCTCGTCTTGCCTGCGAATAGAAAACCGAAATTTCAACAAAATCCTTTATTTTCTCTTCTAACCCCTTTTAAAATCCCAACTTATTTGGGTATTGCATCCCATTTCTGAAATACTGACTTGAAAAATCTTGATGAGTACAGAAACTGTTATTTAAATCCATGATCTGTAAAATTAGTTTTAAATATAATGCATTAATATATCATACTCTTCAGAATTATTTCTCACCCAAAACGAGCTCAAAGAGATATAGAAAGTACCTCCGAATGACTAGGTTATGTATAGGTGTTAATAGAGGGGGTTGCGGTGGTTGATGTGTTCATTACTATTATCATTGTTAATCATGGACCCTAGTATTTTTCTGACATGCGGGCGCAAATGATATGAAGTTTTCGACAAGTTAATGACCCGATCCTGGACCAGTGTTTATTACATATAGTCGAAAAGAAAATCTTCATTCCTAGTCAAAAATTAGTAACAATGGACATCACCAATTCCATGTTAAGTTTTTTCCCAACAATCAAATGATCCAAGAAAGAATTGCAAATAGAAATAATCATACCAGAAAACCTCGAAAAGCTGTTTGTATAAGCATGGCAGCCCATTCATCTACCTCATTCACTTTAGTTTGGTTTACATCATGTACTTGGAGTGAGCTATCAGCAGAGCTGACATTATCTGAATCAATATGAACACTGTCATCTCCTACTTTTGGATCTGTATCTTGGGAAAATTCCTCCTTGAGTATATTATCATCAATCTGGATGGATTGTTTTTTACGATGCCAAAACAGACTACCAGGTGAAGCCTTCTGTAATTATAAGAAAAGAAGATATAAGTGCACGAGAAAGAAAGAAATGCAGATAAAGATGGCGGGATCCATGCAATATAAAACAAGACCTCTTTGGGTTGCAGCACAATTTATATTCACAACAGATTGAAAACCAGATAGGTCAAATGCCGAAAAGTCTAGCTAGGTAGTAATGCAAATATATCATATACAAAGCACTAATTGAACCGCAAAGTTGGCCCAACAATGGTCCTCGAAAGATAAGCAGCAATGGAAATCAACAGCTTAGGTGTACAACAAGGTAACATCTTGCTTATATTACACAAATAGAGATTATGGAGTGTAAGCAACTTCAAATTACAGTCACTCAAGAATTGGTTACTCAGTATCCTGGTAACTTCTGAATCTTTTCTGCTGATCAAACATATAGATCACAATCTGGATCATATATCAGCGGGAAAAGACAGGATGATAGCCTATTTGAACAAGCCAAAGAGCATTACTGGAAAGTACTAAGCAGCAGAAATCACAGAAACGCAAAATTACTGTTTGGTATAAAAAGAAAGATTACACTACTCACATTCTCATCTTTCTCTGATTTCTCCGAAAACTGTGATTTTTCAGGCTTTTTTAAGCCAACAAGTGCTTTAAGCCATTTCACACCCATGACGGCAGTTAATTAAGCTGTCAAAAATACAAAACCTGCCAAGAAAGAAACCAAATATTAGTATTTAAGTGGTACCTAGATCAAATTTTTGCATAGCAGGATAAAATACATGAAAAAATAAAAATAAATAAAATGACACATGTGCAATTAGAAAGGAATAACCACTAATAATCTAGTTAACAATCACAAAGTTTAACTGTACCAACTACCACCTAAACACCCCATAATAAGTATATCCTTTATATGAAACATACACAAAGATGTGATATAATCTTCCAAGAAGGACTTTCCATTTGCTACAAGTCTAACCTTTTACTGGATTGGAACAAATATTTGAGAAATCACTACTCGGCTCACAAATTCGTCAAAATTCAAAGGTCAAGCGGCTACCACTTCAGTTTCTATTGAATCTCCTAATTATACTCACAGATGAGAAATGTCTGAAGAATTATCAAGTTCTAGTATGCCTGTGCAGATAACATTGTAACACCACTGACATCATCACAAGAAACAAACACTATATACAGCAGCTATCGGTGGATAAACTTCTAAAGCTACTAATTAACCACCAGCAACGTCACTATCATCCCACATCTACATCAACTATGTTTGGCAGGAAAGCGTAAGTCTTGCTAGGTGCTACCCACAAACAATGCATTGGTTATACTAGTATTACCGCCACTTTACTGCCATAAATTTCGGTCACTTTCAAATCGAGTTAACAAGTATTTAAATAATCCTAGCAAAATTACATAAGGTGGGCGAAGAAATTGTGATTACCAAGGTTTATAGATTGTATTCAAACAAGAGCTTCACCGTTAGAATAGTGATTGACTGTGTTGTACTCTTATCCCTTTTCTGGTAGCTATGACAGCCTTCTTATACATGTTTATTGTTTAGGCTTTAGAGTTGTAACCCCCTATTTTTTTGCCACTCCTATTCCATCAGAATCACAAATATTAATACAGCTGCTAAACCTTGATAAATGCAAATGAAATCAAAGACACTCTTCCAGTGTCGCTTAAACCAGCCTCACCCCAAAGAAAATCTAAGTAACACAATTTGAAATTTTTGGATACAAAATCACGGAATCACTATTTCACGTACGATGACCAAACAAAGAAACACCAGTTCCATCAAAAACTGAAAAATGAAAATCTCCCTCATACATTCTTACCAGAACTTCAAATTCAACCAATTGCTATCAATTTTACATTCTTAGGTAGAATTAGGTCAAGATAATCGAGAAATATGCACATGTATCAGGAATTTCCTTGATTGGGTCGCCAACTTGAACTACATAATGGGAGTATCAGTTAACTAACACCCAGCAATAAACATCTGGGAATTTTTATTTGCTTCCACTCAGATTCCAACAAACACACTAAAACAACGAGAATCCAGAATCACCATATCTTTAATTTCTGAAATTGAATTCAATGAACGCCGCCAAACCCAAAAAAGGAAGAAAAACCCTTCATTTCAACAAAAATTTAAAACTAAACAATATAAAAATGATCAACATTGGCATTCTCTTTATGTCCAAGAGCTTCTATAAACACTATATGCGTAACCAAAAAACGATAGAAGAAAACATACCTAGAAATAAAAATCAACGAATTTTACAGTAACCCAAAATAACTAGATTATCATGGGAACTCAGTTGAAGTACAAACTGTACAATGTAGATCTATATAGATCATGAAACTAATTACTTGTACAAAAAATCAAGTTGACATGATAATTCACTTGTATAAGTAAAATCTAACAACAACAGCAAAACAAAAGTAAACAGAAAAATAAGAATCGGCCCTAAATAAAAACTCACCTGAGAGTTCCATTAGCGAGTAGTTGTTGAAGAAGAAGAAGAAGAACCAGAAATGAAGAAAACAAAACCAAATCTTTAATCATAAAAACAGATAACGTCAAATTAAAAATAACCAGTTCTTTCTTTTCCACTCTTTTTGGCTTTTAACTTCCACGATCCAATTACAAGTCTCTCTCTAATAGTACCAGTTTTCTCCTCGTCAGTCTCTCTTTCTCTCTGCACTTTAACGTTAACTTATTAATTAACGTTCAAGTTTTCTCTGATTATAGTAGTAAAACTGTCATGAAGTGTTGCATCAAATTTGATGTTCAAAGGGATTCAGTTAAGTTTCGTTATGCTAAACAGACGCAGCGGTGGAGTCACATTATGAGAAGTACATGAGCCAGTCAGGAAACGACACGTGAAAACTGTTAGGTCGTGCCGCTCTGTCTCACCGACTCAACTCCCTAGGAGTTACTCCACGATTTTCGATATAGATAGTGACTAAAGCAAGCTATAACACCAGCGCACGTTAGTTTTGCCAGCTGCTTGAATAGGAAATGGAGGGAAAATCTAATAAGTCAATTATTTTTTGGTTAAAGTTAGAATATCGGAGAATCTAAGCCACTAAAATCCTAATGTTAAGACTGTTTATCTTATACGGAAATTAATAACCGTTGATTTTGTTGGGAATCATATTTTTTGTGTTAAATATTTAGATTAATTCACGTGTCGTAATGGTCTTTCATCTGATGTAGGGATTTTTTGAATTTAAACGTGGTTGTTAGAGAAGGTTTTTTTTGCTAGATGGTCCAAAATCCGGACCGTGTTAACCATTAGTCCACTCGGAAAAACCGCTTTAACCATAAGTCCAAAAACGTTTTAAAAACTACCAATTATAGTTATACCCATCACGTGTGAACTATCCATGTATTTCATCTTCTCAACTTCTTAGTTTCTTATAACTGAATTTTTAGTTTTAGCTATCTTAAACTTGAAAATCTAGGGCAAGATTTTGGCATAACGACATCAATGAAACCATCAACCAAAACTATTAAAATCATCAACCAAAAATGAGAAACAACCTAGATCCAGTAATATCATTAACGAATGTAAAGAAAACCATTGATGTTGATGTTAAAGAAGGAAGAGAGTGAGAAAGAGAGCTTACGCTTCCATTTCTTGAGTTTGATGTTGGGTATGACGATGATAACGTTTCTTTTTCGCACGTTGAGTTGTTGGATCAGCTTGGTCATCACCCGAGCCACCTTCCAGGTACTCACTTCTAGATTTACTATCGAACTCATCAACCGTACTACTAATCCTCGCCAGGTCGTTGTCCGATATCATATCCAGGGGATAATGTTGAGTATGATCAAATATATTTGGCTGATACATATTCATCTATTGATCTTTCATATTATTATAGCTTATTCTATTTTAATGATTTAGTAATAAAGTGCATGTTATAAAAAATGTAAATGAGAAATCAAGTAGAAACAGCTAGCACCTAGCAGACTAATGTATTTGGGAAAAAAAGTGATTCCCTGGCGCAGTATATATCGATATGTATTGTATAAATTCCTATATGTTTAAATATAATCCAACAATACATATCGGCATGTATTTGAATATGATCCTACAGTACAAATCTATATGTACTTAGGGAAAAAGTGATTCATTGGTGTGGTACATATCAATATGTGCCGGGTACAAAAGCAAGTTTATGTCTAAATACACATCACTCCCCGTCACACACCTAGTTTATCTATGATACTACCGTATATACTGATATGTACTTAGGGAAAAAATGATTCGCTGATGCAGTACATATCATTATGTATAGTTTATGTTATGCCAATTTTTTTTTACAGATGTGGTATGTATTATATATAGCATATATCAATATGTACTAGGTAGAAAGTTAGTTTATGATGATTTCTTATGCTTGAACAATATGATGATTTTAGACAAAACAATATAATAGATATTGATATGTAACTGACTGTATCGCTGACCTAGTCTTACAGTAGATATTGATATGTACTGCAGTATTCTGACAATACATATTGATATGTACTGTAGTAGTCTGACAATAAATATTGCATGTACTAAAGTAGTCTGATAATAGATATGTTATTAGATATTAATTTCTAATTTGTTGAATGTATTGAAGTAAGTTACTGTGTTTTCACAGTAGCATTGTTATGTTTATGTTTATTTTTTTTAAAATTTTTATTTTGCCTCAACCACAGATTACTAAATAAAAAAATATATTGGCAATAAAAATTACTAATAACGAGGGGGCGCCCCCTCGGCCCGTAAATGGTCAATAACACTCAACCACAGGTTCAATACATATCTCCTAATACTCACTACATATCACAAAATACATATCTCCTAATACTCACTACATATCATACAATACATATCTCCTAATACTCAGTACATATCCTACAGTAATATCTCATAATACTCAGTACATATCCTGCAGTACGTATCTCCTATTACTTTGTATATATCAAACAATACATATCTCCTAATACTTAATATATATCCT
Organism: Papaver californicum; assembly: GCA_023531435.1. Lineage (NCBI taxonomy): Eukaryota > Viridiplantae > Streptophyta > Magnoliopsida > Ranunculales > Papaveraceae > Papaver > Papaver californicum. Next base: position 8,259,061 of record JAJJMC010003936.1, read on the forward strand.
ATAATACACACATAAAAAAAGATAAAGTAGAACAACCATTACCAAAACACCCATCCCTTGATTGTGTGTTAGATAGTAGAGACTTTAAAAATATGATCTTATGTCATTAAAAAGGCACAATTAAGTCTCTCGAACAATTTTTACATTTTCTACATGACACCCAAACTGCTCCAAAGCAGATTGAAAAAATAAAGCTTCATTTGTTGTCGAGTCTACGGATGGTGGGGAGAACTGAATGATGATATCTCTTAACGCCACCATACCAGTTACGTGTGAACTCTCATCCACTAGGAAGCTGCGGTTGCTTTTCAAATCTACCAACACTTTCATGGCTTGCTTCAGCATGTCAGTTTTCTTGTTGGTTGCTGGAGAGTCCATTCTCGGAAGAATTTTGTTGTCAAGGCGGAGCATCCCAACTGTGAAAAATGCACGAACATCACTATCCACCTTAGAATCAGAATATGTCTCAGTTTTTCTTGTATCGGAGCTGATAAACTCTTTTACTGTCATATTCCTGCAATTGTTTCATGGTAACGTTATTCCATCTGTGATATAGACGTTCTGGCAAATATGCTGTATTATCTACTTCTGAATAGAACTTCAAACATAATTTTAGTTTCCTATTTTCTGAAATGCATGTTAGCAATCGTAAGACGCTGAAAAAATAAAGGAATGAATGTGAACTTACTTTTTGTCCTGAAAGATTTTATCCTTTGCCAAGAGATGGATATCACTCATCCTCACACAACCAATCAACTTGCTAGTTTTTCGATCATAGCTGGAATCATATATGCTTTATTATGAAATGTATCTGCAATGCTCTGGTCTCCATATACACAAACAAGACTCCCATAATTTTCAAACCTGAAAATAAGTTGATAAACATAATCATGTTTCCTGGAAGATTTGATGTAACATGACCAGAGTCATTATCGGGGTAATCGTGTGCTCCATTACAAGTTATATGTATGTACCAAAATTCAGAGAGAGATTTATCTGCAATTTGATCAAACCATTCTAATCCACTAGATTGAAGAAGTACTTGAACGACTTCAGTCTAAAATCACAATTTCAGTTCAAATTTCTCCAACAAATATGGGAAATAGACAATATACCTCTAAAGTAAAACCAAAATTACCTGAGTAATAAAGCCAGTCACTTGAGAGTTTGATTGCTCCATAACAGGTACCACATGCAATGGTGTTTGGAGAATAACAAGAGGACATGAAAGAGCGTATCTTCCAAATATACATGAAAGAAATGAACCACAAGAAAGATTTGGCTAGTTCTACAACCTGCTTCATTTCATCGCTATCATTTTCTAAATATACCGAGAATGATGGTTTCGGAATAAAGACAAGCTGCAATTTACTCAATAAGAGAGAAAAGACTTACCAATTCTTTTCCATGATCAAATCTGCTCTTATTCAAGAGGATTCCTCAACAAAGATCTACACCAAAAATGGATTACATTGTTTACACCAACATCAAAGAATAATTAAACTGAAATTTGATAAACAACTGAACTTGTGATGGCTGTTACCTGTACCATCTTGGAGGGTTCACGTATTTAAGGAATTGAGCAATTAAGATAGTTGGGTTGATAATTTTATAAAAAACAACAATAAATTCCAATGAAGAATCTTGTTCATTGCCAAATTCAAATCCATCAACACCTAGTAACGCATTATCTTCTAATGATAGTAACACAAATGAACAACGAACCAATACAAAATACATACTCAGTATCAAGAACATCAATAAATGAATAGACGTAATTGGGAATTCAACAAATTTAACATAATCCCAAGGTTTAGTATATATACCTTATTGTATCGATGCTCAAGATACTTCTGGCTTTGCATATTCAAATCTTCTTCAAACATTTTGCATAAGGCAGCACAAAACCACAACCTAATTATCTACGAAGTATTTAGTCACAACATGTTAACTCACAAGTAATTCGACAAAACCTTGGAAGTTGATGGATACAAAAATAAACTGAAATAAATGATAACGAGGGGGCGTTGCCCCCTCGACCCCCTACCGTAAATGATAAAAATGGAGCATCAAGAAACCAAAATGACATTCATTGTTTTTACAGTATGACCTCAATGACAGATCACCTACACAACAAAAAAACATAGATAAAACAGTACAAGCAAATATGTACTGATGCATCTGTAAACAAAAAATGAACATCAAATAAACAAAGAAATCAAAATAGTCATTCCACATCATATAAAGTCACATATCAAATAACAATCAACCTAAAATTTTATGAAGATCCTAGTAGATATCGATACATATTGAGTGAATACCTAGTAGATATCGATATGCACTGAGCGAAAACCTAGTAGATATCGATATGTACCGAGTGAAAACCTAGTAGATAGGCACCCGCATATGAGACTCTAACAATTAGTCGATACACTGCACTATTGTGTCTTTAAGACAGAAGAACTCCACACTCTATCAAACACATGACCCTATTTCCTCAAATGTCAAGGAATAACATTGCTTAAAATATAATTACTTGATAGAACCAGTATGAAAATGAAAAATCATACCAAGTAGTCCCAACTTATGTTAGAAATTGCTGAGGATCCTAAATCACTTTAGAAGTTGTTGTTGAGCAATTTCCTCTCAGATGACCAACATAAACAACACCTGAAGTCCATGACATCAATTGATAAACAATAACTGCAACCTGGAATGCTGTTAAGAAATAACTGAACCCTAATTCCATAAAACTAAAATAAAAAATCACCACTAACCTTCAGGGCTCCCTTGACCAATTAATCTAGCTTTCTTTCTTATCTCTTCCAACGCAACAGACATCTTCTTAACAGGAGAAGAACCAAGAACTCTAACAACTTGATTACTCAAATCAACCTCAACTCCTTTCACTCATGAGACAAACAAAACCCACAAATTCAATCATCATTACAAACATCTCCCTTAATAAACATATAATCATAAACTCAAACCTTACGTACTTACCATCAGCCTTAACACGACCCTCAAATTTCAAATCCACCATGAATTTTGTCTGTAAAGAAAAAAAAACAACTAAAACCATCACTTCAGTAACGAATCAATTTTCATAATCGAAAAATCATCATAATTTCCACTAATCCCCAGAATCAGTATTCAGATTGTGAAATTAGAATCATCAATTAGTCAAACTGACCAGTAATTCCGACAAAACCTTGGAAGTTGATGAAATTGTATCCATTTGCAGAGATGATTTAAGGAGGAAAATAAGAAGAAAAAGAAGAAGAAGAAGAAGAAGAAGAAGAAGAAGGGTTGGAGAAGGAAAAACAATTGGGTTTAAGGAACTCATCAATGTTGGTTTATCATCAACATGCATTAACTGGATCTATGGGGCGAACAAACAGATCGGGTCTGTTATTAATCAGGGCATATTGAACTGAAGAAAATGAAATCCTTTGTAATACTTTGTCTAAATATAGACGTAAGGTTGTTTTGGGCATTTATAAAAAACATAATAAATCCTGTACGTGTAATGGACCTAAGATTAATGTTTTTGGTCCAAAAATATATTTTCGGACTACCGATTAAACCATCTTCTATGGGTGGACCAACCATTAAATGGGTCCTCTAGATAGGATTAACTAGTAATTCCTACTTAGAGTTTCCCTACCTAATTCGAAACTTTACTGCTGACAGCCTGACAATATAGAATTTGTGTCTCTTGAATGAGTTTGGGAACAAATTATTAATGCCATGTCCCTAGATACAATCCTTTATGCTATCCCGTAAAGAGGCCAATCTTATAATGGCTGATTATTGTTTGCGCAGGAGCATCCACGGTTATGGGATTGATATGGTAAATATATCGTAATTGGCAGCACTGGATCTATTATAAAATTATTTATACCGTATGGTGTAATCGAATGGTAAATATACCGTTTCATTTTATTTATTCTCAGATTTAAGAGGTCTAATTTTAAATATGGCGCAGTGTTTAATCGTGTACTTAATGTTGGACGAAATTTAAAACACCGAACGATATTTAAAATACATATTTAAGTTAGGCTCATTTTTAAGTCGCTCCTGAATATTCAGCTCAATTTTAAACTGCGTCCTAATATCAGCTTTGGTTTTAAACACCGCTGAATAAGTGATCAGTTTTAAATACCTATAAGATTTTCAAATTTGAATTGGATGCATGCTTAAACACCGCCTATAAGTTGGTTGCCTGTTTAAACACCGAGAGTTTGGACTATTTTCCAAACACCCGCAGAAAACCGGCAATGTTTAATACACTGTCTATTTGGCTCAGTTTTGAACTGCGTCCAAATATCAGTTTTGGTTTTAAACACCGCTGAATAATTGATCAGTTTTAGACACCCATAAGATTTTCAAATTTGAATTGGATGCGTGCTTAAACACCGCCTAGAAGTTGGTTGCGTGTTTAAACACCGAGAGTTTGGACTATGTTCCAAACACCGCGCAGAAAACCGGCAATGTTTAATACACTGTCTCAAGTTTTAAACATCATTTAGTTTTAGGCTCTGTTTTAAACTCCATTATAATATATCATACCAGTATCCCACTGCTGACAAACCTAAAAATGTTATTTTTAAATGCTATTTATACCATTTTAACTATGATTTTTACAATATCCCCCTGTGGATGCTCTAATAGTACTTTACCTGCTTAATTTCAATCAGAGATTAACCATCTAAATCCTAGATATAGGAATGTTTAACTCTTTTGAAAATCCGTAGGTCCCGGTTGAACAGCCACATGAACCACGAATAAAGTCTTGTTTTTTTTTTTTTGAAAGAAAATACCAACTGATATTCATTAAGCACAACAAAAGACAAACAAACATTAAACAAGAACAAACGCACACAAAAGGACCGACCCAAATTAAGACATAGTACAAACAGACTCATTACAAACAGACATGGCTATATCCCTACCCAACTGACTAGAGACCATTGGAAGAATATCATTTCACCAATCTTGCACACAACTGATAGACACATTTTTGCGTCTAAATTGTGCTCAATTCTCTATATTGTTAGTGCTCAATTTGTATTTATTGTGTCATTTTATGTGTTTGCAGGTATTTTTAGGAAATAAACATTTGTGAAAAAATCGGCTCAAAAAGTGATAAGGGCACCCGGGAAAATTGATAAAGGCACCTAGGAAAATTACTAAGGGCACCCAACAAATTGATAAAGGCACTCCTTATTGAAATTCAAAACTCAAAAATAGCGGGAAAAATTCTTCATGCTGGAAGAGTTTTTGAGTTGGTTCGGGACGAGATTTTCTTAGATTTTCTCGTGGATTTGGATTGGGACGAGTTTGTTGAGACAAACCAGGACTTGCATTTGGTTTAGATTTGATTAAAAAGAAGATTTCAATATAGTTTCGATAAACAAGGTGTGGAGAGTTTCTCGAGTTTCTGGGGTTTAAAATATGGAAGTTACGTGGGATTTAAGGGAAGATATTCTCCCTGGAGATTTGGTGCTGTGTTTTTAAAAGAGTTTCGGAAGTTTTGAACACTTGGGACACGTGAAAAAAAAGAAAAAGAGTTTGCTGCCGAAAAAAGAATCACGATCTGATTTGGTTTATCATGAATTGGAGTTAGTTTTGGATAAATACTTGAGTCCTTATCAACTTATGACTGGTGGTTAGGGTTGGGGAGACTACAAAAAGCGAAGAGAAACAAGGGAAAAATCATCGGGAGGCAGAGAAAAAAAATCATAAGAAAAAAAAATACTCTTGAGGAAGAAGAAGAAATGCAAAAAATCATAGAACAAAAGAGTCGCTGAAACTGTTGCGTATTGTTTTATATTTCTTTCACCGTCAAGGAACCGTACTTTATTGTTAGTGTTTTTTATTCTCTTCAGTCACACAGAGTACAAAGTCTGCAACATTTATAATCGTATCAAACCTTCTGTGTTATTTTTATTTATTCTTTGTAAACACTTTTTGAGTTAGAACAATTATTTTGAGAGTGTTTCCTCAGTTCTTTCTATAATTTCAATCAACTTTACTTTAATCTTCTTTGTTTTTAGTATCAAAAATTAGGTTTAAAAATCAAATCTTTACAAGTCTGAGTATCGAATCTTTTACCATTATTTCTAAAACACATCAACAACCATTTATTCTAGCAAATTTAACTAGCTTATCAACAGCTTTGTTTGCATTTCTGCGACTAAATAGACTCTACCATTATCTAAACAACTAAGAAAACCTTTAGTTTCTTCCATAAGGAATTGATCTTCCCATTTGATACTCTGGGAAACTCCATTGACATACTCCACTACAACCTTGTTATCACCTTATATAATGAGATGCCCACGCTTCAACTGATTTTCCCATTTAGTAGCTTCATACATTACTTACAATTTAGCTTGTTCAGCATCTCTAGATCTATCAATTAAAGCTTTTGCCCCCATCATCCTCCCTGAAATATCTCTAATAATTAGAGCCAAACCAACAAACAAATTATCTACAAAATAAGAAGCATCAATATTCGTTTTTAACCAGTTTCTTAGTGGTCTAATCCAATTGTGATTCCTCCTCAAGGTCATTTGATTATTTTATTCTATATTATTAGTATAACCTAGAGAATTATTGGTGTTCATTATAATACTATTCCAAAAGTTCATTATTCTGTAATATGTATCAGTAGTTTTTTTTTTAATTTCTTCAAACGCCAATTCACATCTAGATTTCCATAATAACCACATAGTAACTGCGATGATGTTGAGTGTTTCAGTAGTGTTGAAGGAGATGTCATTTTGCACATGAATCCAAGTCCTCACCCAATCTTTCAGATTTTGCACATTTTGCAGTTTGTTAGCAATATTTGAATTTACTTTTCTCCAGACTTCTTGGGCATAAGGACAATTGAGAAGCAGGTGTGTGACAGATTCTTCATCTTGTTGGCATCTTCCTCATCGTATATTCTGGAGATGAATATTTCTGCTCAATCTTTTATAAACGGGAAGTATATCATTAAAGATCTTCAATAGATAGAGATGACATTTACGAGGTATATTCTTATGCCAAAGTTTCAACCAATATTTTGTCTCCTCTGAATGATAGCTTGTTGATTGAGATTGACTCTGAATGATGTAATCATTTATATAATTAACTGTAAAATGACATGTTCTTGTTAAAGACAACTTTAATTCATCCTTTATTTTCACTGAAGGTCTGATATTCCAATTGTCTTCTGATCCTCATTGAAATAAGTATTAAGCTGATTTATGCTCCAATAATTAGTATCCTTATCAATTAGATCTGCCACCTTAAATTTTTTATGAGGAATAAGGTTGTTCCCATGAAAAGAAGGAACTTGATTATTACACCCCAGGATCCATCTGTCTTTATAAACTGTTATCTGTTTTCCATCACCAACTATAATTTTTTTTTCCCATTCAGGACCTTGACATATACATCTCCAAACCTAAGTGCAATTAATTTAAATTTCATCTCTGATAGGATCTAAAATTTTAAAATATCAAGCTTTTAAAACTTGTACCCATTTAGCTTCTTTTTCTTGAATGAGCCTCCAAGCCAGCTTAGTTAATAATGCTTCATTAGTAGCTTGGGAATTCTTGAATCCCTAATCACCATATCTTTTTGGCTTACAAACAGATTTCCAAGAAATCATGTAATAACCTCTTCCACTATTTTTATTCCACCAATATCTTCTTTGAAGAGCATCAAAGGTGTTTATAGTTTTCTTAGGCATAGTAAAACATCCCACCTGAAATTGAGCCACAGTACCTAAAGCTGTTTAAACTTGTGTACTTTTGCCTGCTTGTGTGATTAAATTTCCTTGCTATTGTTGAGGTTTTCAATTCATTATGAAAATACATATGTTTATCTCTTGTGATGAATAAATTTATGCTTAAATAATTTTCTTCAAGAGGCATGGATTGCATTCTCATCATGTGAGTAATATCTTCTTTGCCTTTAGGACTTAAATTCTTGTTGAAATATATGCTTGATTTCTTAAAATTGATCATTTGACCAGAGGCTTTGCAAAAACCATTGATGGTGTGAAGTAAATTGTGTAAAGATTTTCCTTTGGCTGAAAATAAAATGGAGTCATCTGCAAAAAATAAATAAGAGATAGTTGGACCATTTTTAGCTGGGTAGACATGGATGATTTGTTTATTGTTGACTGCAGCAGAGATCGGCCTACTAAACCCTTCCATACACATAAAGTGATAGAAATCTCCTTGTCGTAAATTATCCTCTAGTATCATATATAGTATCTATATGAGCCCCATTCAGAAGTATAGAAATAGAAGTAGTAGATATACATTGCTCCACTATTTTAAATGCTGATTTAAACCAAGTTTTTGAAGAATTTGAATAATAAAATTCCACTCCATCCAGTCAAATGCCTTTGACATGTCCAATTTTACAACCACAAAACCATTAAAAGCTTTAGTGGTTTTCATATAATTGATAACTTCATGAGCAATAATTGTATTATCAAGAATACCGCTACCTGACACATAAACAACTTGCTATGGAAAAATAAACTTGTGCAACAACTTCTTCATTTTGATTGTCATTAACTTAGAAATGATTTTACATGAGATGTTACATAAACTTAAAGGCCTGAAATCTGAAGGAGTCTCAACACACATATGTTTAGGAATTAGAGTTTGAAAAGTATGATTCATTTGTTTCAAAAGAATTCCATTTCTTAAAAATTCTTGGACCATTTGAGCTACTTCATTTTCTACTATATCCCAGCACTGTTGGTAGAAGCCAGCCGGAAATCTATCTGGTCCTGAAGAAGCCAAAGGTATTATTTGGAAAACCACATGTTTTACTTCTTGAGATGTAGGTATGCTAGTCAAACTAATATTATCTTCTTCTGTTACACATGGATCAATTAGGTCCATAATATCCTTATTTTCCTGGGGATTATTAGAAGTACTTATTCCACTAAAATGATCTATCAAAATAATAGAAATAACCTCTCTTGAACTCTGCCAATTTCCATCTTTATCTTTTAGAGAATCAATTTGATTTCTTTTTCTTCTTCTTCTTCTATAATTTTCTTTAAAATGGAAATATCTTGTGTTCTTGTCTTGATTTTTTTTATCAACTGTTCTCAAGATTGCTGATATAAACTCTGACTCTTGACCTCATACCAATGTTTCAATTGAGTTTGCAAATTTTGAACTTGATTTGTACCAACTAGCTTTTGTTGTTGAATATGCATTAAATGTTGCTGAATCTGTTTTATCTTGAGGTCAATATCCCCAAACACATTATTCTTCCATATATTAAGATCATTCTTAGTTTTCCTGAGCCTTGATGTAACTTGATAAGCTGCAGTACCTTGTTGATTATTCTGCCAGTTATTTCTTATAACATCTTTACAAGTATTGTTAGACAACCAATGCTCATAATATATATATGGTTTATTCAAGTTCATATTATTTGGATTAGTTTGAAATAATGTAGGAGCATGATATGATCCTAGAGGAATTAGATTATTAATAATAGCTTCAGGAAAAATAGTAAACCAATTATTAGTACACAATCTCTATCAATTATAGTTTTAAGATGCTGAAAACTATGTCTATTAGTAGACCAAGTAAATGGATTTCCTGTGAAAGGAATATCCATGAGACCCAACTTATTAATTGTATTAGTAATAATAAAATGACAAATAGTGGTGTGTATAGAAAAGCTTTGTCTTTTATGTTTATGCAGAGTAGCATTAAAATCTCCAATTATAACCCATGGGAGATTCATATTTTCTCCTATTTGTTTAATAAAACTCCATTGTTCTATCCTGTTAGGATTGTTTATAGAGCTACACAAGCAAGTTAAAAATCACTCAACGTTATTTGGACCAGCATGCACAATCACATTGATCATGTAGTAGTTACTATGGATGAACTCAAGACCAAAACCATCTTTCCAGAGAATATCCAAGCCTCCAGAATTACCAATAGAATCTCCAGACCATATATTTGGTTAATTAACATGCCTTAACAGAATATTGGCTCTTTTAAGTCTTGGATCATATATTATTTTTTTTTGTTTATGTTTAGTGTTTTCGGGTTATTATGATCATGTATTAGGGGATTTGTTTTCCCTGAATAAAACTTATAACTTATCAGTCAAAATCTTAAACCCTAACGATAAAATGACGTACGCGTTTCAACAATGAGAAAAGATTCTCTGAGATGATTATTCTCACACTATCTCATAAATATTGAAATCACTTGTTATTTATAAAAGGTAAACGACGATAAATTTAAAGCTCTTTTTTTATTATTGTATAAATATGTTCTTTTTATAATGTACAATATTTCTATAAAAACGAGTCCAATCTGCGACAACAAAACCATATATTAATGTTTTGTGTGTGTGTGTGTGTATGTTGTGTTATGGTGGTGGTGATGGATGGAGGGCTAAAAAAAATTCTTCGTGAATTCTCAATTTCATTCATTTTAATTGCAACACATATAAATGCGGTAAAATATCTAAAGTGAGCAACAAACAACACACTATATTTCCCATGCAATACATCACACTGAATCAAATATGTTTATCTAATAACAATTTCAAACAACAATAACAACATGAGTTAGTCTAACAATTTGTCTAATTAAATACTGTTGAGTTGAAGTTTCATTATATATACGAGATCCTGAAGTAATACCTAACAACCTACATATTGGTTAGGAGTGATATATGAGCCAATACAAAATATTATTCACAAAAACAAATGAGATAATAAATACAAATAATATTGCACCAGAATACCACAACCTACTAGATGGTGCATACTTTTGGGAAACATTATAATGATTCAACTACGAAATCCAAAGTCATACATTTTAAGTCATGCAAGATGACATAAAAATTTGCATGACTTAGAAAGAAGATACAATTTTATTCATGCAACTCAAGCCTGAGGCTTCCAAAATTTCCCAATAAAATGAACTATTTCCAAAATAAACAATTGATAAGTGCTTAATTTACATGTTTTTAGTGTCAATTCCATACTTGTTTTAGTTAGATTTCTTGCATATTACCTTGTATTAGTTTTTTTTTCATATCTTATGCCCCACATTAGGTGAATCATCCCAAGAAGAGTGGAAATGGCTACAAAAGTGCTAATAAGTGAAGTAGTCCAAGTATCCAACCGTCTTAAGGCAAGAGAAGTGGAAGAAACGCGACGAAAAGGAGTAAAGAATGTTGAAAACACATGAACAACCCAAATGAAAGGATATGAACCTCAAAATTCATAATTCTCTAACATATACTGAAGAGAAATAAAAGACGAAACCAACCCAAAAAGAATGAGGCATTCTTAAGACGAGAGTTCTGTCTCAGGTATTCTGAACCATCGAGAAACGAAATTCAGGATATCAACCATTTGTGTATGGCCCAACGTTAAACCATAATCTACTTCTAAGACTTTAATTCTTTCAACAATGTTCGAACCAAAATATACACATCTCGGCTCCCGAAATACCATGATGAGAAGGAGATGAATACATTGGGCTATGTTTAATCTAAAAATTAGACATGAATGATTGATGCATAGTGCCAGTCCATTATATGAGTACCTTAGAGATTTTCGGGTGAAGGAACCACTCTGAATGCAATCCAAATTTTGGGTTTGTTCCCCGTCAAATCCCTGAGTAACCATCTATATATAACCCTATGGTCTGATGTAACAGTTATGGCGATCACCTCTTCTTCAAAGGTGATTGAAAAAATTGAGGTTTTTTCATTGCGTTTATTCATCAACTTCACCACATATTTAGGGTCAGATGATTTAGGTGTTTTTATGAACATAAATGCAAAAGAGAAATGCTACGAAGAACAAAAAACAACAGAAATGAATAACAAACATGGTTAAGAGATATGCTATGAAGAGAAATTACTTTTGTTTCCTATCTTATGTCCCATATTAGGTGAATCATCCCAAAAAGAGTGGAAATGGCTACAAAGTGCTAAGAAGTGAAATACTCCAAGTAGTCAAGTGTCTTAAGTCAAGAGAAGTGGAAGAAACACGACAAAAAGGAGTAAAGAATGTCGAAAACACATAAACAACTCAAAGGAAAGGATATGAACCTCAAAAATCATTTGTTCTTAAACACATATTTAAAAAAATAATCAATATAAACGAGCATTTTATTACATTGATATACTTACTTATTAAAATTTATAATTATATTCACTTCTTCACATTTGGTACACTCACCTTATCAAGGTGAAACCAATATAACGGTCCTAATTTTGATCGTTACAATAGAAAAAATATGAAAACTTTTTCTCTTAAATTTAACTAAATCATTGTCGTGTTTTTTTTCTTCTTTTTCTTATTGAGATTAAACATCATCACGGTCGCTCTTGATTACGAATATTTTCCTTTCAAGAACATAATTTCCCATTATACCTATTAATTGTTTTATTATCTTCTTAATTTTTAATTTATTGCACAGAACATTGTCATTCTCACCAATTTTAATTGCATTTCATGGTGTAATTACATTTTTTGGTTGTCTTTATCAATTTTTGTATCACCACCTTGTTTAACCAGATAAAACTCATCCCAAACATCAATTGAAACTTTATTTAGTGAATCAAGTTTGTGGACACTTCATTAACGAGTTCCCACATGAAAATTGTTTCCAATTGGCTTAAATTACGTTGGCAGTTATAATCTTGTTTGTGAATAATATATTTATTTATTTAAATTTTAGATTTACCTTTAAAAAGTTCTACGAAAATTCTTAATTTCATTCATTTTAATTATAATAAAGATAAATGTGGTAAAATATTTGAATTGAGCAACACACAACACACTATCTTTCCTTTTAAGCACATCGCATTGAATCAACTTTGTTAACCTGATAGCAATTTTAAACAACAATAACAATATGAGTTAGTTTAACAATTTGTCTAAATTAAACTACATGGAGTTAAAGTGTCAATATATATACGAGATACCTGATGCAATACCTAACAACAACATATTGGTTAGGACTGGTATATGAGCCAATATGAATAACATCCACAAACAGAAATGAGATGATAAATAAAAATATTATTGCACCATAATACTACAACCTATTCGATGGTGCATAATTTTGGAAAAATAATATAAAGATTCAACTAAGAAATCCCAAGTCATACATATTAAGTTATGCAAGATGATAGAAAAAGAAGTAGCAAATTTATTTCATGCAACTCAAGCCTGGAACTTCAAAAATTTCCCGATACGAAGAACTAGTTATTTCCAAAATAAACGATTGATAAGTGCTTAATTTACATGTTTTTAGTGTCAATTCCATATCTGTTTTAGTTAGATTTCTTGCATATTACCTTGTATTTACTTTCGTTTTCTATTTTATGTCTCACATTAGGTAAATCATCCCAAGAAGAGTAGAAATTGCTATAAAAGTGCTAAGAAGTAAAGTATTCCAAGCACCTAAGTGTCTTAAGTCAAGAGAAGTGGAAGAAACACGATGAAAAGGAGTAAAGAATATCTAAAACACATGAACAACCCAAAGGAAAGGATATGAACCTCAAATTTCATTAGTTATTAAACACATAACAAAGAGGACGAAGAGACGAAGCCAACCCCAAAAAATTTGGGGTTCTTTTTAAAAGAGTTATTTGAAATTTGAATTTCTCTAAATGGATAGAATTTAAAATAGTCGGTCAACAAAGAACACGTGGAGGAAAACGACCTTTTCGTCTATTCATCTAATTCTCTTCTAGGATTGCACCACGTCACTTCATTAAAAACTTAGTAGTAACTTTTGACGACCAAACGTCCGTCCATTTTTTTGGATTCATTCAAACGTTAGACTCAGTATCTTGGTGACTCTTCCAGACTTGTTTTTTTTTGGATGATAAAATTAAAGTTTTTTTTTTTCAATATAAACAAACATTTTATTACATTGATATACTTAATTATTAAAATCTATAAATTATAATCACTTTTCACATTTTGTACACTCACCCTATCAAGGTGAAAACAATATAAATGTCCTAATTTTGATCGTTATATTAAAAAAAGTACGAATAAATATTCTTTAAGTTTAACTGCATCATCATCGTTTTTTTGTTTAAGACGAAACATCATCGTGGTCTTCACCCTTGATTACGAATATTGTTTTTTCAAGTACATAATTCCTCCTCATACCTATTAACTGTTTTATTGGCTTTTTAATTTTTAATTCATTACACCAAAAATTATCATTTTCACCAATTTTAATTGCATTTCATGGTGTAATTTATATTTTTTGGTTGTCTTTATCAATTTTTGTATCACCACCTTGTTTAACCCGATATAAGTTATCCAAACGCCGATCGAAACTTTATTTAGTGAATCAAGTTTGTGGACACTTCATTGACGAGTTCCCGCATGAAAATTGTTTTCAATTCGCTTAAATTTTGTTGGCAGTTATAATCTTGTTTGTGAATAATATATTTATTTATTTAAATTTTAGCTACCTTAAAAAGATTCTCCGAAATTCTCAATTTCATTCATTTTAATTGTAATAAAAATAATTACGGTGAAAATTTAAATTGAGCAACACACAACACACCATTTTTCCTTTTAAGCACATCACACTTAATCAACTATGTTCACCTGATAGCGATTCTAAACAACAATAACAATATGAGTTAGTCTAACAATTTTTCTAATTAAACTACGTGGAGTTAAATGTCATTATACGTACGAGATACATGATGCAATATCTAACCAACAACATATTGGTTAGGACTGGTATATGAGCCAATACGAATAACATTCACGAAAAAAAAATGAGATGATAAATAAAAATATTATTGCACCATAATACCACAACCTACTCGATGGTGTATAATTTTGGAAAATAATATAACGATTCAACTAAGAAATCCCAAGTCATATATATTAAGTCATGCAAGATGATAGAAAAAGAAGAAGCAAATTTATTTCATGCAACTCAAGCCTGGAACTTTAAAAATTTCCCAATACGATGAACTAGTTACTTTCAAAATAAACAATTGATAAGTGCTTAATTTACATGTTTTTAATGTCAATTCCATACCTGTTTTAGTTAGATTTCTTGCATATTACCTTGTATTACTTTTGTTTTCTATTTTATGTCTCATATTAGGTAAATCATCCCAAGAAGAGTGGAGATGGCTAGAAAAATTCTAAGAAGTGAAGTACTCCAAGCATCTAAGTGACTTAAGTCAAGAGAAGTGGAAGAAACACGACGGAAAGTAGTAAAGAATAACCTCAAAATTCATTAATTATTAAACACATATTAAAGAGAACGAATATACGAAGCCAACCCAAAATAAATTGGGGTTCTATTTAAAAGAGTTATTTGAAATTTGAATTTCTTCAAATGGATAGGATTCAAAATAATCGGTCAACAAAGAACACGTGAAGCGAATCGACCTTCTTCTCTATTCATCTAATTCTCTTCTAAGATCGCACCACGTCGCTTCATTAAAAACTTAATAGTAACTTTTGACGATCAAACGTCCCTCCATTTATTTGGATTCATTTAACCGTTAGACTCAGTATCTTGGTGACCCGTCGAGACTCGGTCTTTTTTGGATGATAAAATTAAAGGCAGTTGGTCAGATCTAGTATGGATCGTACATGGACAGTAGTTGGAGTCGGCGTTTTTATAAAAATTTCAATATAAGCAAGCATTTACTACATTGATATACTTAGTTATTAAAATCTATAAATTATAATCACTTTTTAACATTTTGTACACTCACCTTATCAAGGTGAAATCAATATAAATGTCCAAACTTTGGTCGTTATATTAGGCAAAATACGAATAAACCTTTTCTTAAGTTTAACTGCATCATCGTTTTTTTATGAGATGAAACATCATCGTGGTCTTCACTCTTGATTACGAATATTGTTTTTTCAAGTACATAATTTCTCCTCATACCTATTAATTGTTTCATTGGCTTCTTAATTTTTAATTTATTGCACCAAACATTGTCATTCTCACTAATTTTTATTGCATTTCATGGTGTGATTACATTTTCTCGTTGTCTTTATCAATTTTTGTATCACCACCTTGTTTTACACGATATAAGTCATCCTAAAAATCAACCATCCCAAAAATCAACCGTAACTTTATTTAGTGAATTGATTTAATTTGTGGACATTTCATTAACGAATGCCCACAAAACAATTGTCTAAATTGGCTTAAACTTTGTTAGCAGTTATAATCTTGTTTGTGAAAAATATATTTATTTATTTAAATTTTAGATTTACCTTATAAAAGTTTTTGTGAATTCTCAGTTTCATTTATTTTAATTGCAATAAAGATAATTGTGATAAAATATTTGAATTGAACAACATGCAACACACTATCTTTCACCTAATAACATTTTTAAACAACATTAACCATATGTGTTAGTCTACAATCTGTGTAATTAAACAACGTGAAATTAGAGTTTCATTATATATATATACGAAATACCTAATGCAGTACCTAACCAACAACATATTAGTTAGGACAGGTATATGAGTAAATACAAAATAACATTCACTAAATGATAAATACAAATAATATTGCACCATATATAATACCACAACCTACTCGACGATGTGGATAGTGGGCATAAACTTCTGGGGGTCTCTTCATCTTTGCTGACGTGACCACTTCTCACGTCTCCCGACCATATCAGCTCCACCCAACTTTTCCACTAACAATGAGATCAATATATACTAACTACTATGCATAGAGAAATTCTTTACAACATTAGTTTCACAACAAGTCTAAAAGCTTTATACTACAGCTTAACGACATCACACTGTAAATACGCAATCTCATTAATTTCACTCTTTCTTTGCATCCCACGATAAGATCAACTCTTCTCCTTTTATTATAACATAAACAATATTCGAACGACCACTTTTTAGTTTATGCAAATCTTATTCGATTAACCTACCCTCATTTTTTCACTTTATTGTTTTCAACCTAAAACAACAGTATGTTGCTGTATTATTTGATGAGTAACTATTGAGTCAAGTAAAAAGAATTAAAAACATCGGGTTCAATATATCTTTTTGGTGTGCTATGCAATGAAGAATGCAGTTAACCTTACAAATAAGCCAATAAGGTGAAAACTACTATACAAATGGTGTAGGATGAATTAACAGTGTGGTGGATGTTCTTGGGGATCAAATAAGTAATGCAAATGACATATTTATTGATGGGAACGAGGTGTTGAGGCTTTGCTAAATATGGACTTTGAAAAACTTGTAAATGCAACACTAGAGAAACTAGCAATATTCAATCATTGACATTAATGAAGAATTTGCTAAAACCAACGACGAAAGATGAAAAAGAAACTACTACAGTGTCCCGGACTAGATTAATTTAGTAAAAGAACTCAAAAGTAGATACATTGATGATCAAAAGAACCAAATATCGACATACTAACTGAAGTATCATTTGACGAGTTTGAACAGATGAACCTCGTCACTTAGATGGTATCAGAATCATCAAAATCATCTTCAAATTTATTGAAGAAATCATAATCAGCAAGCTCATTCAAATCAGTACTGTTGGAAGCAGCTTCATGGTCATCTTCTTTTCTAAAAACCCTTTCTACATCAATGCCGGCAGCATCCATTCTAATCTGCTTATCATCAGCAACCATCTTCTTTAATACTTCAATATCCCCTGTTCTTATAATACGATCGTATTGTTGCTGTCGACTCATAAGTTCTGACTTCAATAGATTTATTTCTTCATCTGTATTCTTAGTTTTAATCCACTGATTCATTAAATGACATGCAATACTTTCAACAGTTCCTCGATTATCATTAACTTCATCGAGTGAAAGATATTTCATATCCTGTTTAACACTAAAACACATACCATTATAAGCTTCATTCAGTCTTTCCTTTTTTTCTTCACAATTCTTTAACTCTATTTTTTTCTAATTAATCTCCCTATTCATCTCTACTAATAATCGTAAATGGGCGTACTTATCATCATTTTGACGAGAACTACTCCCTGTTTCAGTGATACTCGATCCTGGATCACCACCAGTATCACATTCTTTAACATTTTCTTGATGAACATCTGAAGTATTTCCTGATTCTGTAGTACTAGTAGGAACACCCAGTTCTTGATTTTTACCAGGATCATCTTCTTGATGTAGGTGGGGGTGGGGGGTGGGGAATGAATTAGGTTTTTAGAGAGGGAGCAAGAATAATTTGATTCCACTATGACTGTAATATATTGTAGTGCATGGTTCGTACTCAAACGGTTTAACCGCCTTTCACTTTTCAAGCAAGATTTTCGCTCTCAGGGTTTTCAGCTGAGGGCTACCATTGAAAAATTTATTAATTGAGGCAGCCTGCAGAATAGTTATGAGCACACATTTAACCTCACAGTAAAACTAACCGATCAATAAGAACTGGTAAATACTCTGGAAAATTACAATTTGCCTCAAATATTAACACAAATTCTAGCATAACTCATACGATCGAGTTTGAGCTTAAGCTTGTTTATCAGAGAGGAAATGTTTAACCAAAACACTAGCTACCATAGTAATACCCTTAGCAAGTGAGTAGGAGGAATATTTCTCAGGTTAATCCAATTAGGAACACTAGTCATTTTTTAAAATGTCTGTTTAACAAGAAGCTGCACTGGACGAACTATAAAAAGGATACTTCAAATATAAACAAGTCTATAGTTAATGGCAATAACCCTATCCTCCTCAAGATCAATTCAAAATCAAACAGAGACTCTCCGTGTGAAAAGACGAGGGCGTCGAGTACACCACTAATCTTCGTTTTAACATATATAGATAACTTTGTATAATCTTATCGATATTACAACAACTAAAAATTACTTAAACAAGGTGATCTTGGATATACATAATTTAGATTCCTGATCAGGGAATTGATTAAAGGGATCGATCCAAGATGTTGTTAACGTACAACTGTAATTATTAAACAATTATAATGCAGAAGCAAAGTAACAAAAACACAGGCAAACAAGATTTTGTTAATGAGGAAAACTGCCTGACAGTTTAACCCCGAGACCTATCCTAGTTTTGAATACACACATAATAAACTACCCCTAGTTACTCAGTTTCCTCAGTATCCATGCGTTTACTACCAATCGGGTCAATGCACGCGAATCACCTAACAAAATCCACTACCAAGTATTGCTTTACCTCCGTAAAGAATCTAATTCCTAAATTTAGGACGTCTTAGAAACAACAAGGAATCCAATTGTTTGCTAACTCACTCAAATCCAATCACAAATACCAAATATATTAATGATCAATTTAGAGTAAAGAATATTCCGTTTAGATCTATAATACCAAGATAAACAAGATAACAACAAATTAGAAATTCCTTGATTAAGATCAATCAAGATTAATAACCAATCTTGATTCCACAAGTTAGGTTTGTAAAACAAACAACTTGTCGATCCATAAGTATTATGTTTATCAAGGATAAACTACTTATTTGTCCTAGAAAATCAAGTCACACAAATAATCACGCCAAAATCAAAAACACAAAACAACTTCAAGTCTTTAAAATATAATATCTTCCAAATTTTCGTTAGTAACAAGCTGCACTTGATTCCTGATAAGTGCATAATTTACATAATTTGGATATCAATTTCTATGCTTTTCATACCTAGTTTCCTTATATTTTTGGTATATTACATTTGTTTTGAGTTTTGTAGGTATTTTGGAGTTACATGAAGCAAAAGAAGAGAATTAGAGGCTCATGGCATTATTTGGAAACTTTGGGTGTTGACGGAATTAAAGCATAGAAGAACACAAGTCTCAATTGTGTGTAAAACAGAAATTACTAGGGGGAAACCATTTGTTCTAACAAGATGTGTTATAGGGAGTCTTATTCAGAGATTCCCCATATCCAACCAGTGGATGGCGCCTATATCTACTCCTCTATCAAAACCTAAAGACTACGTCGATTTCAATCAGGTTTCTCATCCTTCTCCTCTAGGTCAGGCTTAAGACCAGCAGGGTATTGTCGGAAGGTAATGATAGAGACAAGAAGTGGGTTTTAGTTAGAATGGGAGTCTGTCGTAACAAGGAAATTGGAGCAAGAACTCAGGGAAGTAAATGGTGATGTTGTTGAGTTGAAGCAAAGAGAATCAAATAGAGAATGAGTTGGTACAACTTGCTTCTCGAGATAGTTTGAATCTTGGTTTGGGGTTACTGCTCGAGAAAGAATAAATGTCAGACAGAGATAACAGGGATCAGAGGTCAGATTCAGGTTAACAAGACTTGGTTTTTTCTTTGATTTGAAGAAGAAACAACCGAGAATGAAGATTGAGAAAGAAGAAAGTGGAATCGAGTCTGTAATGGGTTCGTATGAGAAAGTGTGGTTGTGTTTGAGATGACAGTGAAGAGACAAAGATAGAAGATGAGTTTTATGGTTGTGCCTCGAGTCAGTGTGATGTGTTGGAATGAATTTTTGTAGAGTAGGTGAAGATGATGTTGTTGGATAGGTCGTCGTTGGTTTGAAAACAAGTTGAAAATAGAAGGTGATGAGTTCAAAGGGGTTGTGATGATTTGATTTCAGGTTGGTGGTGCTGTTAGCTTTCAAGAACAGAGAAGAAGGTTGAAGCTGCCTTGAATTGTGGTTTGCTGGTGGAGTTTGTTGTGGACTGATTGGTGCTGGTTATGTAGGATTAAGTGTTGGATTATCTTGAATTGAATGTGTTGAGATCATGTATGTAAGGAAGGAGATAAGTTTGGATATTAGAAACAACCATAATGATGTTGCGCTAAAACCACGGAAGCGATTTGCGCAGCTATACAATAGTATTTAAATAATTACAAAAAAAATAAACGAGAACAAGAATTTAACGAGGTTGAATCCTCGGGAAAAATAAAAGATTTTATATACTATCATAGAGAGAGAAAACATATAAAACCCAAGAAGAGAAAAAAAAAATTTGGTGTAATTTTCCAGAGTTCTCTACTTGGCTATTTATAGGCACATAGGTAGGGCACTTTACTTATTCTACAAGAATATGGTTTCTTAACTTAGCTATCAAGTTTCCTAGACTTCCGGAAGAAGTAAACAAAACAAGAGTTATCAAACTCTTAAACGACTAATTTTGGTATATCCCAAAACCTCTCCACCGACCCAAAACAAAGTTTGAGTTTATCTCAAACTCTTTAATCACACCGACCTATCCAACAAATCTCTACCTCGGATCATTCATGAGACGATCAATAATAAAATCTCCTCCATCTTCCAACGCCGATTGCACCAAAAACTGCCTACGTATCCTCTGCGAGGAATCAAACCGACCGTAGTTCATTTAATGTCCTTACTAGAAGGCCTCCACCAGGTTCCTAAGAACCTTTAACCAGAAGGGTCTCACCAAACCAGAAGAATGTGGATCAATTTTGAGCAATAACGAAACTTGATCCCATATACTACTTTTGTCAACATACAACTGGATTGTATTTGGAATCGATCTTTACAAGTAGAATGTCTTCTTCTTCAAGAATTTTTCTGACAAAGTGAAATCGCACATCTATATTTTTGGTTCTCGTATGATGCACTTGAATCTTAGCTAATTAAATTGCACTAAGACTATCACAATGCACAAGCAGTTGTTCATGTACAACACCCAAGTTATCTAGCAAACCTTGTAACCATATAGCCTCTTTAAATGCCTTTGTCCTTGCCACATACTCTGTTTCAGTAGTTGAGAGAGCCATAATAGACTGTAAAATTGATCTCCAACTAACTTGTGCTCCTGCCAAGGTAAACACATACCATGTAGTTGAACCTCTTGTCCAAATCACCAGCATAGTCAGAATCCACAGAACTAACACACAACTGATTGTTACTTTCTTCCTTCACAAACTATAAGCCAACATAAACTGTACCATAAAGGTACCTCAAAATCCATTTTACAGCTTGCTAATGTTCCTTACCAGGATTATGCATATAATGGCTGATCATACTTACTGCATGAAAAATGTCAGACCTCGTATATACCATCACATACAACAAGCTACCAACAACATTAGCATATGGGACTTGGGCCATATACTCACACTCTTCTTCAGTAGTAGGAGATATATCAGAATTCAACTTAAAGTGAGGAGCAAGGGGGGTACTTACAGATTTAGTTCCTTCGCGGACACCAAATTTTTGTAACATTTTCTTCAAATATGCCTTCTGAGAAAAACAAACTTTACCCTTCTCTCTGTCACGCTAAATCTCCATACCAAGAATCTTCTTAGATTTTCCCAGATCTTTCATCTCAAACTCAGTTGAAAATTTGAGCTTCAAATGATCAATCTCTTTCTTGTTATTCGATGCTATCTGAATATCATCGACATATAAGAGCAAATATATGAAAGATCCACCCTGTAGATTCTTAAAGTATACACAATGGTCATAGTGACTGTAGAAACCGCGGAATGTCACTGGGATCGGGGAAGGCCGGTCCGATGGTATGAGCCACCTGGATTTTATGCATCTCTGTTGGGGAGAATCATGGGTAGTCTTTGGAGAGATACGTAAGCGAAGGTGGTATATGCATAATTGTCCATCTGTTCGTAAATGTCTAACACACACGCCGCTCAGGGTTAACTTCCTAATAGTTTGTTATTAAGGAGCTATCTCCGCCAAAAGAGGGATGTTTTGAAGTCTCCACTGACTAAAGGGAGTCAGGACCCTCTTTAACAAGTTTGAATTATTTCGGAAAAATAAATATCTAGTTAATGACTTCCGTTTTCTTGGTCTGCTATTAGAGAGTCTGGGTAAGGAGATTCTGGTACGGGACGTGAAGGAGTTAAACACCCATCTTCCGCCCAATCACATGATTGGCCTCTACTTCATGATTAAAAGTGAAAAATGTTTATAATTTATCTTATCAAAAAGTACATATACATGCTTGTGATTATGGACCTAGAATAAGATTTGCAGAAGGACGAGAGTAGATTTTCACGTTCGCTCGTATTGAGCCAAAATGTAGTTGAAAGCTTGGAGGAGCTTTCGATTATTAGTCTTGACATTAGGAGTTCAGGTCAACTCCCGATATTTTACCGAACTAGAAAATTTAACGCACGATGATGGGATAATATATTAATGGAATAATTCTCATTAATAATGGGTCTAATATGAGAGGGAATTCCGCGTTATACCTACACTTAGATTTACCCATTATAAAATGATATTAAGACAATAATATATATATGTGACCAGATGAGATGGAAAACCATTAATGCCAACGCATGGGTTGGTGTCCACATAAAATAATTAAAAATGTATTTTTTAGTATAATAAAAAAATAATAATAGGCGTGGTGTTACGAGGTGGAAGACCATCCCGTTTCCACATTTAGATTGCTACACGATTGGCAAGCTATTATACCTGGAATATGATATTTATTGCTTGGAGAGCTTTTTGCGGTGGTTTTACACTTTTGGTAAGTATGCTAGAAGTAATTAAAGTACTAGCAACTTAATGCTAATCTTTTATAAACTTAAAGACAATATTTGATTGACAAATTTAATTATTTTTGGGTTTTGATGGTTTAATTTAGATGATACAATAACAATAGCTAGTATATCAATATCTGATATTAAAGTAGAAAATACAAGAATTTGGTAGAATGAGAAAGGAAGGTTCGTATCCTTCTATCAGTGTTTCCCTCACTCCATCCTTCTTCTAATTTCTATTGTTCTCACTAACATATATCTCTCTTTCTTATTTCTTTTCTTAATTTTTCTCTCTTCTTTTTCTCTCCTTTTCTTTTTGTTTTCTCTCTTCTTTTTTTTTTTCCTTTTTTCTTTCTTGTTATCTATTATGTAGGATGTGAATGGGTTTATATAGTGATGCAAAAGGAGAATGCGGGGAATGATAAATGATGTAAGATGATTTATTGAATTTTAGAATGGGTGGTTTTGTTTGATTGTGTGTGGTGGAGAGAAAATTGGTTAAAGGAAATAATAATTTTTGTTTTGTTTTCTTTCCATTTTTGGTTGTTTACGGATGGTATGAAGAATTTTTCTTGGGTGATGAGTGAGAAGGAAATTAGATAACGAGGGAGACAAAACCAAATGGAGAGAAAAGAAATTGATATAAAAATTTTGGGTGAGAATTTGTGTTTCCTTTTTTGGAATTGAAATCAATTTATTTTTGCTCTTTTTGAAATACGTAGTGAGAGGGATTTTATTTGTATATTGAAATGGAGTTGTAAGAAAGGCTTTTTTCTTTATTTGGAAAGGTATTTGCCTTTTTCTGATGTATAAGATCAAATGAGAAAGGTGGGAAAAAAATGTAATGAATTTCTTTTCTTCTTTGGGTAATGTACTGGTTAGTGTGTTCGTGAGGAATGAATAATATTTCTCGTTTGTTCCCTTTTCTTTGTCTTACTGACACCAACTGATTTTGCAGCCATTTGTTTTTACCCGGTTTTTAAGCGTAAAAAATGATTTTTTCGGAGGGTGCGAAATTGGGGTGTCACAATGACTTCTTGTGTATGTCTGGCGAATCATAAACCGATCAAATCGCTTGTACCACTGTCTTGGAGACTTCTTCAGCCCTTACAACGATCTTTTCTGCTTACATACACAATCTTCTTTTCCAGCAACCTTGAACCCACTTGGATGAGTCATATAGATCTCTTCTTCTATATCACGATGCAAAAACGTTGTCTTGACATCTAACTGAACTAGGTCTAAATCATACTGCGCTACCAAAGTCAACAAAATTTGGATTGACGAGTGCTTCACAACTGGAGAAAACACCTCGTTGTATTCTCTTTTGGTATAACCTTTAGCAACTAACCTTTCCTTGTAGAGAACTTGATTCTCTTGAGATTCTCCCTTCTTAACGAATACCCATTTACACCCAATGGCTTTCTTACCGTTCGGAAGCTTCATAAGAACCCATGTGTCATTCTTGTGAAGAGACTCCATCTCATCTTGCATTGCATTTTCCTATTCTTCACGTTCTACACTGTGCATATCTTCAAAATAGGTATAAGGAGTACCTTCTTCAACAACTGGTAATGCATAAGCTATAAAATCATCCATCCAACCAGGTTCATGGTTTGTCTTCTCGGTTTGCTGGTTACTATGGTCTCAGTGACCGTAGCTTCTGTATCTTCTACTGCTCCGTGTTCCTCTTCATTAACAACGTCACTATCAGTTGGAACTTCAGTAGTTACTTCCCTTGTAGACGCCATCCTTCGGAAGTAGACATAACTGATACAGACTTAGCTGGAAGTGGTGGAGTTGCATCAATCTCCACCTGCTGCAAAAGCTCATTGGTACTGTAGTGTTCTCCACCTGCCGAGAACCCCATGACTTCACCATAGATGTTTATCAAATGTAACGTCTCTACTCATGACTATCTTCTTCTCTACTAGATTCCAAACTTTAAACCCCTTCGCTCATTTCTTCATACCCATAAAGATTTCTTTAGTAACATGACTATCAAGCTTGTTTTCACTAAAATGATACCAAGCAGGACAACCAAATATATGAATTGAGTCATAGCCATAAGCTGGCTTACCATACCACTTCTCTATTGAAGTTTTACCTTCTAATGCAACTGATGGCAACCTATTAATGAGGAAGCACGCATATGTAACTGCCTCAGCCCAAAACGCCTTACCTAATCCAGCATTAGATAACATATATCATACCTTCTCCAGCAAAGTACGATTCATGCGTTCAGCTACCCCATTTTGTTGCGGTGTCTTCTTAACTGTGAAGTGCCTTTGTATCCCCTTATCTTGGCATACTTGCAAGAATGCATCACTTTTGTACTCACCACTATTGTCTGAACGTAGTACGTTGATCTTTCTGCCAATTTAAGTCTCAATTGCCTTTTTCCAACTTACAAAGACTTCTAGGACATCGCCTTTATGCCTCATGGTGTATACCCATACGTGCCTAGAATAGTCATCAATAAACAACACAAACCAATGCTTCCCTCACAATAATGCATTCTTGGAGGGACCCCAAACATTTGCGTGAACATAGTCAAGAACTCCACTCGTGTTGTGGATTGCTGTGCCAAAGCTTGTTCTTGTTTTCTTGCCTTTAACACAGTGTTCACAAAATGCTAATCTATAGGCAATAACACCTTTCAACAAATCTTGTCGAATTAAATAATTTAACGACTTATCACCTGGATGTGCAAGCCGCATATGCCATAACTTCGTGGTCTCCATAGCTGCATTCTCGATGTGTTCAGAAATAGACACATCTCCAGTCATCGTACTCCCAATTCAGTAGTACAAGTTATGATGCCATGTGTCATTCATGATTACCAAAGCTCCATATATTACCTTTAGAACGACATTCTTTGTTACTAGCTTGTATCCCTTAGCTTCCAAAGTTCCGAGTGAAATCAGGTTCTTCTTCACAGCAGGGACACACCTTACTTCCTTCAGCTCTCTGACCATACCATCATGCATCTTGATTCGAACACTACCAACCCCAACTACCATACAGGTCTGATTATTCCCCATACATACTTCTCCATTAAACTTCTCGAAGTTTGAGAACTAATCCCGATGAATGACATATATGATAAGTAGCAACAGAATCTAGTACCCATGTACCGTTAGTTATGATACAAGATGATGGCGTCACAGTCAGTGAGAAATCTGAATTGTCATTTGAATCTTCACTTTCCCTCGCAATGTTCACATCGGTCTTGTTGTTATCTCTTTCCTTATGCTTGGTACAATCCTTAGCCCAATGGCCAAAGTCATGACACCATGCACATTCATCTTTCTGCAGACGCATTCTTGACTTAGAACGCGTTCTACCTTTGCCACGATCACCAAATTTCTTCGTCTTGTATATCGAACGACCTCTTGCAACAAGCGCATCCCCATCAGCTTCGTTTGTAAGGTTTTCACGATCCATCTTCCTAAACTCTTCACTATGCAATGTTGTAGTTACCTCTTCGTATGTCAACTTCGCCTTGTCGTACATTAATACCTTAACCACGGGCTCATACCTATACGGAAGAGAATTCACCAGACACAATGCTTGTTCCTCGTCTTTAAAAATCTCATCATAGTTAACCAAGTCATCAAGAAGTTTATTAAACGAATTTAGGTTTTCAGCCAGAGTTGCACCCTTCTTCATGTTATAACGATACAAATTTCTTTTAGGATGTATCATATTCGCCATGTTCTTCACTAAGTATTCCTTTTCTAGATTTTCCCAAAGCTCCTTGGATGAAGTCTCGTGCTGATAATTAACTCTTACCGTTGTTGCTAACCACCCACGAATAGAACCAAGACATAATTTATTCAGCTTGTTCCATTGTTTGTCAGTCATCTCTTCTGGCTGACCTTCTAGAGCTTCATCTAGGTCAATATGAATAAGCGCATCCATTACATTTGTTCTCCATAGATCAAAATTATTGGTTTCGGTGAACTTTTCAACCTTGAGTTGTGATCTATGAGAGTGAAGTATTTCTTCTTTTGTTTCTCTATTTTTATTTTTCGATATCGATGTTTCCATCGTATCCTCTGGTTGCGAATCAACCATTATTCACAAACAATAAAATAAAGATAAAAAAGTTAAACTTTGAGATCAGAATTAACTCAAACAATTACATAAAATATCTTCGATGCAATATTACAAATACCCAAAATTCCAAGAACGTAATTTGAGCTCTTGATGCCAATTGTTGCATTAAAATCATGAAAGCGATTTGCACAACTACACAATAGTATTTTAAATAATTACAAAGAACATAAACGGGAATAAGAATTTAACAAGGTTGAATCCTTGGAAAAAATAAGAGATTTTATATATTATCATAGAGGGAGAAAACATATAAAACCCAAGAAGAAAAGAAGAATTTTTTGGTGTAATTTTCTAGGGTTCTCTACTTCGCTATTTATAGGCACATAGGTAAGGTACTTTACTTATTCTACAAGAATAGGGTTTCTTAACTTAGCTATCAAGTTTCCTAGACTTTCAGAAGAAATAAACAAAACAAGAATTATCAAACTCTTAACCGACTGATTTTGGTATATCCCAAAATCTCTCCACCGACACAAAACAAAGTTTGAGTTTATCTCAAACTCTTTAACCACATCGACCTATCCAACATATGACATACCATAAGTATGATAAGTGTATAACTTACATATTTATAGTGTCAATTCCATACTTGTTTTAGCTATAATTCTTGTATTTTATCTTGTTATTACTTTGTGTTCTATCTTATGTTTTATAATATGTGAATCATCTGAAATTAATAGAAATGATGTAGGGCTAAGAAGAGGAAAGGAGTTCATTCCGGCATGAAAAGGAGACGCCAAGGATGGAAACACAACTTTGAAACAAGAGTTCCAGGAAGATTTACGGTTGGGAAAGTACCTCAAAACCCAATCGTAAAAGAAGTCGATTTTGAAGACAAATTCTAGGAAAATTTACAGTTGGGTCTAGACTCTCAAACCCAACCGTAAAATTAGTTAAAGAGATATGAAGATTTTATCATTTCCATCTTGTAGGGAATTGAAAGACGAATCCAACCATAAAAAAAAGGTCAATCAGACATCGTATAAGGGAGTTATGATCAAACGATGAAATCTAGGATTTCTAGATTTATAAACCCTAGATTTAGAAATCAATCATAAACCCTAGATTTCACCGTTTTGGTCATAAATCCCTCATACGATGTCCGATTGACCTCATTCTTTTTGGGTTAGCTTCGTATTTCAATTATCTACAAGATGGAAATGACACAATATTCATATATATTCAACTAATTTTACGGTTGGGTTTGAGAGTCTAGACACAACTATGAATTTTCCTGAAATTTGTCTTTAAAATCGACTTCTTTTACGGTTGGGTTTTGAGGTACTTTCCCAACCGTAAATCTTCATGGAACTCTTGTTTCAAAGTTGTGTTTTCATCTTTTGGCCTCTCCTTTTAATTATGGAATGAACTCATTCCTCTTCTTAGCTCTCTTTAACACTATTTTCATTGATTTCAGATGATTCACCTAATATAAAACATAAGATAAAACAAAGTAATAACAAGATAAAATGCAAGAATTATAGCTAAAAGAAGTATGGAATTGACACTATAAACATGTAAATATGCGCTTATCAAATTCCCCCACACTTAGCTTTTGCTAGTCCTCGAGCAAACTACTATCTAAACTAAACTAAAATACAACATCTCCATTTCATCGAGAACATGGTTACACTTAGCATGTGTAACAAGCCTTTAAAAACCTAGGTGTCCCTAGTAGACGAGTTATAGTCTCGTGAGGGTTTACAAGAGGTATACACACAAAACTTACTCCAACTTCAGAGTCACAAGCATCCAAAGAGCTATGAAGACATAAAGTTTCTGCACACTAATAATAAGAAGTTAGAAATGCCAAAGAACATTATTCTCATGCTTAACTCTTGAGTTTGGAGAAAATTACTATATAAAAGAATCCAGCCTCAGGAGTGACCGAATAAGTATTCTGCATCACCAATAGGATTTTATGGAATTGACACTCAAAAGACGTACTTTATGGTTCTCATGTGTGCAGGCAGGAGTGAAGATAGAAATCCTGCACACTTTGAATGGTGGGAAGGAAAGGTAACCTTCCAAATTATATGGAGATGGTATCACATAGAACGTGGGACGAATATAACCCCTTTTTTTTCTTCTTTTCTCTGATGACATCTAAGAAAGGAAATCAACCACTATGTGAGGATAGGAATGCTTACTTATCTTCTCACCCGATCGGCAATCAACAACATTCTCACATCATCCAATAGAAACGTCTTCAGTCTTCGGTCTTCAACTTTTGATGAACTCTTGAACTTCATAGAACCTTGACGATTGTAACTCTTTTTCTCAATTCCTTGTTGCTTGAAACTTCTTTATAAATTTCTTCTTTCCCACGACCTTATTGAATGAATAAAAAAATAAATATACTCTAGAAAACTTTTTAAAAAAAAAAAAATTCAAATCAAAATACAAACTGAAAAATAAATAAAATGAATAATGAAACTACTACGACCATGGGATAAGGTTTTTACCACCTGATTCTTCACAACTTATATTTTCTTGATAATATAAACTTCACTAACTCTCATCTTTTGATTTATTTTGCTCTTGTACATAAGCCTTTAACATATATACATAATTTTGCTCATTGTATTGTTGCTTTACTTGAATATGAAATTTGCTCTTTATTGTACTGTTGCTTGTAAACCTTGAACTCTTCAACTCTCCTTCAAATTTTTAATGCTCCGCTTGTTGATGATGATATGGTATTTCTATGGACCTGTTGTTGTTGAGACAGAATGGTGCCAACTACAAACAAGACTATAATATAGAGTTAGCAATTCTGATGACACCCTCATGATTGAAAGAAATAGCACTCAAGAGATTAAAAAGTAGTGCTGAAATTGGTGCAAAGTTGGATAGCTCATCATTCTACCTGGAATTTATATAGATGAAACACTCGAAACGGACAATTGAAGGTTTGGTGCCTCACTCATGGGTATTGAATGATCAACTTCTTTAATATTGTATTCTCTACTGGCAGTTAAGTCCATTTTTGTCATCTCTAGCCTCTCAACAACTAAGCACTCTGAATATAGTTCTCTTATACTTCTAAGTTCAGTTATTTCGGTTAGAACTCCGTATGTAAGCTTAGCTAGATTATACAAAGTGACTCTAAAATCTCTAAAAGTTTGAGTTTTTCATGCAAATATATACAAAAAGTTAAAATTTTACCTACAAAAGTAAATACTAAAAATCTATATGCTTAACCACTCCCCCACACTTAAACTTTATATTGTCCTCAATGTAAATTGACTCTTCCAATGTAAAACCAAGATGGGAAATCAAATAATGATACGGAAAACTAAGAAAAAAAATCAAAAAATAAAGATAGAAATACAAAACTAATGGGTTGCCTCCCATGCAGCGCTTAGTTTAACGTCCTCGGCATGACCTTCTGGTTAGCGTCCGTAAACCAACAATCTGAAAATCTGGGATCCACCCAAATAATAATATGCAGTTCTAATAGAAGCTTCACAAAAACATTAGCATACGAATAAAATAAGAAAACTGTTATTTGGTGGAAGTTTCCCCCACGCTTAGTTTTTTATACACTTGGAAGTGTATAAAGAACATAGAACGCGGGAACTTCTTTGGGTTCCTCTCGGTGAACCTGCACAATGCTAGAATCAAATACATCTAGTTGTGGATATTTAGAAGCAAAATAATCCGTTAAAACTTTAGAAGCACACAACTCCAATCCTAAGTTAGGTAGATCCTTAAAAGTTGGATTAACAACTCTTTGAGAAACTATTTCAATCAGGGGAGAATAATCACTAGAAATAGAATTATCAAGAGGATCAGACAAACCTTCTTCTATCTATTGTATTGGATTATTTACCTCATGTGTATCGTGGTCCTCTATTAAATTTTTGAAATCCATTTTTTGTCATTTTATTCTTTAACCGAAATCTCAGCATCATTATTATCCTGGGAAAGGTTAATTGGGTATTCCACGAATTCAATCAATTTGGTTTCTTTCTCAGTCTCTATCTCTTCAACACTCTCGTCATCGGACCAAAAATTAGGTTCATATGTAAAAGCGTCCTCTAATGTGTACTCTTAGAGATATAAAAATACCTACACTCCTCATTATCAGAATCAAATTCCGCTCTAAGGAGATCCTCTTTGGTGTAAACCGTAGGATAATCATTATGAGTCTCCCCAGAAGAAATAACCGGGTCTTCTACTTGCAAATCAACTGGGCTAAACACATTGTAATCCGATATTCTTTATAACATTGATCTGCATTTGAGTACACTGCCCCGTTTAGAACAATGGTTCTGTACTACTAAGGCTCTTCCTTTTGAATATGTGAATGATCAATTGGTTGTTCATCACTGTTGCAAGGAATTTTCAAAGGTTGTTGATCTTCATAATAGTCTTTATCGTTCTTAGGAATTTCAGAATTGTTTTGGATTTAAGGCCATACTTCCTCCTCATCCCTATTTTTACCGAGTTGAGCAATTGGTTGTATAGTTTCTCAAAATTCATTTGAATCTCTCGATGTGACTCTTCCCAATCATATTGTTGTTGATTTTGTTATAGTGGCTCTTGCGGATTTTGTTGAAGCTCTTCCATCATGGTACACATCCGTTCTTCAAAACTAGAAAAATTTTATGTTCAAGAGCATAACTATCCTCCCATCCTTGTGATTGTTCACTTACATACCCACCGTAAGGTTGTGAGTATGTATGAGAATATCCTTAAGGTTCTGTGGGGTATTGGTCGTAACCAAAGGATTGGTTTTGATTATACCCATGGTATGGTTGGTAGTTGTCATAACTTTGAGAATGAAAACCATATTGATTACCACTATTATATGATTGATCTTGTGCGTCGTAGTTATTTCCGTAAGGAAACATGACGAATCATAAGAAAAACGAAAAATCTACTCAAACCTAATAAATAAATAAAAATTAAAGTGATACTTACAACCTGTTTTCAGAATTTACCTCCCGCTTTTGACGAGCGGATAACACCTTCAACTAGTTGTTAACACCACGAAAACCTAAAAATATAAAAATACTAAAGAAAAAACGTAAAAATATTTAAACTACTAAAATAAAGTAAAACAAATAACAAATCAATTAGGAACTGCTCCCCGGCAGCGACGCCAAAATTTGATACAAATAGAAAAAAAAATCGAAAACAAAAGGATAATGTTCATTGTTTTAGTGTATATTTGTTTTTTTTTTAATTTTATTCAATAAGGCCGTGGGAAAGAAAAAAATTATAAAGGAGTTTCAAGCAACAAGGAACGAGAAAAAGAGTTACAATTGTCGAGGTTTTACGAAGTTCAAGAGTTCATCATCAACAGTTGAAGACCGAAAAACTGAAGACGTTTCTATTGGATGTTGTGAGAATGTTGTTGATTGACGATCGGGTGAGAAGGTAAGTAAGCATTCCTATCCTCACACAGTGGTTGATTTCCTTTCTTAGAGGTCATCAGAGAAAAGAAGAAAAAAAAGGGTTCTTTTTCGTCCCACGTTCTATGTGATACCATCTTCATATAATTCGGAAGGTTACCTTTCCTTCCCACCATTCAAAATGTGCAGGATTTCTATCTTCACTCCTTCCTGCACACATGAGAACCATAAAGTGCGTCTTTTGAGTGTCAATTTCATAAAATCCTATTGGTGAGGCAGAATACTTATTCGGTCGCTCTTGAGGCTGGATTCTTTCATATAGTAGTTTTCTCCTAACTCAAGAGTTAAGCATGAGAATAATGTTCTTTGGCATTTCTAACTTCTTATTATTAGTGTGCAGAAACTTTATGTCTTCATAGCTCTTTGGATGCTTGTGACTCTGAAGTTGGAGTAGGTTTTGTATGTATACCTCTTGTAAACCCTCACGAGACTATAACTTGTCCACTAGGGACACCTTGGGGTTTAAAGGCTTGTTACACATGCTAAGTGTAACCATGTGAGGGAATTTGATAAGCACATAATTTACATGTTTATAGTGTCAATTCCATAATTTTTTTAGCTATAATTCTTGCATTTTATCTTGTTATTACTTTGTTTTCTATCTTGTGTTTTATATTAGGTGAATCATCTGAAATCAATGGAAATGATGTTAAAGAGAGGTAAGAAGAGGAAGGAGTTCATTCCGGCATGAAAAGGAGAGGCCAAAGGATGAAAACACAACTTTGAAACAAGAGTTATAGGAAGATTTACGGTTGGGAAAGTACCTCAAAACCCAACCGTAAAAGAAGTCGATTTTAAAGACAAATTTCAGGAAATTCACAGTTGTGTCTAGACTCTCAAACCAAGCCGTAAAATTAGTTGAATATATATGAATATTGTGTCATTTCCATCTTGTATATAATTTAAATACGAAGCCAACCCAAAAAGAATAAGGTCAATCGGACATCGTATGAGGGAGTTATGATCAAAACGGTGAAATAAAAAAAGTATCCAGGAATAGTTACGCTTGGGTTTCTTGGCTCGGACCCAAACGTAAATCTGGGGATTTTGGGTGAGATATTTGTGTCAGAAATTCAGTTGGGTTTACTGGCTTGGACCCAACCGTAAATAGGGAAGTTTGGCACGCGTTTGGCTTTTAAAACAAGGAAAACACGGTCCCGGAAGGATTCTAAACCCTAGCAAAAGATGATACTTGAGGGCCAAGCATTGAAGACCATAAATTAAGACATCTAAGGGCTCAAAGGAGACACCTCTTAATCTCTTACAATCCAATACATATTCTACACCTTTTAATTCCATCTCATACTACAATTCCACATCAAAAACCTAGGGTTTACCACTATAAGGGAACACCATTCTTATTTGTAATATGATTAGCTAAATCTTTTATTGATTAAAGATGAATTCAATGTTCTAAGCATGAAGCTTTATTAGTTAATACAAGTTTATTTGAAGTTATTATCATCATCGTTTGTTTTCACTAAATCTAGGGTTTATGATTGATTTCTAGATTGTTCAAGTGTACTTGGATTAATTTATTGATCAGTTTAATGCTAGTATTAAGTTATGAGATAAGTAATCGTCCATCGACTCGTACACAAGTAAAAATTGCGAGACCTTGCAGAGGGATTTTATGGAGTAATTACGATTGAAGACAACACCATCAAGTGGACCTTGATCTAAGAGTTTAACTACTGGGATCAACCTAAATTCACAAATCTTAAAGCGTTCGATTGGGTTACACCTTGAGGGATCTACTGCTTGTTGGTTCAGACGAATAGAATCTGGTAGTCGAGAACTTCTGTATCCAATGATAAAAGGAGTTTCGGGGATATCACTGATCTAGATGTTATTTTACGGTTGGTGATGAATGATTCTAACGAAAGATATATAAGTATACTAATTCAGTCAACATTTGGTAACAAGGAACGATTCCCTAATAATCTTTTCTTCTTATTATTATTCTTTTTAATTACTTTAAACAACCAATCCCCTTTAGTATTTCATTTTATTATAGTTTTGATAATCCAAATAACATCTCAATTAAACAGCTCTTTGTGGGAATGATCCTTACTACCGCTATATTACTAGTTAATTAGTGAGAAATATTTTGAGTAATTTGTTGCACTTACAACACCCATCAAAGTACCAATCAGTAACGCACATCAAATGCTCGACAAAATGTCAAAATGAATCAGGCGTGAATGTGTGAATTTGCTTTGTTAGTTCTCTGGGACTGACAAGCTAGATATTAGGTGGGCTCTAGGCTTAACTTCTTATGGGATGTTTAGACTCTAATTTTGGGTTAGAAACTTAGAATTTTGGACGTGAACTATTTTTAGAGATTAAAGAGTTGGGGTTTATAGAAAATAAAGTTATATGCTCAGAAGGATTCTACAAGGGAGAAAGCTATATAAGAGCAACTTCAATAAGAGGGAAAGATATCTAGGTTTTTACCTAGTTCTCTTCTCACCTCTTTTACTTCTTTTTGTAGGTTTGCGCAGGAAGAATTCTCACATATAGGGTTTGCAATTTCTTTTCTTATTAAACTCAATTGTGTAAACTCCAAATATTATGAGTAGTTAATTTATTTTTGGTTAGGGAATGGTTGGATTTCATAATATATGATTCTTTATTTAATGAATTAGTTTTGTCTCATATTTATCGATTATGATTCAATACAAATATCTAATTGATTGATTGTTTGTTTAGTTAACTTGCAAATTGATTGAACTCACATTCACATCTAAAGCTAATTTAGAGTTTATTAAACTCAAACCATCTGAGGTTTGCTTTGCAAAAAATATTATTTCTCGCTATACTTACCCAAGTTTTTATACTCAGTTTTTGAGTTTTCGACTTTTGGGCATTCATATGTCCCTTGAAAACTAATAGCCAAGTATTATAATCACGAGACTGCAAGAATGAAAACATAACGGTTTTCCACCACAGATAGTCTGTTCTATCAAATCTTGGTGGTATGTTGATTGAACTCGAGTTTATATCTTATAGGTTAAATCATTTACAAACACATGTTGTTAGGTCCTTCATGTGTTTGACCGCTCATATACCAATTAAAAGACGAGGATAGCAATACACGACCAATATTTGTACATAACCTATATAAGACATACCTCAAATGATCTTATATAGAATTAGAAAATCACATAATAGACAAGATGCTCAACTACTTTTGATTATAAAGAGGAACCGATATAATGCAAAAGAAAAAAAGTAAAAGAGACACACAATATTTTGTTATCGAGGAAAAATGCAAGTGCGGAAAACCCCAGTGACCTAATTCAGGTTTGAATAATCGCCAAATTAAGTTGTTACACTCTCGCATACTATACAACTTTGGTTTAGTGAAGTTGCGATGGAATATACTAGCACTGAGTTACCCCGCGTCAACAATATCATTGTACCTACAACCAAATACTAGCCTATCCATGTGAATTCTCTAACATACGACTTTTAATGTCTAGGGGTTGCTCTCGGCCTCCAACTGTATGTCATTTATTGTCCTTCAAGAATACTATCGCCACCCGTCCTCCAACAAGACGAATAATATTTTCTTTAGATTATCAGTGACATAGCCAAGGAAAACTGTATGATGAACTCAACATCAATCACGAAAATGTAAATTCTCTAACTCAAGGTTCTTCCATTAACTAATAACTTATTTATCCCAATCTTCAAATACATGCGGTCAACCAAAAAACTACTTGTAGGTACTCTCTAAAGATTTATCAAACCTAAGTATGATAATACGTCTGTATGAGTTATATCCTCATATTCCAAAGAGATATAATGAAATCTGAATAACTAATCTTGACAGTTCTTGAGTGAATTTAAAATAAAACCAAAGGACCTTAGAATAAACATGATTTATATGTCGAAGAAAGTTATAACTATCAGAAAGTAAAAGAAACTGAAATCTAAATACCGGTTTCTCTTCTACCTAAGTAGAAACACTCCCAGGCTTCTTGATCCTCGAAGAAGATTTGAAAAGTCATTTTCCTATCCCAAAGGTTCAAGAAAAAATAGGTGAACCCTCAATAAAACTTACATACAAATTTATAACGGAATGAGTTGTGATGTTGCAAAGAGTCCCTATTTATAGTATTCGACCAAGGTTGTTAGCTTGAGAATAAAGCTTAAATTGCTTTGTGTTTAATCCAAGTATTTTTAAAAATATAGATACACCATTTTAGTATTCGTATCCATATATATCCCTTAGCTAGATTTATTAGGATATACAACCATGAGAAATTCATTTACATTAGTGACAAATATATTGTGTCCAATATAATATTCCTTAAATCTAACACTCATTTAGTGTTCAAAAATCAAGATATCTACTAAATTTACTACCAATTATAGTTGCTTGCACTTAATGCATTTCACTAAATATCGATACTAGTAATTTTGGAAACCGCTGAGTATAGCAAGCTCATGAATGCAGACGCTAAGAATAACAAAAGCAATCAATCTTGAAATACTAAATTTCCCAAGTTATTTATGTATACAACTCTCACATGGATGAAATATAGGTCTCACAGTTACCTAAATTAAATATTTGACTAGCAGGTTGAAACACCTCATATGAGAGTGGGATCTTATTCTAGTGTTGCTAACATAGTCAAGATTACTAAGTAGAACATATAGAACGTCTAGCCTTGAGCGACGAAGGTTAATGTTGAACCATGACACATAAATATTGAGCCATGATTTGGGCCAAAGAGATTTTAAAATCAACTCCTTTGAGTTCTTGAAAACTATCCTAACACCTCGTTTGGTTGGAAGAATTGGAATCCTAGAAATTCAATTATGGGTTAATCTAATTCTTGGAATTGGATTCCAATGAATTGAATTCAAATCCAAAAAAATTAACGTTTGGTTGAGGTAATTTAATTACTTCTTTTTTACCCTGGAATTCAATTTCATTGCATTATTGAACTAGTGCAATCGAAATCTATTATTTTGGAGGGAATTTGATTCTTAGGAATCAAAAATCTTAAGTGTACAGATTTGATTAATCTTGTTTGGTTCAAGTAGTTGGGCATATTCATATGAATTGGATTATCTAGCTTTCAATTCTTTGAACCAAACATGCTATAAGAGTAATTTAGTTATCAGTTTTCGAAAGTAAGGTGTATAGATATCGAAAACATGACAAGTTTCCAAAAACCAAAGAGTTAGTTTTCAACACCTTGGCAACTAACACTTATTTCACTATTCTCTAGTTTGTTTGATAACTCGAGTTTCCATTTTCGAAAGCTAGTTAATTTCTTAAAGTTGCTTCTCTTATTTTTGAAACATCAACAGTGGGGCCATAATACATCCTATGTTGATTGGCCATTAGTTTTCAAAAGTAAAGCAAACTAACACTTTAATAAACCACATGATCAAGTATTTTCATACTTTAGTCATATAATTAAAATTTAATTCTTTAATAAACAAATGGATAAATAAAGAGGGAAGATAATCATAAGAAGGAAAATCAGTCTTCAGTTACCAACCTTCTTTGAAAGAAAATATCTTTGTGTGTTCTTCAGTCTTCAATCTTCAACTCTTCAAGGGTAACTCGAAGTGTTCCGTCTTACACCTCTATAACCCAAGTCTAACATAATCAACAATACGATTTCAAACGTACAGTTTTTGCATCTAAGTTTGTCAATTTTTCATACTTGACATACCAACGCATATGGCTTTAATCGAGCAATGCTCTAACAGGTTAGGTCCCTAAGTTTTTGCCTTTCTAGATTTTATAGTGAACAAAATATTTATGTTCTTTGTTTTTACTTTTTTTGCATAATTATACTGATATATTACTACAGAAGCATATTAATGTTTCATGGTGATACTATTTTGATTACACATACTTAAAAATTATATATTAATATTTAATATAATTCTTGACATTGGGTACATATTAGATCATGGTAGGATTCTGGGTCATGAGGTAGATTTGGCCGACACGACCCATTTTTAAATATCACACAAAAAACTTTAGTCATTGCGATAAACTTTAGGTTTCAGTGCCAATTTCGGTTGCAAAATAAATTTTGGTTAAATTGCATATTTGGATTTATGGTACGAGTAGATCTTGGGTCATAAAGAAAGTTAGATTGCATATTTAAGATCACGGAGCTTACTAATTTGGACTACAATGAAAAAAAAATGAATCATGTGATAGATTTTAGGTCACTACACAAACATTAAGCCATGGCATAAATTTTGGACCTTGGGGATTGTTTTACCTGGCTAATTTAAGGCCTATCTAAATTATTTGAGGTAATATTTCTTATTCAAAATGTTATATTTAAACTTAATCCATAGTTATGTTTGTAACCAAAGATGTAAACTTGTGGTTCTTATCCAATTAATGCTCGTGCATTCTCAGCTCACACATCATTCACCTTATCTGCAAAGATTATCAACCGCAGGGACCGTTCACTGGAATTCAAATACCATGGTCAATATTTAGAAGTGAGGAAAGATGTAAAACTTGTGGTTCTTATGCAATCTTATTACATGTTAATGTACCTATATTCAAGAAAATCATGAATCTTCATGCTCGGTTCCCATTATTCCATAGCTATATCACAGTCCATAAGAAATTAATGAGGCGCAAGGGTATATAATAGGATAATAATAGAGAGGGTGGTTGGATTTAGGAACCCAGTGGATAACTAACAAATAACCAGAATGAAGGCTCAAACAGAGTAAAGAATAATTCACTAATGAACCTCTTTCCGGTAAAACCAAGTACCAATATCTGATCATGTAGTGATAAAACTGCGATAGGCAAGACTTTGTAAGATATCAACATTAATCAATTATTCAAAAGCACAAAGCACCAAGCAGACTATCCAATTGTGCACATTCATACCACAAAAATAATAGATTTTTAAAAAGATATTCAAAATGAAAACTTGCTCATTTGTTGTATACACATATAAAACATTCTCAAAGGCTTGTTACTTACCTCAAGTTTCATGCTTGTTCCAGTATCACATTGTCATGGTTATCTCCCTCTGTCATAAAATTTAATATCTCAAGAAAAATAAAACATGAATGCAAACCAAAAAATGAAAGAGAAAAGTAACAAAAAACACAAAGTTTCGCTAAAAATTAGGAATGATATACTAGCCATTTACTTATAAACTAGATAAGTAGTAGTGTAAATACCACCAATGGAGTCCCGCAAGCTTCTTATTGATGTTGTGTCATAGTACTACGTCCATACGGCAACACCAAATTGAAAAACTGAAACTAACCCCTAATTACCTATCTCATTCAAAATGAACACCTTTCTTATCCATATTATCACACACATTACTAGATCATATCTTCTATTCAAAAATACACTAAACAACATTATCTTAGCATAAGTGTGTTCAATGAAGAAGAAAAACTCGATAAAAACAGGAAAAGTGACAAAAACAGGAAAAGTAACATGTCACCCAATGAAAAAAATTAGATTTATATCATTGAATTATAAAGTTGTTATGACAGTTATCTTCGCATACAAAAGCAAGGAATATACAACTTTATTAGCAAAAAAAAAAAAAGAATAAATCCAATATGAAATGTGAAGAACATATGAATTCCCGATTTAAGAAGGAAGTAAAAAGTAGATGATTCATAAGAAACAAGGCCACTACACCACCAACATTTCCATTCAAATATCCAAAAACATACATCCAAAACATTAAATAGTTGATAACTTCATTATTCTCAGAAAAATCATATCTTTTAAACCTACCCCACCAAGCATCAAATGGAAAATTTCAATTGGACATGAATAAATTTGTAAATTCGATATTCTGATACGTGACAAATAAATTTACGATTTTCACCTTTGTCGAAATTCTACCATCTACACTATTATACTTGTTTATGTATAAGTATTACAAAAACTAGTAAAACAAATCATATACCAAAACTCAATAGTGTATTCATATTATCTTAACATATTTATTATGTGTATTAAAATATAAACTGAATTTCAAAAATATGTTTCATGTGTTAAAAAGACGATATCAAATAAGATCAAATCAAATCTTGAAATATTTTATTTTATTAGGTATTGATAATTAATATTTACAAGAGGGCAAATATGGCATATTGTTTGGTTGGAAAAACCTACATATCCTTACACTTAATGATGACGACAATAATACCTAAAAATAAGGATAAACACATGTTTTGAAAAGTTTTAGGTGTAAACATTAATCGGTAGTTTTATATATGTGTAAATAATAATTTTTTATTTACCACCCACACATACCCTAAACAACCTCCGTATTATATACATCCCACTAATCTTTTGAAGGAAACAAATAGTAAAAAAAATTGAAGATGGAAACTTACTAGTACCCTAATCATCAAAACAACCTCCTTCATGTAAGACCTCATATACATCCCACCAAAGTATTTTAAGAAATTTTTTTATGTAAAATGACTGAAAATAAAAACTTGATAATACCTATGATTAAAACAACCTTCCTTCCGAAAAGAACCTATAATCAAGATAGAAAAATAAAACAATATCATACTTATCAACAAGGAATTGAGGAACAACTATAATAGAACCTGAAATCAGATCGCATGGCCATAGTCAGAGACATTTATTTCAAAATAAAAGCCTTCACCGTCGCTTTACTTATCAATTTCTTTCTAAGATTTTTTTCACACCAATACGTCTAAAGTTTTATTTTGTTCTCTCTCATAGTTCTTTCCTAGGATTAGGTTTGCTAGTTCATATGTAGTATGTTGGTGTAAGATGATTCCAGGTATTATGAACCATCGAAAAGCAAAATTCCGGATATCAACCATTCTTCTAGGGCCCAACATTAAACCGG
This sequence comes from Papaver californicum, assembly GCA_023531435.1. Lineage (NCBI taxonomy): Eukaryota > Viridiplantae > Streptophyta > Magnoliopsida > Ranunculales > Papaveraceae > Papaver > Papaver californicum. The sequence goes on from JAJJMC010003936.1 coordinate 8,300,972, forward strand.
ATTCTACTTCTAATACTATAATTCTTTCAACAATGTTCAAACCAAGAAATACACATCTCGAATCCTGAAATACCATGATGAGAGGAAGAAGAATAGATTGGGATGTATTTAATTTAAAAATTAGACATAAATGATTGATGCTTAGTGTCAGTTCCATTATAGGAGTACCTTGAAGATTTTCTGGTGAAGGAACCACTCTGAGTGCAATCCAAAATTTGGGTTTATTCCTCGTCAATTCCTTGAGTAACAAACTATATGTAATCTTGGGGTCTAATGTACCAATTTTCGTGATCACCTCTTCTTCAAAGGTGATTGTAAAAATGGAAGTTTTTTCATTATATGTGTTTCTTCATCAATTTCACCACATATTCAGGAGCAGTTGTTTTAGGTGTTTTCCTGAACAGAAATGCAAAGAGATATGATATGAAGAACAAAGAACAACAAAAATGAATAAAAAACATGATTAATTTTGTTTCTGAAATCTAGGGTTATGATTTTGGAATTTTATTTTGTAGAGAAAATGGTCTTGACGATGATGATGTTGTTGTTTGTGAAAAATAAGTTGTGATTAATTTTGTTGCGGAAGATTGGGGTTTCGATTATGAGAGAGATGAAAATTTGGGATTTTATTTAAAAGAGGTATTTGAGATATGAATTTTATCCAAAAGGCTAGAATTTAAAATAATCGTTTGATTTTAAAATTTGAATTTCTCCAAACGGCTAGAATTCAAAAAATTCAAAAAAAGTTGTAATTGATTTTACTGCAGAAAATTGGCGTTTAGGGTCCGAAAGATGAAAAATTAGGGCACAAAAATGAATTGGGTTTTTATTTAAAAGAGTTATTTGAAACTTTGATTTCTCCAAACGACTAGAATTCAAAATAGTCGGCCAACAAAGAACATGTGGAGGAAATCGACCTTCTTCTCTTTTCATCCAATTCTCTTCCAGGATTGCACCATGTCACTTCATCAAAAATTTAATAGTAACTTCTGACGACCGGATTTCCATCCATTTCTTTGGATTCATTCAACCGTGTATCTTGTTGACTCGTCGTAACTTAGATTTCTTTTCTGGATAGTAAAATTATATATTTTTTTAAAAAATAAAAATAAAATAAAAATTAAAAATCAATATAAATAAGCATTTTATTACATGGAGTCCTTAGATATCATATTTATTGTATGATGTGGGGGGGAATAAGGTTTGGTGTGTCATCAAGGGAATATTGCCCCAGTGGAACACTGACGGTTGATTATAATGAGTTGGAATGAGATGAACTGTCTCATGGGAAAGTGTATTTAGGTGATGATTTAAGGGACAAACAAAAACCCCTTTTTATCAATGCTCATACAGTCAACATAGTCAATTAATGGTCAGTAATATTTGTGAATTTTTAAAAGTCAGCTAACGGTTTTTGGTTAGTCTATAACCCAAATACATCAACTGCATATTTCACGATCCAAACCCTAATTAAACACTATATTTAGGACCTTTTTATAAATTAAATCTTTACTATACATAATACTACCTCCGTTTCAGGAAAAGAGTTACTTTCTCTTTAAATTTTTGTTCCAACAAAAGAGTTACTTTCATTTTTCAACATAACAAACTTTCAAAACTACCCTTATTATTTTAAGAAATGTTATTATTCTCATTTATAAAGATATAAATAGTATTAAACTTTTTGTTAGGGTAAATCTGGAAATAAATTATAAAAGTTATTCTCTCTCATCTTACCTTAACAATTGTGCAAATAGGAAAAGTAACTCTTTTCCTGAAACGGAGGGAGTATATTTGTTTTACCGATGTTAATATGGTAAATAAACCAAATATTAGTAGACACATGGATGCTCTAAATTTGGGTTAGAGAACTCTGGCACATTTGCAACCATTATTGATTACCTTGGATAAATCTGAGGGAGCTTAAAGGTTTGATCCTTTTTACTTTGTTAAAGTGAATAGGGGTTTTTAATAAAATGTCCATGTGGAAAAATGCAATTAATAAAACGATCATGTTTTTTTTGACTTGAATTAAATGCTCAAACTTTGATAGTTTTCATCACGTTCTTTTTTTAAACAACTAACGGCCGTTAAAGGACAGATGGGCACAATAAAAGACATTTAGATCCTTGAATCGTTTTAGTTTTGAATCATTACCGAGTTAAGTTGTAAGTCAGTGCCTGATTAAACCAAAACTCAAATCACTGCTATTATTCATCTTCTTCCCCATTTTTTTAAACAAAACTCTAATAGATTTCTAAAATTCGACAACAATTATTATAAAACTAATTCAACAACAACTATAATCCCACTGTCAATAACTAGGATCCCTTTTTATAACCCAGTCAACTATCAAATAAAAATCAATCATCTTCTTCTTTATAATACTGGATCTAAAAAAACCCAAATTCCTTAAAAACCCTAGCCATTGCTGCTCCGTCATTAAAGAACCTAAAAATAAGATAAAGCAAATGAAAACCCGATTCTTATTGCTAGAGATTTAATCAACATCAATCACAAACCGTGAAATTACACATGACATAAATTTTGTAGTCAATTTTTGGTGATTTCATTCTCCATTAATCACTAAATCACACACACAGAAAACAACAACCCTAAATCAGAAATTATAAAGTAAAACATCAAATTGAATCAACTAAAAATAAAGAATCATCAATTCATGTAAAATTACAACTACACATTTTATAAAAACGAAGAATCATCAATTCATGTGAGATGGAATCTTGTACAATTGGTTTTTTCCTACTTACGGTTCTCATCTTGCAAATCTTTTTCTTCTCCATATTAACATTCTCGATCTAAATTTTCTGCAACTGTAATTCTCTTCTTTCTCAATAAAAGAGGAAAGAAATTAAGGAAATCGTGAGTTATAAATTTTTTTGGAGAGGATAAATTAGACGGAGAAAAAAGAAAGAGGCAGGAAGAATGAAGGAAAAAGAAAAGGAAAAGACTAGTTATGTTTCTTATGTAACTAGGGTTCAAAGGAGAATTATGTAATTGCAACATAAAAAATCGACTAAGTTAATGAGAAAATACCAAACAAGTTAGACATGATAAAATCATAAACGGCAGGATTCATTTAATTAAAGTCGAAACAAACAGAGTCAGTTTATTAATTGGATTTCTTCACAGAAGCATTTTCTTAAAATTCCCTAGCTAATATACTTGTTTGACATACTCAATTGATCCCTCGGACGGTGGCTTAAATATTGTCTATAGATCAAAAACCTGAAAACTCCACACAAGTTGACCTCGATAACCTCCGAAACGAGATTGAAACAAAAACCTTAATTCGTGTTAGCATACAATAATACACAGCCTAATGATGTAGTCAACTTAATTCATCACATCTCACCATGCGATGATCAACTTGATCAATAATTATATTTATTTCTCTCTGGATTTTTCACTCATTGCTTTGGTAGTATGGGTTGGAGGAGCTGTTGAGAGCCAGTTTGGTGGAGTGAATCTATCAATCTGCTCATGGGGGCTCCCTAATCTATCCAGTCTTAGGAAGAAGAAAAAATACTCAACTCATTACACCTTTTTCCTTAGCTTACCCACATATATATCCATCATCTTCATCCCCTTGTAGTTGTTATATAAAAAAAAACCACCAACTAATCCGCTCTAGCATGCAATTTATATATGCATGTTACAGTTGACATCGAAAACCATTGACTTAATTACTCTTCTTCTCTCTTTCTCCTCCCACAGTCCCCCGGCAAGCCCTCCCTCCTTCTCTTTCTCTCAATTAGTTTCCGACACTCAATTCCAATGATCTAGTAGTATAAATTTCTAAATCAGCTGTACCAAATTCAGTCTCCCTGCCTGTATGCTTCTTCGCGCGTCTACTTAATTAGCTAGGAGCAGATAATTGATTAATCAAATGAACAGCACAGATCTAAACTCGGGAGGATTACTCACCGAAAAGATTGGTGGTTTTGGATATGGTGTTGCCGTCTCCGTCGGCATTCTCTTCCTCATCACAACCATTACTTTAGCTTCTTACTTCTGTACTCGTGGAAACAACAATACTTCTCAAGATGGTCATCATCAAAACCCCAACACCCGATTTTATCCTCACCATACAATACACATCGTTGATACTGATTCTAATGCTCAGAATCATGAAGTAGGTTTAGATGAAACAACTTTATCAACTTACCCAAAACTTTTATACTCTCAAGCTAAAAAACATCTTCATAATCATCATAAAGATACATCTACGAATTCTTGTTGTTCAATTTGTTTAGCTGATTATAAATCTAACGATATGCTGCGATTATTACCAGATTGTAATCATCTATTTCATCTTGAATGTGTTGATCCTTGGTTAAAGCTTCATCCTACTTGCCCTGTTTGTCGTACTACTCCTGTTCCATCTCCTTTATCTTCTCCAATGGCTACTCCTCTTGCCGAGGTTGCTCCTTTATCAATGCATCGGGTATGATCATCAAAATCATAATTTTTGCCTACATTTTTTCCTTGTAAGTTCATAATTAATTCATAGTTCAAATTAATTAATTATTACCATGTACATCATCATGTAGTTAATTTCTACCAATTTATATGGGTCAACCATCTTTTGTAATTTATACATCATGCAGTAAAATTTTATGTATCTAATAATCTTTTTTCAGATACGCTATCAATTTATTTCTTACTCCAATTTATTTAATCGACTGAATAGAGATTACTCCTATTAAACTGTACATTCGCTGCCATAAATTAAATTAGCTATACTATAATCTAGCTAGGTTGTTGTTGATTGTCAGACAAAATTAATGATATTTAAAAAATGTATAAATCCAACCTAGCAATTTGTCAAACCAGTTCACACCAACAGTTCATTTTAGTTGGACTACTTCTCTCTCAATTTCAAAAAATTGAAATTAAAATTTTGAGGAGGGAAAAATAACTTGTATGAGGATTATCTACTTTGCAACCTCCGGGATATGTTTGAGTCGTGCTGAGTCTTTGTTGTTGTATATTAGTTGTTGCTAGGACTTTCTGTTTGGCATTGGCATTGCCTATGTGCTCGTTATATGGTTTCATGCTCTTTTTGTACTCTCTTCCTTTCTCTTTACAAATTATTCTTTATTAATGGATCAAAAAAAAATATGAAAAGAAGTGTGAATTGCTTTGGCGTCATTACCATATGATCTCATCTTTTGGATCTTTTCGTAGAAATGCAGATATTATAGGATTTGAGTACTGTTGAAGAAATCATCTATCAATCAACATGTAATGATTGACTTTAATCCATTAAAAAGTTAGTCATTGTCACTTAGATATTAATTTATTAAGACTAGCCAGCGACGCTTTTCTTCAATTTAAATCCAACATTATCTATTCACGAGTGTACTTACTGTATATACAATTATAGCTTGTTATTTTCGATTAGAATTATGTGTATGATTATTAGAAAGAGCACAAGAACATGGGTCAGAATCATAAAACTGTCATTCTGCTAGTTGTAGGAACATAGAAATATCCGCATATATTTATACGTATATTTCCGACTTCACAGCAGAATACGAGATACTGTATTTCTGCCTATATTCCGTAGGAGAATTAAGAACACAATCTCTACAAATAACTACGTGTGTTCTATATTGACCTAGTAGCCTATTTAATAAATCTCAAGCTCATAAATGGATTGTCCACCAGTATAGAACAATTTGAGTCTTCTATAGTGCTATTCCTAGAGCTTGTTCTATATCCAACGTCTTCCCTAGGGTTATTCCTAGAGCAATGTCGATACTCAGATTCTTATTTAAACAACATCGATTCACCGCTATATGCATATTCTAAATATAGCTAATGCCTAATCTCCAAGAACGCATTCTAGCTTAATATCTTGCTCGTAAAGAGCACATTACAATTCGTTGTCATGAATCTACAAAAATATATCACTTTAGCATTATGCTCAAGGATGTGCCATAAAATATGCATCGTTCCTCTTGAACGTGCTACAATCAAAGAGCAATGCCTCTAAAAGATCACGTTGTGCCTTAGCACTAGGCTATCCCTAGCTTCTCCCAGCTAGCAGCAAGGCTAGCACTAGCTTATCAAGTCGCATCCCCAAAGAACGCGCCACAACACTTTGTGCTGGCCAAAGTAACAACGCTAAACAAACCTAGGTTGCGTCCTTAAGGGACGCGCCACAATCAAACGCTAGCATCAAAAGCGTTAACTCATCACGTCGCTTCCTTAAGGGAGGAGTTGTGCAAAGCGCTAACGTGCCGGCCTATTCTAGACCGCGTCCCTAATGGATGTACCACAAAAGTTCCAACGCGCAAACCTTATATAGGTCGCTTCCCCGAGGACACGCCAATGCGCCGGCCTATTCTAGGGCGCTTCCCCAATGGACGCACCACAAAAGCGCAACGTGCTAACCTTCTATAGGTCGCGTCTCCGAGGACGCGCCAACGCGCTGGCCTATTCGAGGCCGTGTCCTCCCAAGGATGCACCACTCAATCCCTAACTAACTTAGGAAGCATCCCCAAGGGACGTGCCGTACTCAGCACTAATTCATCACGCCGCGTCCTCAAGGGACGCGCTGTACAAAGCGCCAACGCACTACCAACCTAGTTCGCGTCCTCAAGGGATGCGCCATACTTCTTTGCGCTAAAGGCGCTAGCTAACTTAGGTCACGTCCCTTGGGGGCGCACCACTCATTTGCGCTAAAAGCGCTAATTTAATTTAGGCCACGTCCCTTGGGGACGCGCCACTCTTTTTCGCTCTGTTCAAAGCGCTAACTTTGCATTGTCTCATAATGCTAGTCTTGTCTAGGCTGCGCTCCCAAGGGATGCGCCACACTTTCAAATGATAGCATATGTTAAATGTGTCACACCTGGTCCTTAAGAACCTTTACACAACCTTAACTTCGAGCATCTTCTAAATTTATGCCAAGTCACTTCTAAGCTAACATATACCCATTAAAATACGCCATGTTATTCCTAAGATGGTGCATAGCTACCATATTTACCAGACTCGATATTAATCAGTTTTATTACCAAGCTAGTGAGTTGTGCAACTCGCCTCACCTACTTAGCAAGTTATTGACTTGACTTGACCTAATCAAAAGTGATAGTCCACGATTCCACTATTTCCACGAGATATCAGATACAACACATGGGGGACTCTTATTGGGGTATTAGTCTAGCGGTCAACAACAATCGTGCGTTGCAGCAACACATCCACGTAAAAGAATGTAACATGTAGTGGTACGGTTACAGGGAAGTTAAAAGTGCGAGGAGTAATGGTCATACAAGTCCTCCCTATTTTTTTCGAACATGACTCCACTACAATCTCCACAATCATTACTCCTCCACTTCTTTTGCAACTTCCACCCCATACGAGAAATCAGTGTTTCTCCACCAAATATAAATACATGGCTTTTAATATTCGCAAAGGAACACAAAAGAGATAATTAAGATATACAAAATTAGTGATTCATCCCAGAGATAATACATTCTTTATCAGACCCTACAATTACTCATTACACTAAGATTTTGTCAACCTTCTTTGCTTCCCTCCCCTAAGACCTACCCAATCTTTTCCACCTTTGTGATCGAAGCAGGACGTGAACGACCATTTTCTTGGTTTAGGCTCGTCCTGTTCAAACTTGATCTCTCGAACTTACCTGAAAGTACGATTTTACCGTACATTTGTTTTCACCCTAAAATAATTGGTGACCACAACTGGAGATCAAACTCTCGATTACAAAAGCCAATTTTCAATCAATTCAAATGGTGGATCTTAGGTATGGAACAGTTACAACTTTTATTTTCAATTCTGGTAAAACTAGTGGTGGCGTTCTTAAGTCACCCTGTCACTACTGACTCTCCCCACACCAACATTGTTACTGATGCCATCACCACGCCTCCTCCTGGTGACACGACTTTTAAAGTACCCTGAATACTCAAACGCGCTCAATATTGTTGATCTGATGCAGAGACAAGAGGTTCTTGCCAGAACATATGAAGACATGAATATAGCTCAAAAGAGGTACTCACTCGCCTCAAGACTCTAACTGAGAAACTGATGCAGATGAGCAGGCTATAGCCTATTTGGAGGCTAAAGACCCGAGTGTCGTAATTTAGCTCAAGAAGGGTCCATTTTGATTGGAAACGGGCCAACGATCAAGACATGATACGCTTTCATCTCATGGTCTTCAGATTTTAGCCAAATTTCATCGTTTAGGGCTTCAAACAGGCGTTTTTGCTAAATTGTAGGAAAGTTTTTGTTTTGTTAATAACTTCTTCGTTAGGAGTCCGTTTGGGTCGCCGTTTACAAAAAATAGTTTTATTTTATCAGTACTTTTATTATTTTAGGTCGACAAAATTTTTCCGAAAATAGCAAATTAGGGTTTGAGTCGGTTTATGGTTTTTTTTTTTCATCATTTCCTGACTAGCAAGTTAGGGTTTTTCCCCAAGTTTATAAAAGAGTCCTCCATATATTGTTTTAAGCAGTTGAATTTGATTAATAAGAATTAATTTCTTAAACTTGTTCAAGTTTAATCGATTATTATTTAAAGTCGGGAAACCGAAGTCTAAGTAATTATCGTTGTTCATAGTCGATATTCCTAGGAATATTTGAAGTATGAACAAAACCTCTCTTTTCTTTCTTTTCTTTATTATCCGTTGCATCAGAAACTCTTCCCATAACGAATCTGTCACCAGTTACAACAATCAACGATTTCAAGCCTGCCAACGCCAATAACTCCAGAATCAACATTCAAGATGATAAGGAGATCATCATTCAAAGAGAGCAATCAAGGAGCCAACAATTCAACGTTGTCACCATGAAGATTTGGAGATACTTTCATAATTTCTAGGCAAGGATGAACCAATCTCACTTTATCAGCACCAACTTCCATACATTCCCACCATCCAAAAGACCCTTTGCTAGGGAATATCTCTCCATATTTTCCCTCTATGTTGGGGGAAGAAATTTCCAGATATGAAAAGATTGCTCCAGAAAGATGGCAAGCATCCTGACGACTACATATGCCGATTTAAGGCCCAAAAGTCGTAGAGATATCTGTTGGAGCAGTCATAGTCCATGAAGTGTTGTCAGAACGAAAGGGTCAAGAGGAAGGATTTATCTCAACAACCGTCACAAATTGAACACTCACCATTACCCTCAACCCCATCTTCATCCTTAGCCTCAATACCATCCTAGGGACAACCTCTGCTCCACGTCCCAGATTAAAATCTAGAGCAACAATAACAAAATTCAGCACCAGTCCCTATGGAGTGTCCGCGTCATCACATCCTTATCTTTGTCGGAGCCGTCGCCTCTCTTCCCTTTCAAGAACCTCTGTTGCAAGCTTCAACTCCTGAAAAGTCTTTCAACCTCACCTCTAGTTGGTTTTAGTTGTTATTTAGTTTCGTTTATTTTTGTTTTTAGGTTTATTTTTAGTTTTTAACTTTGTTTTCTAGATTTTTGGATTCAGCTACTTGATCTCTAGCACTTAAACGTTGGGATTACCCAAGGTGCAGAATTCAAACTCGTAAGGGGACGATACTACAAGAACCTCAGTTTTTGTTAAAAGATCCACCTCTAGAAGAGATGGGTGTTCCTCAACCTCCGAAGAAGAAGTTGCGAGAGTTGACATCTCCATGTTTAAATTCACAACCACTGTGCATTAACTTAGATGCACCAGTGGAGTTGAAGTCGAATCTGATTCATCATCTATCTAAGTTCAAGGGACATGAAGGTGAAAACCCAAATCGTCACCTTCAACAGTTCCAGAACACGGTGACGGGTCTCAGGCATGGAACCGAAGATAGTAAAACAGCTATACTGCAAGTCTTTCCATTTTCATTGACAGACTTAGCAGAAGAATGGTTGTATTACCTTCCTCCAGGGAGTATTACAACATGGACATAGATGAAAAATATATTTCTAGAGAAGTAATTTCATGCTTCTAAGGCGGCATATGTTCGTAAAAAGATTAGTAGCATTCTGCAGATTACGGGGGAGTCTCTTTACAAATACTGGACAGGTACAAACGGTTGTTGGATGCCCACACCACAACATCTCGTCAACACTTACCATTTAATACTTCTATGAAGGATTACTTCCAGAGCAGAGGAACTTGATTGATGCAGTTGTAGGAGGTACACTTACTGAAAATACGATCTCGCAGGAGACTAGTTTGATTGAGAGTATGGCTTCGAACGCACAACAATTCTATACCAAGTATGAATCAAATGTCAGAAGAGTTAGCGAGATCGAAGACTCTTCACATATGGAACAACGGTTGAGTGTTATTGAAAATGCAATTCATCGTATCGTGTCTGCAGTTGCTTCTTCATATGAATAGGAAGCGAGGTTAATTTTTTATTCCTTAATCCAAGGCCAAGGTATGATCCCTACTCTAATACCAATAATCCGTGTTGGAAAAATCACACAAATTTTAGTTATGCGAACAAGCAAGTTGTGGCATCTATGCCACCGGCATATAGGCGACAAAATGGTTTCCAAAAACCACAATTCTAGCCCCAGCCTCAACCTCAACAATAAAATCAGAGTTCCATCTTAGAGGAGATGGTGAAGTCTATGACACAAAAGCAAGATGCAAGTGCTCAAGAACAAAAAGCGAACTCGCAGCGTCAGGATACAATTCTGCAGAAACAAGATATGGTTGTAAAGGACTTGTAAATTCAAATGGGACAGTTGGCTACAGACATGAATCAAATAAAGGTACATACGTCAAAAAAGTTGCCTTCACAACCTTTTGTGAACCCAAGAGAGCACGTCAATGTTGTAACTCTAAGGAGTGAGAGGCAGGTTGAAAAGCCACAACAACAAGAAGAGAGTAATGACGACGTAAAAAATGAAGTAGAGATAGAAACTGTACCAAAGGAAAAGCCAACCTCAACCGGCCAACCTAAGGACATGGTGCCTACTTTTACTATTCCACCACCTTTTCCTAGTCGATTTGCTAAATCAAAGAAGCAAGCTCAAGATAAGTAGGATTATGGATATTTCCAGCAAGATCCAAATCAACACCCCACTTATTGATTCCATCAAACAGTTACCTAGGTATGATAAATTTTTGAAGAAATTGTTGACAAAGAAGGATAAGTTGATTGCTAACTAGATTACGCAGGTGGGTGAAAGTGCTTCAGCTATGTTGTTAAAGAAGATGCCCGCAAAGTGCAGTGACCCTGGGGGTTTCACAGTACCAGTTACTATTGGTAACCGCATATTTGAGCGTAATTTGCTTGATTTGGGAGCATCCATTAGTGTGATGTCATCCGATATTTATGATTTTTTGAATTTTGGACTTTTAAAAGAGACAAGGATTATCATTCAATTGGCAAACAGTCCAACATATATCCTAAGAGACTCATGGAGGATGTGTTAGTTCAAGTGAATGGGTTAATCTTTCCGATTGACTTTTATGTTGTGGATATGCAGAATAGAGATAATTATTCATCTACTTCATTCCTACTTGGGAGACCGTTTATGAAGACCGTAAAGACGAAGATTGATGTCGATAGTGGGACACTTACTATGGAGTTTGATAAAGAAATTATATGCTTCAATATCTTTGAAGCTATGCGTTATCCAAGTGATGTCCATTATGCATTATCTATTAATGTTATTAATTCGTTAGCTCAACAGATGCTTGATTTGAGTCGTGAAGACGAACTTGGGATTGTGTTGCGACACAGTATTGATATTGACGTCCATGGGATGCCTAACTTGGACGTTAACGTTGAAAAATAATTGGTGGATAAGTGTGGTGCTTTAACGGCATTACAAGAAGCTCAAACAGGTAACATTTCATACATCTCTTTACCCGTAACTAATGAAGTTCCTTTACCTTCTGTTGTGAAGGCACCTGAATTAGTACTAAAGCCTCTACCTGATCACTTAAAGTATGCTTACTTGGGTGATAAGGAAGAGCTTTTTGGTCATTATTGCAAAGAATCTTACAACAGTACAGGAAAATCACTTCATTAGGGTTCTAAAAGAGCATAAAACGGTCATTGGTTGGACAATTGCTGATATCAAAGGCATTAGTCCATCCATGTGCATGCATAAAATTTTAATGAAAGACGATACCAAGATAGTATGTGATGTTTAGCGTAGGATTAACCCCCAAATGATGGAGGTTGTGAAGAAAGAGATCCTCAAATTGTTAAGTGTGGGGTGATTTATCCAATTTCTGACAACAAGTGGGTTAGTCCGGTACAGGTGGTACCTAAGAAGTCAGGTGTTACCGTTGTCAGAAATCAAAATGTTTCAAGGGAACTGCTAAAGACAGTCAAGTCTTTTACTTGGGGCAGTTTAAATTCGAAAACTTTTAACAACACCAAACCTTTCTAATAAGGCTGCCTACATCTTCTTCCACTTAAGAACATGAAATCAGCGACTGTTGCTGATGATCATAATCATGAATTCAATGATGATTGATTTTGGAGGAGATGATTTTCGAGCTTTATTGGATATCATAGGATCATTGAAGATGATAGAAGATATGGTTTGTTTGTAAGATGGAGTTTAATAGATGGTTTAACAGAGAATTCATTATAACTTCAACTACCATCAACCATTACTTTATAGACTGTCATTACAGCTCCATGACCTGCTACCATAACATGTTGCTTGATCGAAGTGATTCAAACCACCATTAAGTTTATCATCAAACTCATTGCCCTAGCTTCTCATCGCTGAATCACCATTAAGTTCTTAACATCACTGCTATCACGACTTTTAATGGCAACAACCACTACCATCTATTAAACTTCATCTTACAAACAACCCATATCTTCTATCATCTTCAATGACCCTATGATGTCCATTAAAGCTCGAAAATCATCTCTTCCAAAATAAATTATCATTGAATCATGATTATGATCATCAGCAACATGCGCTGATTTCATGTTCTTGAGGTGGAAGAAGACGTAAGCAGCCCTTATTAGAAAGGTTTGGTGTTGTTAACAGTTTTCGAATTTAAGCTGCCCCAAGTAAATGACTCAACTGTGTTTAGAAGTTCCCTTGAAACATGTCTTCCCCTTAACTTACAATGGGTTTCCATAGCAGTTGGTTGAAATGACCAATTTTCCCTTAATTCTTGTCTTGCTTATAACTTTCTAATACGAAGTCGGAATGACTTTATTCCTTCACTGTAGGCTATGTTTCTTCGTTCTCTACATGATAATGACAAGAAATCCTGGATATGGACGAGTTACAACTAGTAAAAAATTAAGTGTCAATTCAGTTCTTCTGGATGATTACACCTAGTAAAAAATAAATAAACAAAAACAAACGCAATATACAATAATTCACAAGAAATCTAGCATATAAGTGTATGAAATTGACACTTAAAATATGTAAAATATCCACTTATCAATTACACGGCGCTACATTGTACCCATTGAATCATTAATTATAATTTGGTTTAAAAGAGTTAGAACAATATGTTCACTTATTGTAATCGAGAAAGAATCTGCTTAACTTCTATCAGACGCATGGTTTTCCAATCCATCTGTAGCCTGGTAACCTTGTCGATCTGTAGTTATGTTTTATTATGTAGTATGGTAATTTTTATATCCTTTGTTTGATTCCCATTATAATGCTTGAGATGTACCAAGACGGAGCATTATCGGTTTTGATGAATCGCATTAAGTTTCTGAGTCTGTTTCGAAATAGACTTTGGTTTATTGTCTTTCGGCTGTTATTTTTGTCGCCATTAGTGTTGCCCATGTTCCAGTTAATGGGGTTATGGTGATTCTCATAGGTTGTGCTAAAGCAGTAATTGTCTAATCTATGGAATCCCTGCCGATGAACCCGGCTCCCGCATGACCCGAGTGTCATCTGATAGACATATTTTTATGTCTAATTTGCTCTCAACTTTTATAGTGTTGGAACTCATTTTATACTAATATTGTGTTTTTTTGTATTTATAGGTATTTCCGGAAAATAAACATTGTTGGAAAAATTGGTTCGAAAAACTACTAAAGGCATCCAGAATTGATAAAGGCACTCGAATAGTGGATATGAGCACCCCCTCTTCTTCACGGTTCAAATAAACCATTTTGGCTGGAAAATAATTTCAAATACAGTAATATTCTGTATTGATTTTGATTGATATTTTCACGTGTTTTCTGGGATTAAAATCAGAGATTATTCTTGCATGAGTTGTACATGACCGAAATATACCTGAAATCAATCAAGAATCAATCAAAATAATCACGGGAAAGATTTCAGGGAAAGAATATTTTTTCTCTCTCTCTCGGTTTAAACTCTCGGGATTGATTGAATGAAAGAATTATTCTCTCGGGATTATTATCTCCGAAGTATCTATTCTCTAGCAGATTGGGAGATCACGAAATCAAGACAGAAGATAAAATCAAATCACGGAAGTTTATGCGAAAATATTCCCGAGTATCATTCTATGTTAATGAAGATTTTTGGAGATTTAATGTGTTGTAGTGTATAAATAGAGGTGATGGGAAGTCACAGGGGGCAGAGAGTATTGGGGAGAGCTTAGGATACGCAGAGAAGGCTTAAAAATCAAAATAGACATTTCTCTTGCTGCTACTGTGAAAGAGTAGAAAAAGAACATAAGGCGTCAGAGAAGTGTCACTGATAGTGTTGCTGAAGCAATCTTATTTTAACGGCACCAGAAGTCCGTTCTTTTCTCCTGTTTTCTTTTCTTTCATCTGTAACGCAGAGAACACTTCTATATAACGCTTATAAGCGTATCAAATCTCCTGTGTGACTATTATTTCACCATTGTAAGCACCTTTTGAGCTATGAAATATATTTTTGAGGGTTTTTCCAATACAATGAGGAGCTAAACCCCATCTCTGAGGCGACGGAGGAAGCTAGTTTTCCAAAGATTATATGGTAATATTTATTTAATTAATTTATGCAATTCATTTATGATTAATTGCCTTGGTTGAAAATTGATTTAATGATTTTTGTTAAGCAATTGTGATTTCATTAGATGGTACATGCTTTGGCCTAGGTTTTAGATGTTCCATGCTTTTGTTATACAATTGTTATTTTAAAAATCTACTTGTAGCTATATTTTAGAATTAAATTAAATGTTAGCATTGCATAATTATAATTATTGAATTTAATCAATTTAAAAATTGGAAAATAGTGGAATCCTAGCCTCAGTTATCTCTCAATTTTATTTGAGTTTTGCTATTTTTAGTCTTAGAAATTAGGTTTAAAAACAAATTTTCACAAGTCTTGAATAGGGTTGCACAAACCCGACCCAACCCGCCAACCCGACCCGCACCCGCCCTAAATTACCCGACACGCGCCCGGCCCGCCGATGAACGGGTTGGGTGCGGGTGATTTTTCTTAAACCCGACTTCTGGCGGGTCGAGTGCGGGTGATAGCTCCTCTCACCCGACCCGACCCGCCCACCCGCCATAAACTCGTATACAATTTTTTGTTTTTTTTTTTTCACTTTACTTAGAGTTGGTATGTGAAGTGTGAACCATTTATTACTTTCCCCTTCTTCTTTTTCTTCTTATCCACCACCTCCATCACCACCACGAGACTGTAGATTTAGGTTGGAAGACTAAGGATGAAATTCAAAATTTTTGAAGCTATATTAGGTGTTATTTCCAGATTTATGTATATATTCTTCTCTAATATCACTTCTTTTGGTTAGAAATTGAAATAATTTAAAGCTAGGTTTAATTTTTTTTGGAATTTTACATCTGCCATATCATGAATCATGATCTAGAAACTAGGATAATTTTAGGTCAGTTGCTTGTTTGTAAGATTTGGGTGTTTATTTATTTCCAAGCTAAATGATTTAGTTTGTCAATACTTGGATTTTGAGATTTGGGTGTTTGCTTGTTTTCGATTTTGAACTCAAACTCTCTGCAATTTTATGCAGTTAGTTTGATGGGGGAAGGGTAGTTACCGATGTTTCAATTTTAACTTCAATTGTATTGCATGTCATTTCCTTTTGACAGATCTTTTGTTGGACTTCATTTATTTGATGAGCCTTTCCTTGAGAAGTAATTCCCTCCTCCCTCTCTCTATTTCTTTATCATCAAATGATTGTGAGGATATGGTTAGATTGATTTTGTTTGCATTTCTATTCGTTAATCATGATTTTTTTTCAGATCAAAAATTAGTTCATGTCTGTGTTTAATTTTGATAGATTTGTAGTTTGCAGAGAAAATGATTGATGATTAAGCAAATCTTATTTTAATGGATAGATCTTAGTTTGATATATCTCACTGTCAGTGTATATAGTTGTTTTAAGTGTACCATCTATGTGGCAGGTCTATATTTGTGGATTCTTGGTGATGGCAGTGATTTTTGTTCTACTTTATGTGGAGCGCTCACCTCCTCTTTACCATGTGTACACTGCAATGACTATATTTCTGTGGACACAAATATTCAGTGAATATCAGTTCATAAAATTACTCTGGAAAGATTTATCTTCGAGCAACTTAGTTTTCAGTATGAAGCTTTTAGCCACTAGCGCAGTGTCAATAGTCATTCTTGAATTCCTGGTACGGGCATCTAACTTGATTTTGTGCCTTCTTTAACTTTTCTAAAATAAATAAACTGACTATCACTAGCCTGTAATAAAACACTAAATGATATTTACATTCTCCATGTTATATTCTTGCAGGTGAATAGTTTCACTAATAGGAAGCTTTATACATATTGTTTCCTGATTGTGGGGGTACTTGCTGTAATTTATCTCTTTTACTCCATCCCTTTCACATAAAGTATAAATTCAAGATGCACAAGTATTCTGTGCAATGACGATGGTTCCATTGCTCCATTAACTTCAGATGTAGTTGGAAGCTAGGTTTAAAAGGTTGTCTTCCTTTCCTGTGATTTTCATTGACATCCATGTTCTAATTGATCTTTATGTTTTTCATGCTATGATGTGCACAGCAGTACAAGTCTGATTGTAAGGCATTTCATTTGGTGAGGACTTGTATAGATTTGTGTAGGATGCTCATGTTCTACTCATACTCAAATAATACTTAGATACCCTTATGCTCATACCGTTGCAAAGTTACATTAGCTTTAACCTTTTTGGCGCCGCCGACGCGGACTTGTTTTTAGAATTGTTTTTTTTTAGGTTAATTAGTTTAGTTAGATTTTTTTATTTTTTTTTATTTGTTCTATTTTACGTTTTTGGGTATTTTCTTTGTATTACAGGTTTTGGATCAAAAAGAAATTGGAGCTAAAGATTATATTGATTGATTAAAGACTTGGAGTCAAAGACAAAGCAAAAAGAACGGAAAAAGAAGACAAGATTTTTATTTTATTTATTTTATTTTTTATAGTTAATTTTTTTTGGTTTTTTTTTTTATTTTTAGAAAACTGTATTAGGAAATTCTTATTATTTTTGTAATTATTCTAGGTATTTTTCTGTTTTTTTACTTATTTTTAGACTTTGGACATTGAATTATTGAACCTTATTATTAATTTTTAAACCCTATGGAAGGGTATTTAAATATAAACTGCAACAGGGAAGGACGACAATTACGATATTGTCTCGACCCCTCTGGTTCGTACACTAACACAGGAGTTGCCAAGTTGGTGGCCCGAGTCGACTTCAACGGTTCATCGCCCGTCTGGTACGGGAGGTAAGACTCGATCAACCCACGAATCCCCTGCAAGTGGGTTTTCTGTATTTCTTCGTAATGCATATATGTTGAGGACTTGAATGCGGATTTATTTTCTATTAAAGGGCAACGACTGGCCATATAAGATAAGGACTCGGATTTCATCACCGTTTCCTTCTTGCCCGACTTAGGAACATGTTACCTACGCGAACCTAAGCCTAAAATTTGACTAGAAAGAGACCTATAGAGTATCGAGTTTATTGGAAAATCATTCAAAAGGACTGTATTGGTTACTTTGTTAGTCTAACTTAAAGTTCAGGAAGATTATTTTAAGTTGATTAGAGCCACCTTGTAACCTAGGGAAAAGTTGCCAAAAAGACAGAGTTATCAAAGCTCCTTAGAGCTTATCCAGTTTCTATTCGACTTAATCTAATTCGGATCGTTCTAAAAGATTCGCTAAAACTGTAACTAGTTGCATTTTGGAAGAATAGAATCTGGTCTAAAAACAATCTAAGTGGAGCCATCATGCTTTTTGTTTGCTGGATTCAGTAGGTTTGATTTGGTTGAGTCGGTCTTGTTTGTGTATGTTTAAAACCCCTTCCTGTTAGGATTTATTTTCTTAGATTTTTTTGTAAATTTATTAGAAAATTTTTGTTCGAAAATGTCGAGCTGGTATTACAATAAATATCCAAGTGAGTTTCAAAACAGGCATTACCCTTACTATGACCATAGTGTGGATAGTACTTGGGACCACTACCAACCTTCTGAAGGTTATGGTTCATACCATGGAGGCCCCAATTACTATTCGTACGTGCACCAGTTATATGAACGGGAAAACGAGCAAAATTCGAGTTCTTTTTCTTGGAGGGATGCCCTAGAGCAGTTGCAACCTAGTACTCATCATGAACCTATTACACCTCTAGAAGAATCACTCAAGAAGTTATCTGAGATGAAACATAGGTTTGAATTAAGTGTGAGGGGAATAAATAGTAGTCCAACTCTTTCTCTAGAAGAATCACACGAGCAGTTACAATCTAGTACTCATTATGATCCATTTGTTTTTCTAGAAGAATCCCTAAAGCAGTTGGCTGAGAATACAGATAGGTTTGTGTTAAAGACGAAAGAAAAAATTGCTCAAAATAATCTTAATTTCCAATACATTGTTTCCACTTTTACCCTTGATAATAATGATGAATACTTACCTAATTTAGAGGACAAGGTTAACATAGAAGACACTACTTATTTAGACGAGGCTCAAACATCTTCATATTATTATGATGATGAGGATAATATTGGTGAAGAACTTGAAATATACAGGCAAAGTGATCAAGAAATTGTCACTCCAATTGTGTTTCATGGTGATAATGTTATTTATGTTTCAAATCCAAATAATTTAAATGATTATTCACCTATTCAAAAGGAAAATGATTTGACTAGAGATACTACTATTTTAGAAGATGTAAAATTTTCTTGTTTTGAAGCCGATAATGGTTTAGAGAAACGAGTTTGTCCTAAGACTAGTGATTTAGAGAGATATGGGAAACATCATTCACCTTAGTCAACACGCGCAAACTTCATTTTGTCTATATCCATCTTCTAAATCTTTCCATGTGATTGTACTTTGATAGATTATGAGTATCTTGGTTGAACAACTATTTAAGTAGAGTTTTGAATTCTTGAATGAATTTTAGTACACTGAGTGAAAACTCGTGTACAACAATTGGACTCATATAGGGTAATGATTCTTATAGGAGAAGAATTTAGTATGCCAACTAAATAGTTTGTTTAGTGTCTATCCTCCATCGTTCACAGGTAGCTAGAATTTGGAGTAAAGGTTTTGTGGGTACACCTCTTGTAAACCCTCACGGGAAAAAACTCGTCCACTAGGGACACCTAGGGGTTCAAAGGCTTGTTGCACACGCTAAGTGCAATCGTGATGCCTGCGACAGTGAGTTAGGATTTTCTATATTAAATTTGCTCGAGGACTAGCAAATAATAAGTTTGGGGGTATTTGATAGACATATTTTTGTGTCTAATTTGCTCTCAACTTTTATAGTGTTGGAACTCATTTTATACTAATATTGTGTTTTTTATGTATTTATAGGTATTTTCGGAAAATAAACATTGTTGGAAAAATTGGCTCAAAAAACTACTAAAGGCACCCAAAATTGATAAAGGCACCTGAATAGTGGATATGAGCACCCCCTCTTCTTCATGGTTCAAATAAACCATTTTGGCGGGAAAATAATTTCAAATACAGTAATATTCTCTATTGATTTTAATTGATATTTTCACGTGTTTTCTGGGATTAAAATCAGAGATTATTCTTGTGTGAGTTGTAGATGACCGAAATATACCTGAAATCAATCAAGAATCAATCAAAATAATCACGGGAAAATTTCAGGGAAATAATTTTTTTTTTCTCTCTCTCGGGTTTAAACTCTCGGGATTGATTGAATGAAAGAATTATTCTCTCGAGATTATTGTCTCCGGAGTATCTATTCTCTAGCAGATTGGGAGATCACGAAATCAAGACAGAAGATAAAATCAAATCACGGAAGTTTATGAGAAAATATTCCCGAGTATCATTCTTTGTTAATGAAGATTTTTGGAGATTTAATATGTTGTACTGTATAAATAAAGGTGTTGGGAAGTCACAGAGGGGGCAAAGAATATTGGGGAGAGCTTTGGATACGCAGAGAAGGCTTAAAAATCAAAACAGACATTTTTGTTGCTGCTACTGTGAAAGAGAAGAGGAAGAACATAAGGCGTCATAGAAGTGTCATTGATAGTGTTGCTGAAGCAATCTTATTTCAACGGCACCAGAAGTCCGTTCTTTTCTCCTGTTTTCTTTTCTTTCTTCTATAACGCAGAGAACACTTCTCTGTAACGCTTATAAGCGTATCAAATCTCCTGTGTTACTATTATTTCACCATTGTAAGCACCTTTTGAGCTATGAAATATATTTTTAAGGGTTTTTCCAATACAATGAGGAGCTAAAACCCATCTCTGAGGCGACGGAGGAAGCTAGTTTTCCAAAGATTATATGGTAATATTTATTTAATTAATTTATGCAATTCATTTATGATTAATTGCCTTGGTTAAAAATTGATTTAATGATTTTTGTTAAGCAATTGTGATTTCATTAGATGGTACATGCTTTGGCCTAGGTTTTAGATGTTCCATGCTTTTGTTATACAATTGTTATTTTAAAAATCTACTTGTTGCTATATTTTGGAATTAAATTAAATGTTAGCATTGCATAATTATAATTATTGAATTTAATCACTTTAAAAATTGGAAAATAGTGGAATCCTAGCATCAGTTTTCTCTCAATTTTATTATCAATTTTATTTGAGTTTTGCTATTTTTAGTCTTAGAAATTAGGTTTAAAAACAAATCTTCACAAGTCTTGAACGAACTTTATTTACCACTATTTACAAAACTATCATCATTTAGTTGCTCCATCCGTGTTTCATCCAATCTGGTATCATAGGTACCCATCCAACAAAAATCCTTGTTGTAGTTTTGCTTCTTAGGTTTGGGTTTACCACTGATAGAACATCTGGTAAATGATGTGGTAGAATTTCGCCAATCCATGTAAATTCTTGTCCTATTTGTAAAGCTAATTTGGACAATATTTTCCTGAAGTCGTTGTTTACGTCGATATATTAATTCATTTTTGATTATCCATAAAAAAACAAAAAAAAGAAGGATGTGGTAATGAGTGTTAGGGCTTTGGATTAAAAAATTTATGGAATTATCGTTTGGTTGTTCATCAAAGATATGATATTATGCACTGTAGATGGTTGATTTAATAGTTGGTAAAACAGTTTTGCCACGTTGTCTACAACGAAGCATGTCTTTCTTCAGAAAAAAACCCATCAAATGGTCGGACTTTGTCCTGAAGACAATTCTTCTTCCGATTTTATTGGATCTATCGTATTTGTGATTTACCAATTTTCGGTATTCCTTTTCTTTCTCTTGTCGGTATATTCGATCATGTACACGATATATTTGTTTTGTCATTCAAAGGTTCTTCATGTTCCTAAACTCTATATATTTTTGGATTTACTGTTAATGAAAACAGAGTTTATTATATAAAAAGAATTTTTTTTTTAAAAAAGATCAGTTTTATATCAAACCTTTTCAATCAGAAAAAAGAAAGAAAAAAAATATAAAATAAAAATTGTGCATGAATCCACTCACGAAGATTTTAGGGGTTAAGAAAAAGGGTAATGGGCAACTGTCAGGCCCATATATATAAACAACAAAAAGTAGTTTCTCAAATAAATTGATTATAAAGATTTACGACCCTGAAAAACTAAAACATTGATGCAATGTACAACGTCACACACACCAGTAAAACCCAATTGCAGAATGCGAATGGTGTAAATGAAAATGAAGAAGCACCTGCTGATGAGATGATCGTAGTAGTAGTACTCATTAACGAAACAGTAGAAGAGGAGGATGGTCCCACATGATTAGCATTCTGAAGAGAAGTTGGCGGTTGTGATGATGGTGTAGTTGGAGACGAACTGCTCGGTTGGACGGCCACAGATAACTTTTGACCTAAATTACAGTACTCCGCAATGCTGCAGATAAAATACTGTATCCCGTCTTGGATTAATGTAACGGTTGCGGGGCCAATGATGAATGCTTGAAACGGATTCTGTGATGTACACTCGTCGTATTCTCTTCTTGAAACTTGCATCACGTTGTGAAATTCTGATTCAAACTCGAAAACTATTTCACAAGAAAAAAACAGTTTTTTAATTTGAAGAATCTTTGGGGAGAAATTATGTTCAAAAAGATAGAAGACATTACCTAAGGTGTCACCAATATGCAAGGATTGGTTGCTTGACCAATCTGAGTAAAAATCTTTGTATTCGGGGATTGACCATCCAAAGTTATCTCCTCCAACTACGTGTTGTACAAGGCCATGTGAGAGTATTATATTGATGATCACCATCATGATAACAAATGGAATTATGTGAAGGATTATTGTGTAGTGACCCATTTTGTATGAGAATTGATAAGAAAAGATAGAGAAGGAACATGAAATATTGAATAGAGGTCAACTAAATTTGGAGGGTAAAACGAAGAGACGCCTATTAAACTTTGTGAGGTTAGGGCAGGACGGTTACTCTACATATCTATGGGACTGGCGGACTGCAGGTGCGAACCAAGGATTTTGTAGACTTTGAGTTGGGGTTGGATTTTGAAAAGTCACGCACTTAAAAGCATCCAAATGGCCAATGGCGGAACTAGAATTTACTAGGAGGGGTTTGAAATCTTTTTATCCATACTTAAAAACTTATCCGGGTTTTATACAGTTTTATTTGGATTTAAGCTAGAGTAGGCCACATCCACTGACCACTACCTATCTTTTTTTTTGCTTTGTGCCCTTTGAAGGTGGTTTAAGCCAGGTGAAGCCTGACTTTAGTTCAGCCATTGCTAATGGCTTTCCTTGAATGAGGAAGGTCCTTGTTATTCCGGCCCTTTGCTTCTCCTTAATAAGTAATGTGGGTGAGTATGTGAATCCAAATCCGTCAACCCAATCCAATTCATATGTAGTTCGACGGGTGATGTGAAAAAGATAATAGTTTTATAATATTAATATTTGTATAATGAATTTAAAATATAATGTGGAATAGCCACTCCACTCATTGTCAATTGAGTTTGATGTCCGCAAACTTTATCATGGTATCAGAGCTAAATCCAGGCATATAAGTAGGGTGTAGGCCGAATTACTGGCTACCCGTGACCGAATGACTGGTCACACATACACCCGTGACTGAATGACTGGTCACTCGTACGTAGGTCCACGTGCAAGGCCGAATAACTTGCCTTATACGTGAGGGAGCGTGTGAAAAGGACAATAGTTCCACATTGCTAATATCCGTATAATGAACTTAAAATATAATACGGAAGGGCCACTTCACTCATTGCCAATTGGTTTTGAGTTGGATACCCGTTCATGGACAGGTTGGATAAGGATGCATTTTTAAAATCCACTAAATAATGGATTGGGTGCGGATGCAAGTCTAGAAATCCGATAGACATCCACACCCGCTATGTTTAAGAGTGAATAGAGAATTTATAAAATACAGAGGGATATATGTGTATTTTGAAGGTACTATATAATTTTTAATGTTTTCATTCTAACCTAGTTGTGTCGTTGAATCAAATTTGTAACCAAGCAATACTGAATATACTCTTTAAATTTTAATTTTTGTTGTTGGAATGATATTATTATAATTTTAGCATTGTTATGTAGTAATAACTCAATATATTATAATTTTTAGCATTATAATTTTAACATTATTAGTTTTTTTTTGTTAACATGTTAACTATTTCTATTTTTCATAATAAAAAACATGAAATTCGTGGATTCATTTGTATCCAATCCGCCCACATTTCCATCAATGGGTGTTAAATCAACGGGTGATGGATTGGACGCGGATACAAATCTAACACCCGATATTTTAATAGATAGGATTTGGGTGGCATCAAATCCACGAGTTTCACCCATTGTTCACCCTAATAAACAACATATTTGTTTTTGTAGCTTTCCTTTTTTTTTTCTTTGCTTGGTGCATTAGACAGGATAACTCGTTCCCTTAGATTTTTTAATTCAATGTCTGATCAGAGAGGGAAAAAATCACTTGATTAAGTCATTGTTCTTTTGGGTTCCAACTTGCATTATTGGGGTGTGATAAGAATAATCTTCTCATGATTTTTGGTTCCTAACTTGTATTATTTGGATGTCATATGAATCATTTTCTCATGAAAAAATGGACTCCTCTATGGTTTTAATTTTTAATTTTTATTTTTTATATATGATATGGGCTTAAAACCGCCCATTTGAAAGATCCCGAAGTCACTGAGCATGCCCCTGAACAAACCCAACCCAATGCCCCTGAACAGACCCAATCCAATTCTCATATATATTTATATAATATGTACACTAGGACTCACCTTTCCTATCTTATCAAGAGGGGAGGAGGTTATTAACACAACCAACACACTAGGTGAGGTTGGGGTCTCGAAGTCCCGACCTCATAGTTGTTAGGCAAGATATGAACCAAATTATCAGTGGTTCTAAATTATTTAGTGAACATTGTTTTCAAATGATCGGTGGTTCTAAATTATTTAGTAAACATTGTTTTCTTTTCTCTTTTTTACCTTTTTAGGTTTAAATTAAACTAGATTTATTGAATGAGAAAGTATCAATGGAGTTTTAAATTATAAGTACACTTCTAAACATATGACTCCTGGATGTGCACAGTGTCTTTCTATCACGAACTCAAAACATGGGGCACGTTTTGTGAGTATGTTGTAAACTTGGATAAAAATCCTAAATTTGGCATAAAGTACCCCAAACCGGCCCATTTAGTATGTTTGGACTGCTAGCCGGTGACCCAACTACTCTTTTTGTGGACAAACATGATGATAAGCAGTGGATTTATGTCGATGGATCCTCTGTAGCTAATTGTCATAAGGGTGCACCAAATGGCTCAACACATGGCTAACTCACCCTTGTGCACCACCTTGGCTAGCCCCTTTGGCTAAATGGCTAGCCTCTCATTCTAGAATCTTCTCTCATGTGTCCTTTTCTTAGAATATTCTAGAATGGTGTAGATATATGTGGATATGTATAGAATAATCTAGAAGTAGATCTTAGCCATACATTTGTAAAGATCTTAGATCATTCTCTAGAACATTCTTGGCATCCCAACTAGTATAAATAGGGATGTCACCCTCATTTGTAAATCATCCAAGTTTGGGAGAGCAATACAAGCATACAACTTCCATTCAACATTCATCTTTCTTCTTGAGTGTTCTTAAGTTGTTCTTGAGTTTCTTGTGAGTTTGATCTTGAGTAGTCACTTGAAGTTGTGTTAAACTTCATTGGGAAGGCTTACTTATCTAGTAACGAAATTCTAGACAAGTGCCGCACGGAAGAAAGTCGAGGCGAAGGACTGACCCCGTGACAACTGGTATCAGAGCTAAGTTCATACTACTCTCGGTAAGATCTCTCACTATGTCTTCAAATGATGAAAATGTTGTTATCACTAACGTTGATAATGAGAAGTCTCAGAAGGCAAAGAAACAACGGGATAAGTCAGTGGACCCCCGTATAGATGCTCGTGTTGGATCATTGGAAGAAAGGGTGTCTTCCAATACGGAGATGGTAGAAAAGTTGAACATGGAGTTTGGAGAAGCCATGGATCAACAAAGTGCTACCATAGAAGATTTGGAGAAATCGATGGAGGTCTCTTTTGAAGCGTATCGGAAAGAGATGGGTGCACATAAGCAAGAGGTAAATGCTCATGTGAGGATGCTGCAAGCTCAAATCGATGAGCTAAAGACCCTTATCCGAGGAGGAGCGGTTCGTGGACTATCTAGAGTGAGGGTGCCGGAACTGAAGAAATACGGTGGTCAAAGGGATGCTAAAGAGCTGGAAAACTTCCTATGGAACATGGAAAGGTACTTCAGGGCCACGGGCTTGGATGACGAGAAGAAAAAGGTCGACACAGCGACCATGTACCTAATTGAAGACGCTTTATTATGGTGGAGAAGGAAATATGCAGAGATTGAGAGTGGAGTCTGCACCATCACTACTTGGGCAGAATTCAAAAAGGAGATCAAATCCATGTTCTATCTGGAGAACGTTGAGCATAAAGCTCTAGACAAACTTCAAAACTTGAAGTATTCAGGTACCATTTCCGAATATGTCAAGCAATTTAATTCCCTCATGTTAGACATATTAACAATGGCAGACGAGGACCGCTTCTACCACTTCAATCGTGGATTACCTCGTTGGGCTTCTATGGAGCTTCAACGAAGAGGTATTACTGACTTGTCCACCGCATTAAGCACCGTCGAGAAACTTGATGACTTTTCGAACAAGCCTGATCAACTTGCCAAGAACAAGTTATCCAACCATTTCAAGGAAAGGGTGGGGGAGACAGGAACTACCATGATAAGCCACAAACTAGCCGCGAAGGGTCCAAGCCAAACAACGGGTGGAAAGGAAAGCAAGATAACCGTGTGAAGAAATGCTTCATTTGCCAAGGTGACCATCTTGCCCACAGTTGTCCCAAGAAGAACTTGCCCAACTCCTTGATTGCGGAGCAAGAAGAGAAAACCGAAGACTCGCATCTGGGAGCCGTTCGGTTGAGCGCAATCAAGAGCCAGCCCAAGGAAAAACGTCCAGCACCGAAGGAGAACAAAGGACTTATATATGTGGACATAAGTCTAAACGAGCAGAAGACCAAGGCAATGATTGATTCTGGTGCAACACACAACTTCATCTCTAAAGGAGAAGCCGATAGGTTGAAGTTGAAGGTCGAGGCAGATTCGAGCACCATCAAGGCAGTAAATTCAGAAGCCATACCTGTCCACGGAGCGGCCAAGGGGGTCGAAATGAGGGTTGGCGCGTGGTAAGGAACTACCGACTGGTGGTGAAGATGGACGATTTCAAAGTCATTCTCGGGATGGAATTCTTGGATCGTGCCAAAGTTGCCGTGGTACCTTGCCTCGGAGTAGTCAGCATCAATGACGAGAAGTCCCCTTGCGTGATTCCAGCCACCCGGACCAAGGAGTCTTGCTCGAGTACATTGTCGGCTCGACAACTAAAGAAGGGAGTTCAGAAGGGAGAACCCACCTTTGTAGCATCCATCATGGAGGAAACCGAGGAAATGGACGAGGTCGTTCCATTGGGGGTGCAAAAAGCTTTGCAGGAGTACCAGGACGTGATGCCAGCCGAGTTTCCCAAGCAACTACCACCTAATAGAGAGGCGGATCATCAGATCGAGCTAGAACCTGGAACAAAGCCGTCCTCCATGGCCCCATATCGCATGGCCCCGCCAGAATTGGAGGAGTTGAAGAAGCAACTCAAGGAATTGTTGGATGCCGGCTACATCCAACCTTCCAAGGCCCCTTACGGAGCCCCGGTGCTGTTTCAGAAGAAGAAGGATGGAAGTCTTCGGATGTGCATCGACTACCGAGCCTTGAACAATGTCACCGTGAAGAACAAGTATCCAATTCCCCGAGTTGAAGACTGGTTCGATCAATTGGGTAGTGCTCGATACTTCACGAAGCTAGACTTGAGGTCGGGATACTATCTAGTTCGAATAGCAAAAGGGGACGAGCCAAAGACCACATGTGTCACGAGGTACGGAGCTTACGAATTTTTAGTTATGCCTTTTGGTCTAACCAATGCTCCTGCCACATTTTACACTTTGATGAACAAGGTCTTCCACCCATATCTCGATCGGTTTGTAGTCGTGTACCTTGACGACATCGTCGTATATAGCCACACTTTGGATAAGCACCTAAAACATTTGCGGATCGTGTTCCAAGTACTGAGGGAGAACTCCTTATATGTGAAGAAGGAGAAATGCAGCTTCGCTCAGCCCAAGGTGTCCTTCCTTGGACATTGGATAAGTGATGGAGGAAAAGAAGATCAAGGCCATCAAGGAGTGGGAACCGCCTACCAAAGTGGCTCAGTTGCGGTCTTTCCTAGGACTTGCCAACTACTACCCGAGATTCATCGAGGGATACTCGAAGAGATCAGCTCTGCTCACGGATTTGCTAAAGAAAGCGAGGACTTGGACATGGAGCGAAGAATGCCAAGCCGCTTTCGATGATCTTAAGACCGCGGTTGTGAAAGAACCAGTCTTAAGATTACCTGATCACACCAAGCCTTTTGAGGTATACACTGATGCTTCCGACTTTGCTATTGGCAGAGTACTTATGCAAGAAGGACACCCACTTGCATTTGAAAGTCGGAAGTTGAACGATGCGGAACGGCGCTACACGGTGCAAGAGAAAGATGACTGTCGTCATATACTGTCTTCGGACATAGAGGCACTACCTTCTTGGGTCACATTTCATGGTCTTCACTGATAATGTGGCTACTAGATACTTCCAGACTCAGAAGAAGCTGTCTCCAAAGCAAGCAAGGTGGCAAGACTTTCTGGCCAAGTTCAACATGAAGCTTGAGTACAAGCCAGGCCGCACCAACTATGTTGCTGATGCATTAAGCCGAAAAGCGGAACTTTCTAGTCTTGCATTGGAACGTGTAGCTGCCATCGCCAAATTGACGGGTACCATTCCGGATCGTGTACGGAAAGGCTTGGAACAAGACACTTTTGCAAAAAGCCTCATTCATGCTGTGAATAAAGGGAAGACTCGTCGGTTCTGGTTGAAAGACGGTCTCTTATTCACACATGGGAACAGGATGTTCATACCAAAGCATGGGAACTTGAGGCGTGAACTAATGCACGAGTGTCATGACACCCGATGGGAAGGCCATCTTGTTCAGAGAAGGACGTTGGCTTTCTTTTCTCTTTTTTACCTTTATTTAGTGAACATTGTTTTCTTTTCTCTTTTTTACCTTTTTAGGTTTAAATTAAACTAGATTTATTGAATGAGAAATTATCAATGGAGTTTTAAATTATAAGTACACTTCTAAACATAGGACTCCTGGATGTGCACAGTGTCTTTTAATCACGAACTCAAAACATGGGGCACGTTTTATGAGTATGTTGTAAACTTGGATAAAAATCCTAAATTTGGCATAAAGTACCCCAAACCGGCCCATTTAGTATGTTTGGACTGCTAGCCGGTGACCCAACTACTCTTTTTGTGGACAAACCTGATGATAAGCAGTGGATTTATGTCGATGGATCCTCTGTAGCTAATTGTCATAAGGGTGCACCAAATGGCTCAACACATGGCTAACTCACCCTTGTGCATCACCTTGGCTAGCCCCTTTGGTTAAATGGCTAGCCTCCCATTCTAGAATCTTCTCTCATTTGTCCTTTTCTTAGAATATTCTAGAATGGTGTAGATATATGTGGATATGTATAGAATAATCTAGAAGTAGATCTTAGCCATACATTTGTAAAGATCTTAGATCATTCTCTAGAACATTCTTGGCATCCCAACTAGTATAAATAGGGATGCCACCCTCATTTGTAAATCCTACAAGTTTGGGAGAGCAATACAAGCATACAACTTCCATTCAACATTCATCTTTCTTCTTGAGTGTTCTTAAGTTGTTCTTGAGTTTCTTGTGAGTTTGATCTTGAGTAGTCACTTGAAGTTGTGTTAAACTTCATTGGGAAGGCTTACTTATCTAGTAACGTAATTCTAGACAAGTGCCGCATGAAAGAAAGTCGAGGAGAAGGACTGACCCCATGACATAATGCATACCGCTCTTTAGAAGTTGGTGGCTTATTGAGATGGGTAATTTTTTGGTTGGTCCAAAAACCCATATACTAGTTATTCTATAGTCGAGCGTGAAATAGCATTTAACCGGAGGTCCAATTTTTTTTTTTTGAGAAACTAAAATTACTAAGATACCCATCATCCGCTCG
This sequence comes from Papaver californicum, assembly GCA_023531435.1. Lineage (NCBI taxonomy): Eukaryota > Viridiplantae > Streptophyta > Magnoliopsida > Ranunculales > Papaveraceae > Papaver > Papaver californicum. The sequence continues at coordinate 8,330,979 of JAJJMC010003936.1, forward strand.
AACGTTTGAAGGAAAAAAAAACATTCGGTCTAATTCTCTCTTCTTAAAATTAAAACCAAAACAGAATCATTTATCAGATCTGGTTCTCTCTTAAAATCATCAAACAAAAAAACAAAAACAATATAGTCAAACAAAAACGAAATCAAAATTATCAAAAAACATATCCGAATACCAAAAATTTCTCAACAAAAACGAAATCGAATACCAAAAATTCATCAACAAAAACAGATCTGAAATACCAAAAAGTCATCAACGAAAAACGAAATCAAAATCAAAATCACCAACAAAAATATATATGTTTTCATATCATGCTCCTTCACCAAAATTGGAGAAATCACATTAATCAACGATCATCAACAAAAATATATCAAAAAACGTGTTATGGATCCAGTGAAGAAGAAGAAAAAGATCATATGTACTGAAAGAAGAAAAAAAAATGTATGATCTCACAGTACATATTGATCCAACAGTACATATTGATATGTACTGAAGGAAAATATGTACCGTGACTTTTTCCTTCAGTACATATTGATAGAAAATATGTACTGGTAGATAGAAAAAGTTTATGATCCCACGGTACATATTGGTATATACTCAAAGAAAATAATATTGAAGGAAAACAAATGTATGATCCCACAATACATATTTATATGTACTGAAGGAAAATATGTACCGAAGGAAATAAAGTAGATGATTCAACAGTACATATTGATCCAATTGTACATATTGATATGCACTTAAGAAAAATATGTACTGAAAGAAAAAGTGTATTATCCCACAATACATGTTGATATGTACTGTAGGATCGTACAAAATTTACAAAAAAAGAATATGACGATTTAATCAAACAAATATCTTATATTTTCTTCTTTTTCAGTGAAATCTTTTTCTTGATCGCTTTCATAGTTTTTTCTTCTTCTTCCCCCTTTTCCACCATTTCTTATTCTCTAATTAAAACCTAATTCTTATAATACAAATCAACAATCAAAAAAATTAATTAAATCAAAATCTTCATTTCGATCTCGATCTCTTCTCATTTTGGATTCAAAACTATAGATCCAAAAAGAAAGAGGAGTAAGATAGATGTATCTCTCATTTTTAACGATTATCAATCGAAGCTAAACAAAAAATGAAAATCAAGAAGATCGAAGAAGAAAATCTAGAATCAATTTGAAGATCGAAAACAGTCGATGAAAAAGAAATCTCTTCTAACACAGACGATGAGAGAACAATTAAAGTAAATAATATATAACGAAAAGGTAATTTTGACATTTAAAACATTGAACTTATGTCTCTCACACGTATATGGACTAGGGAATAAGTACTTTAGTCCAAAAATATATTTTTGGACCACCGATTAAATCATCCCTGATAAGTGGACTAACCATTAAACAGATCCTCCAAACAGGATTAACTAGTAATTCCTAATATTGAGGTTCCTTGACAAGTTGCTGTGGAATTCTAAAGGTACTGCTTAAAGTTTTTTTTCGGAGTGTAGAAGTTATGTTATAGTGGAGCCCATACCTTAGATTTTCTTTATAATGTTGAGAAGGTGCAAGATAATACTTCCTCCGTTTCAGGAAAAGAGTTACTATCATTTTTTTAAATTGACCTATTTTTAGGCTAAAATGAAAAAGTGATAGTAACATTTTTCCAGAAACGGAGGGAGTATTTGTTTACTATGCAATGCTCAGCCCGATACTAATGAGCACTTGTTCTTGCACTATGATACCACCTTCCAAGTTTGGAATTTTTTCTTAGAAAGTTTTGGTGTGAATTGGGTTCTTGCGGACAAGGTAAAGACTAACTTATGGGAATGGGGATTCAAGAAGAGCTCTAACAGAGTGAAAAGAATCTGGAGCTTTTTTCCTTTTGCAATATGGTGGAGTTTTTGGAAACAAATTATTGTGATAAAGCCTATAAAATTCTCTTGATTACCTCAATTTGATGTTGACAGAAAGAGACAGAAACACCCAATACAGTTTAGTTTATGATAAAAACGGATAGTTCTGAACGCGACACGATCTCGTTGCGACTCCTTTTGATTGTATCCGCACTTCAAATGTACAAGTCTTGTTCCAATGATCTCCATGAACTTTCTCAGATGAGCTTAGAGTGACTGGTATATTAGGCAATTACGAGTAAAGCGTAAGCCTTCTCCTATGAAACACCCCTTGAAATTCCGGGTTCCTCTTTTGTCTTTAGACTTTCCACTTTGCTTATTTTTTCCCTTAGCTCTTGTTAGAATTAAAAAGTGATTTATTACCAAAAATTGTTTTGTTACCTAATTTATCTTGATGGGACCAAATGGTCACTAGCCTATATTGGGGGTGGAAATAACAAATCTACTTTTCACTTCTATGTGAATGAGAAACCTTTGGTTTTTCCCACATGGGATAAACCAAGGATGAAGTCTATCTATATTACCACTAAAGTTGCTTATAAGGGAAAATACTTGTGGATTGGATATAGACTAAGGGAATGGGCTAGTGGGCAAATTCACACATGTGCGGTGCTTCGCACCGAAGCACGCACGCGGGCCGCGGGCTTGCGCAGCTTGTGTGTGCTTGCGTGTGTTTTTGCATGAGATGGCGTGAGCCGTCGTATGCTTGGCGTGAGTCGGCGTATGCCCAGCATGTGCCTATCAAGACTTAATAGTTTTTTATTTTAAATTCCTGTAATAAATAAAAACCGTTTTATTATTTATGAGAATTAAATAAAAAGATTTTTCATAAATACAATTTAATTCTCTTCTCTAAAATTTGCCTATAAAAGAAAAAGAAAATTTCATTTTCAACTTACCCCAGTCGCAGCTACTATCCTGACGACTTTTCCCCTCTTCTCGCTTTGTTTGCGCATGTAGTTTTATTTTTCTATAAATCTTATTCGGCTGTTAAGTTCGCAACGGGCCAACGAGTTTTTGCTAGCTGGGTTGGTATCAGTTGGTTTTATCCTGGATTCGATTTGTCCTTACTAGTGGTATAGCAACACTCTTTCTAGAGGTGTACCCGACAAATATCGAGTTAAGGGCAGTCTGTTGAACAGGCGAATCCATCTTCCTGTGTGTGTGTTTGTCTGAAGTCTGCTGTTGTTTCTTCTAACCCTTAACTATCTTAAAGCTTCTGTTTGGTTTGTTCATTGTTGCAGGAGTTTCTCCAACATTCTTAACTCGATATTTATTTCGTTTTTGTAACAATGGAAACACGAAGCTATTACGTCGTTCATGAAATTTTTTATGAGAGCAAAACTATACAGAAAATAGAAGAAAAATTATCAACAGGTTTTAAGTTTTTGGTTTCCGTTTTTCTTTTGGATTCATACGGGCTTCTCAAAACTGCAACAACGGACTCATCGGATCCCAATTATGGCGACGGACCAGGAAGTGGTTAAGTTTTGTTAGAGATGATAATAATGGATCATCAAACTAGAGTTTGAGGTTTGTTGTTGGTTTGATTAACAACAATTTTATCGTGAAATCAAATTCTTTTCTTTTAAGCGGCATTGGCGGATCTGTGTAAAATGAATTCACGAAAGAATTGAATTCGAGAAGAGAATTTAGGGTTTTTGGTTTGGGAGGGGGTTAGAAAATATACAGAATCAGATTCAATCTCTCAAAAAAAATTGGCTGATGAGATCTCATCAATTTTCGATCGAAGAAATGTTCCACGCCGAGAAACACCACTTCAATTTTGTTGTTCGTCTCAATGACACCATTGTTGTTCGATCATTTGCTTCTACTGGTCTTGATGGATACATGATTCAAAGAACCGATCAAAGTTATTGTCGGAATTTTTTGAGAATCAATAGTGATACCCAATTCAGGATCTAAAGAGAAGCTTCAACAAAATCTTTAGACCAAAAGATAATAAACACCAACACACCTGAATACCCACTCTCTTATTCCACCAGCAATCATATTGTATATTGGAAGAATTGATGCTTCCGTGTCGATCCATTTCCGGTTTAGAGTTTTAATTAATAAAATGAAACCAAATTCATCGGATGCTTCTGAAGAGTATTTATTGATTGTAATTACTTTGTAAAAACCTTCTGCCGCGATTAGAGTGGACACCTGATCTTCATGATCGATTTGTTGATGCTGTTACACGGCTTGGCGGACCAAACATTTCCACTTTTTTGAACAAAATGTAAATGTGTAAGATTAATGGGACCAATGATTCCTGCTTTGATTTCAATTGGTTCTTCGACTTCAACATGTTCAATACAAGTTCTCTGTAGTTTAATCCGATCTTTTAAAAGTCCATTAGTTGATGAGATTGAAAGTAATGGTCAAATCCCTGAGATTATTAAGCTATTAGGTCTTGAGAACAAACCTCTATCAGAGTTACAGCATTGGACTGTGTTCTTGAAATCGGGTATTTCGGTAGAAAAGAAGATGTGTTGTTGGAGAAGAAGGTGATCCGCTAGGTTAAAAGAAGAATTTGGAAAAAGACCATTTTGCCCATTCTCCATACATGTGGCTCACATGCTTGTCTAGAGATTTCCTTTATCTCTACTATTTATGCCCAACAAAATTATAAAGGATGACTAAATGTACTTGGGCACTCAATTTGGATTGGGCTCGAGTTTAAGGTCCTAGAAAGGTGGTCATCCGGGGTTCGTTTGTTTCCTTCGTCTTCGTCGGACATAAGGTGTTCAATTCGTGTTTGATTGTGAATCTGGGTTATCAGCTTATGGTGGTTTTCGGAGGAAGTTTTCTTGGTCGTTAAATTGCGGAATTTTCGGAGGCAGTTTTCTTGGTCGTTCTGAAGGAAGCAACATAAACTGAATATGGACGAATAATAATAACATGTATGATTTATTAATTATAATCATAATATATTTTAATATATGAATCGTATGCATGATGTCTTGAAATTATTAAAACGGTTAATACACCCAGGTCACGTTTGGTGAAACGTAATTGTGCATTAAAATTTATTGCACTAAATTTAATGCATAAAATCAAGACAATTATTATACGCATCATAAAATGTAGTTATCATGCACTAAAATAATTTAACGTGAAGCATGCGTGAATGTTTATTATTTGATTTTAAATAAATCATGTTCATAATATAATTAGGCAATAGTTTATAGAAATCTTAAGGATTTTATTTATAGAAAAATAATGTTGAATTATTATGAAAAATCAAAAGAACAAGTTTTTTGGTACAGTGTCTGAAGTCAAATTCGTAACCAATGTGAGAGACTGGTGGGTAGACTCTGATGCTACCGAACATGTCCGCGGAAACAAAGATGTGTTCACCTCCTATCAGAAGGCATGGGAAGGAGAAAAGCTCTATATGGGTAACTCGTCCGCAGCACAGGTTGCGGAAAAAGGCAAAGTTGGGCTGAAGCTCATTTTTTGGAAAAATTCTCACATAAAATTGTTCATGTTCCGGACATCTATAAAAAATTCTTGTATCTTGTAGTATATTAGATGATAAGGGTTTTTATGAATCTGTAAAAACTGTGTAACTCAGTGGATAGAGTTATAAGACAGAGGGTTTTTACAAATTAGATGTAATCTCAATTTAAATAAATAAAAATGATTCCTTTTATGTTCGTATGTCAGTGAATGTTTGACATGGCAGACTTGGTCATGTTATTCAATGAATAATCTAGCCAGCATAGGCTGCATTCCCAAATTTAATTTGGAAAGTAAACATAAAATGTTAAATTTGCATAGAATCAAAATATGCTAAAAAGTCTTATAAGAAAAGTGTTCAGAAATTTCTAAAACTCTTAGAATTAATTCACTCAGACCTAGAGGTGAAAATATAATCCATTAAGGAGATGATGAATGCCATGTTAATTAGCTCAGGACTACCTGCGAACTTGTGGGGGGAGGCCGTCCTCTCAGTTTGTTATATCCTGAACAAAGTACTTATTAATGGATCAGATATATCTCCAAATGAATTATAGAAAAGTAGACAACCCTATTTTGCATACTTCAAAAATGTGGGGGGTGCTTGGCTAAGATTTCCATCCCTCCACATAAGAGGACAAAGATAGGACCCAAATTTGTTAATTGTGTCTTAATAAGATATCCTGAACGCCTTACAGATTATAGGTTTAGGGTTGTACATTCCGATATTTCAGAAATTGGTCTGAATACCATTATGGAATCTAGGGATGTTGTGTTCCTTGGAAAAATTATTTTCCTTTGAAATCTGAATCTCGCATAATATGTGTTGATCCCCTAGATGTCCTTTATACTTGTCAGGCAATACTTCTAGAGGAAAATGAAGTTGAGCCTTGAAGAGGAAAGAGATTTAGAAAAGAGAAATCTTTTAGAGCATGAAAATTTTGATCATGTAATGATTTCTAGTGGGTTTAAAATAAATGAATCTGACAAGTATGTTTACACTAAACTTGTGAATGATACCTGTGTGATTGTATGCTTGTATGTTGATAATCAGATTATACTAGATACAACCATATATGTAATTTATTCCACTAAGAACATGTTGAATGAGACCTTGACATGAAAGACTTAGGTCCCTCAGATGTAATCTTAGGGATGAAAATTAGAAGAGAGTCTAATAGATATAGTCTTAGTCAATCTCATTACATTGAATCTGTACTTAGAAAATATAACCAGTTTGATAGGTGCATTGGGATGCACTTTTTAGAGCGCTAAGGTATCGAAAATACACTTTAAACTTTGTTTGAGTTATAAGAGATACTCTGCAGTCCTTGAAGGACATTGTAATGCAAACTGGATAGCAGAATCAGAGGAGTCTAAATCTACAAGTGGATACGTTTTCACTTTAAGATGTGGATCAGTGTCTTGGAAGAGTTCCAATCAGACCTGTATCGCTCGGTTCACTATGGAATCCGAGTTTATTGCGTTAGATAAAGCAGGAGAGGAAGCCGCTTGGCTAAGATGCTTTTTAGAAGACATTCCTCTATGGCATAGGCCTGTGCCAGCTATATCTATGCACTGTGATTGTCAAGGTGCAATTGCTAATGCTAAAAATAGCAATTATAATGGAAAATCCATTCATATTCGGAGAAAACACAATTCTCTAAAACAACTATCTCGAATGGCGTTATTTCTGTTGTCTTTGTGAGGTCTAAGAAGAATACCGCGGACCCTTTGACGAAAGGCTTGTCCAAGGAGATAGTTAGTAATGCATCGAGGGGGATGAGAATCAAGCTCATCAATTAAAACTTGCCATGAAGGATACTCAACATTGCTGACTGGAGATCTCAAGATCAAGGTTTTAAATGAGACAACTAATTTGTGGCGGGTAAAAATTAAACACTATCAGAGAATTATTTTCTCTGTCCCTTCCCTATGGTGTAGACGTGATAGTGTGACTGCATGTGAGGATGACTTATTGTAAAATTTTAATGAGTTCTATAGTTTCAATTTAAGATTGAAATGGGGTGTAGCAGTTAACACTCTTGATAGAACTCACCTATCTGAATGAGGAAGTGGGTCGCTTCCTATGAGAACTGAGTTGATTCTCTAGAGCATTCTGAGAAACGGGATATGTCCAGGGCCAAAACGGACACAACGGCGTGAACTTAACAGCACTCTTGAGAGATATCTCGCGTAAGGATCTATTGATGAATTACATCAAACGATGGCAGTTCAAGACATCGCGTTCACTGTCCATCAAGTAGTTCCGGTACTTCTCACTAAGCAAAGGTTCAATTCCATATGGTCACCTATTGCTTAAGAGGTATTTCTCGTTTTCCGATTTTCTGATTTATCGCTTTCTTCATTCATGTGGGGGATTGTTAGAATTAAAAAGTGATTTGTTACCAAAAATTATTTTGTTACCTAATTTATCTTGATGGGACCAAATGGTCACTAGCCTATATTGTGGGTGGAAATAACAAATCCACTTTTCACTTCTATGTGAATGAGAAACCATTGGTTTTTCCTACAAGGGATAAACCAAGGATGAAGTCTATCTATATTACCACTAAAGTTGCTTCTAAGGGAAAATACTTGTGGATTGGATATAGACTAAGGGAATGGGCTAGTGGGCAAATTCACACATGTGCGGTGCTTCGCACCAAAGCACGCACGCGGGCCGCGGGCTTGCAGAGCTTGTGTGTGTTTTTGCGTGAGCTGGCGTGAGCCGTCGTATGCTTGGCGTGAGTCGGCGTGTGCCCAGCATGTGCCTATCAAGACTTAATAGTTTTTTATTTTAAATTCCTATAATAAATAAAACCGTTTTATTATTTATGAGAATTTATGGGAATTAAATAAAAAGATTTTTCATAAATACAATTTAATTCTCTTCTCTAAAATTTGCCTGTAAAAGAAAAAGAAAATTTCATTTTCAACTTACCCCAGTCGCAGCTACTATCCTGACGACTTTTCCCCTCTTCTCGCTTTGTTTGCGCATGTAGTTTTATTTTTCTATAAATCTTATTCGGCTGTTAAGTTCACAACGGGCCAACGAGTTTTTGCTAGTTGGGGTTGGTATCAGTTGGTTTTATCCTGGATTCGATTTATCCTTATTAGTGGTATATCAACACTCTTTCTAGAGGTGTACCCGACAAATATCGAGTTAAGGGCAGTCTGTTGAACATGCGACTCCATCTTCATGTGTGTGTGTTTGTCTGAAGTCTGTTGTTGTTTCTTCTAACCCTTAACTATCTTCAAACTTCTGTTTGGTTTGTTCATTGTTGCAGAAATTTCTCCAACAGCTCCTAGCTTTGTAAGCCGTCAGTTAGCATGTTCGACAAGATTTTTTGCGACCTGGGTTGTTATGGCAATGTCTTGGACGTCAAGGTTTTGAGTTTAGGCACTAACCCATGGTTGTATTCCTAACGAAAACTAGAACATACACTAGGCGGTGTGTAGATTTGTAGATATAAGTAACTAATTTCTATTCTGGGTTTTCACGATTGAAAATTTAATTTTTAGAAATGAATATTGGCGTATACTTAAAATCAGTGTTATAGATAAGGTTTAATAAATCTTAAGATCGGTGTACTTATGATGTGTACTGTCATTGAATAAGTTTAATAAATCATTCTTTTTAGCACCTTCGCGTGAGATGACAGGCCCTCCTCTGATAAGGTCGGAGGTGAAAGCTCATTATGGCATGTTAGCAATATAAAACAAGAGATGTGGACTTTATAGGGGCAAGTCTAGCAGAGCGGGCCTATCTAAGGAAGGGTCATTTCCATTATTTTAAGAACCGCAATTTAGGGTATACTAATAAATTACATCTTGTACTTAATAAGATAAACTAAAGCCATTTTGTAGTAACTCCAGAAATCCCACAATAGTTTAATTTTGATAATTACAAAAATATCCTTATATTATTAGTGGTAATATTAATTTTTATAATCATTGGTAGTTAATTTTTAATTAGATTAGATAAATCAAACTTAGGATGCATGAAAGTTAGTTTTAAGGATGGATAGAGAAATAGATTTTTTTTTGAGATTGAGTTATACAAAAAACATACAAAAATTTCGTAAGTTCAGCTGGTACTTTTTCAGCCGTATCTATATGTGTTCTTTATATACGAAGAACAACACAAATGTTCGGCAGTGTATTTTCTATATTTTGAAAGAAAAAGAAAGAAAAAAAAGTTCCAAACTAAATTAATTAATCAAAAACCTAAATCGAATAAAATGTTATGTTTAATTTTCATGATTTATAAAGGGGACACCATTGTTAGTGGGGTGATACCATTTCATATATGACAAACAAATCCTAAGCGATCCTGATAATCGGATCGATCAAATGGTATCACCCCCGCTAATAATGGTATCCCTCTTTAAAGATCGTGTTAACCTTTGGTTCCGTTAGTTATGATTGGCCATTTTCTTCAGAAAATTGAGTACGAAGGCGTCAATATGATTTGTTTTCATTGTGGCAAAATGTCACATAAAAAGGATAATTGCTCGTTGTTTAATCTTAAACGTACTGAAGTGAATATCAATTGTAATGTTTCAGGTGAAATTTTGCTTCCAATAATAAGGAGGCTATCTTTGGTTCTTGGATGCTTGTGGACAAGAAGAAGAACAAGAACAGAGGGTCTTTGGGTCATGGGTCAAACCAGAATTCCTTGAAAAGGAATGTGAATGCAGTAAATAAATTTGCATATTTAGCTGAGAAAAGTAGTATGGATCAAATGGAGAATGTGAATAGGTTAGAGAGGCCAATTAATGCTCAAATTTGTAGCAAAAAATCCCAAGATAATGTTATTATTGGTGGTAATTATTGCAATAAGGATAAACTGTTACAGATTGGTAGTCTGAAAGGTAACATTGTTAATGGTGGTAATGATGGCAACAAGGAGAGGTTGTTACAGATTGGTAGTTTTAAAGGTAAAAATGCTTCATATTCAGATAGTGGACTAGTGGATTCAGTTCAGGAGAAGGCTTTAAATATCATAAATGGTAGTCCAATTAACTATGTTGGTGGGAGAGGTTCTAATGACAAAGCAGAAGCTAATGGAAAACGTATAAATAAGGGTAAAGTTCTTTTGGATCAGTTGGGTAACAATTGTGGAAAAAGTACAGATGGAGACAAATAGCAGACTACATTCGTTTCTATCACAAATCCATCTAAGGCGGTCAATGGTGAGGTGGAGACTGGAGGATTTACTGGTTCAAAGAGCAAAGGAGGAATTGATAGCAATGCAGAATTACTTGACAGAAATAGTGATAGAACAAATTGCACAAATAGATCTCAAACTTTAGATGTTGGAGGATATAGCACAGCTAAGAAGCCAACTGAATCAGGTCATTCCAAAAGTGGTACATGCTCAATAGTAGCTAGATTGGAGTATATTTTTGGACAGGGTCAACCCAACCTTGATTCCATTAAGAATCACTCCTTCAAATTGGAATCACATGGATCCGGAGGAATTTCTAAGTCAGGGAAGGGAAGAACTAGAATGCTTGGTAAAGATATGGCAAGAAGAAACAGTATTAGAGGTGGAACTCCAATGGTGGAAACTCCATCTCTAATAAGAAGCCCAAACGATTTTGAAAATTCGAGATACAACTCACTACTCAACTGGATTTGGATGCCTTCAATCAGAGACAATTCAAGATAAAGCTCATTCCATTATTGGAGCTGAAAAGAGAAATGATTGTAGTGGACATGGGAAAGTCATTTCCTAAAGGACCAAGTAGGTTTGTTTTTATTCCGAACTGTATTTAATAATCTGTCTATGAAGATTTTGGTATGGAATTGTAGGGGTGCTGCAAGCGCTCTTTTATTCGGGTCATGAAGAGGTTAATCAATAGACACAATCCCACTATTGTGGCTTTGCTTGAGACTAGGGTGATGGCTCCTCATGCTGCTAATATTGTTAATTGTATTGGGTTTACAGATTCTGTTGTGGTTGATCCAGAAGGTTTTTCGTGGGGTTTGAGCCTGTTGTGGAATTCTAAGGATGTGGATATTTAAGCATCTTCAAAGTCTAGATGAGTTATTCATGCAGTGGTTACAACCAAATTTAAAAGCCCATGGATTCTGTCAACTATTTATGGGAGCACAAATAAAGTTAGTATAAAGAAAATTTAGGATGAAATTGGAGGTATTTCTGATCTAGGGCAATCTAGCCACATGGTTATGGGAGATATTAATTTTGTTGGAGCTAGGAGTGACAAAATTTGGGGGAAATGAGCCCACGAGTGGTCAGCTGCACGATTTTAATCAATTCTTAAATCATTGTGGGTTATAGATCTGGGAGCTAATGGCCCTAGGTACACTTGGAACAATAAAAGGGTTGGACATGCAAACATTAAGGAAATGTTGGATCGGGTTGTGGAAAATGTTGAATGGTGCAATAACTACAAAAATGCTCAGGTATCTCATTTGTTTTATTTTAACTGATCATAGAGTTATTTTAATTGATCTTCAACCAAATAACACTTTCAAACAGAGACCTTTTAGATTAGAGGTCATGTGGACAAAAGACCCATGTTTTCAGATGTTGTGAAAGACAGTTGGGATAACCCTACTAAACTTAACAACCATAATTATTTTGAGAATATAAATAGGCTTCAAGAGAATGCAAAGAAATAGAACAAAAATGTTTTTGGTAATATGTATACCAAAATTGATTGTGCTTTTGCTAGTCTAGATCATGCTCAAAATGAATTTGTAAACTTTCCTACTCTACAGGCTAATAATAATATGATTACTTGTCTGTATGAGTATTTAAATTTATTGCATATAAAAAAGGTTTTACTGAAGCAAAAATCTAGGGTTGAGTGGATAAAAGAGGGTGATTTAAACACCAAATTCTTTCATACTTCTACTCTGGTTAAAAGAAGAAGGAATAAAATTTGTATGCTCAAGGACAACTGTGGTAGGTGGTTAGATACTGAAAAAGATACTGAACTTGAAATATTTAGCCACTTTGATAATCTTTTCAACTCTACTAATACTAGTTTGGACTATCATGAGATTGAGTCTTTGTTCCCTTGTAATTTCTCGGAAAGTGAGATTGATGATATCACTAAGAATGTTATTGTTATGGAGATTAAAAAGGCTATTCACCAACTTGGTGAAATGAAAGCCCCTGGGCCAGATGGACTCCAATGGTTGTTTTCTTAAAAATACTGGGATATTGTTGGTCCTAGTGTTCTTAAAATGGTTCATGATTTCTTTACACATGGTATCCTAGACCATAGGTTAAACAGAACCTTTATAGCTTTGATTCCCAAGAAAGTAGCGCTCTTTGTGTTAAAGACTATAGGCCAATAAGCTTGTGCAATTTTGTTATGAAAATCATAATTAAGATCCGGACCAACAAAATAAGGCCCCTTATGAAAAGCGTAATTTCTAATGGTCAGCATGCTTTCATTGAGGGTATATCTATTTTTGATTCTACTATGATTTACAATGAAATTATACATTCTTCCAAGACTAAAAAGGGTATTAAAGGCTGGATGGCGCTAAAACTTGATTTTGATAAGGCATATGATAGAGTCAGTTGACCTTTTATAGCAAAAAAATCGAATTGTGTTGGTTTTAACGAAAACGTAGTTATCTTGATTATGAATTGTATTAGTACAATGAATTTTCAAGTTCTTATTAATGGTGCCCCTAGCATCGAATTCAGGCCTACCAATGGTATTCGCCAAGGAGACTATTATCTCCTTTCATTTTTATTTTATGTCTGGAAATGCTTTCTGATATGTTTTGTAGTTATGGTAAGAATGGGTTTCAAACTCTCAAACTTATGAAGATTGATTTTAGATTTAAAAACTAAATTTAAACTAGAAAATATACACAAAATATGAAAATAATATTAACAAATACTGAGGTTATGGATTTCACCATTAACCACTTTTAATTGGTTCCAAAAATAATAAATCTACACAATTCTAGCTCAAATTAATGACTCTAGTTTTTGCCAAAGGTAGATTTTTAAAATATCAATTGTAAATCACAAGCATGGCTCATCAAAAGCTCTAGGTCCCAGCATTAACCATCAAATAAAATCACAATCAATTAAGAAAAATCATAATTTCAATTAAAAATAAATGCAAAAGTCATAAAAGAATTATTAAAAGTTACCAATTAATCATGGAACAATGGCTTCCTCCTTGCCTTAGTGATGGGATTTAGCTCATCTTTCTCAAAACACCCTCAAAAGATTGGTACATAGCTCAAAAAGTGCTTGAAAGACGAAAAGAAGCTAAAATTGATGTAACAAGAAATTTGCAACGTTTTATGGACGTTACAAATCAACTGTTGCAATAGAGCTTGAAGATAAATGTTACAAACTGAAGATAAACGTTGCAAACAGTTGAAGAAACCGTGGATGAGAGGTTGATGAACCATTGTCGTAGCCTCTGTTCTTCGTGTTCTTCAGCAGCAGAGAAGAATTTTTTCGGGATCTTTTTCTCGTGCTTCTGGCCTCTGCCAGCCCCCCCTAAACTCTTACACACCTCTCCTATTTATACTAATCTAATCAACAGCTCCCGAATCTTCATATAATCATAATAATCAATGTAAAATTATCTCGGAAGATCAAAGTATCATGACAACATTTTTTTTTTTCTTAAACGAACCTCCTTCTTGATCGAGGTGATATCCTTGATATTGTTTCCTCTTTTTATTCCTTTGCTCGAATAGATTGTAGTTGGAAACAAAATCAGTAAAACAGGAAACTTAATTCATATTCCATGTGAATATATTTTTATCACGTGATTTCCTTTTATCTCGTGATTTCCTCTTGTATTGTTGCTTCCCGAACACATACAAACTCTAACAAATATGGTAAGAAGATTTTTTGTCATAAAACTCTCCCAAACACGTTCAGATTCTTCACGCAGATGAGAGAAGAAGTTTCCCGCTAAAACTAAATTCAAACCAAAGGAAGATGGGTGCCTTTTGTAATTGGGATGCCCTTATCCAAATGAGGGGTGCCTTTAGTGATTTTTGGGTGCCTTTATCACTTTTCGAGCAGATTTTTCCACGATTGTTTATTCTCAAAAAATACCTACAAACACAATAAAAACACAATATAAGTACACAATTGAGTTCTAACAATATACAAATAGGGAACAAATCAGACACAAAATTGTGTCTATCACTTTCTAGGCTCATTCAAAAAGGTATTGACTCTAAGTACTTGTAGGGATTTACGGTGGATAGAGGTGCTCCAAGGATTACTCACTCTTTCTAGGCATGTGACATTATTATTTTTTTTAATATTAATTATAAGAATGCTTGTAATCTGAGACTTATTCTTGATAAGTTTAGTAGATGGTCTGAGAAGGTTGTGAGTGATGTTAAATATACTCTTCTTATTTCAAGTAATCTTGGTAGGATCTTTACGATGGGAATGGCTAGAGATCCCAGGGTTCAGATGACTACTTATCTAAGTAAGTATCTTGGTATCCCATTACAGTGGGGTAGAATTTCTGAAAATACTTTCTTTGAGTTACATGAGAAACTTAGTAATAGAATGGCAGGTTGGAAATCCAAAAATATGAATATGACTGGTAGAAGTGTTTTAATAAAATCTGTGTTGGATCCTGTGTAAGATTGATAGATATATGAGGAATTTCCTTTGAGGAGGGGATAAAGACTCTAGAAAAATGCATAACATAAATTGGTATATTGTGTGTAGTCTTATTATTAGTGAAGGGCTAGGTTTGAGAGATTGAACAATATTGCTTTACTGGCTAAGATGTCCTGGAGGATTAGTGAAAGGCCAGAGTCTAATGTGGCCCTTTAAGCTAAGTACTATAAGGATGCTGATTTTTGGTCTAGCAAGACTAGAAATGGTTACTCCCGTAGTTTGAGGAGTTTAGTGCAAGGTAAAGATGCAATTAAGGGTGGCCTAAGATGGTGTATTGGTGATGACAGTAATATAGATTTTTGGAATGATCCATGGGTATCTGATTTACCTCTTTCTGATATCATTGATGTTGAGAATGGTAATGTGAATAGGATTAAAGTTAAAGATGCTATTGATCCCATTTCCAAACAGTGGGATCTAACTGTTCTTAGTAATCATATTCCTCAGAATATGGTAAGCAATATTCTTTTTATTCATATTCCTTTGAATGAATGTTGTCCTGACACTATGGTATGGAGTCATGATAATGAGGTAAGATGGGTGTTAAAAAGTCCTATAATTTTCTCATTTCTAGGAAGTATGGTAATCACAATACCAATATGGACGAAAAGTTTGTGTGGAGCAGCAACTTCCCAAAAAAAATCAAATTCTTTTTGTGGAAACTTTGCCACAATAAACTTAATCTAAATGAGTCTCTTTACAGGAAAGGAATTGTGTCTAATCCTGCTTGTGATTTTTGTCAAAGTGATTTTGAAATATTTTATCATTTGTTTTTTAATTGTAAAATTGTTGTTCCTATATGAAACAAATTATGCACTATAACAGGTAAATACTTTAATTTAGATATTATAACACCCTTTTTTTAAGATATTTGTTTTCTATGGATACAAATGTGGGTGAAATTAGTTGGAGCTGTATTATCCCACAGGTCATGTGGTGCATTTGGAACAGTAGAAACTGGTGGATATATGATAAAGAAAAGTTTATGCTTCTCAAAACTAATCCTTTGGCAATTAAGAATGCTAGGGAATTTTATTTTTCTTCTATGCATAAGATTAACCATTTTAGAAATATGTAGGAGATCCTAGTTAAATGAACTACCTTGTGAGTGGCTATTACAAGTTAAATACAGATGATACGTCTTCTAACTTTTTTTTTTACATGAATTGGAGGAGCTCATTTGTGGAAGGCTTTGCTAAACACATCAATCATAATGGGAGTAATATGGCAGAGGTTTGGGCTGTTAGAAATGGTCTTCAACTTGCTACTTAACTGGGGATTAGAAGACTGAAGGTTGAGTGCGATTCTATATATGATGTTCAACTTTACAAAGGAGATACTTCTGCACCTTGACACTTCATAGGTTTAATTCATGATATTAAAGAAATGAAAATGAAGTTTGAAGATATTGTTTTTAAACAAAAGTATAGAGAGGCAAATTTTGTGGCGGATTCTTTATCTAAGATGATGTCTGAAAGGTAATTGGAGGGTATATGGTTCATAGCCCTCCACAAGTCATTGTCAATAAATTTGTTGATGACATTCAGGGTTTTTCATACCACAGAATGATTAGAGTTTTTTAGTCTGTAATTTTCTTTTATGTTATAAATTACAAAGATTGAAAAAGTACAAAGTGTCAACATCTCCCCCATTTTCTTTTAAAGTAAGAAAACATGTTACTCATTTCAAAAAATCTTTAAAAACATAGGACTAAGACCATCCTAAGATATAAATAGTAAATGTAGAAAATACTAAATGAAAATAATAAAAATATGAAATATTTAATTGGATAAGTAAAAGAGATTTGGAGAAACAAAATTTTATCTTCTCATAATTTTATATAGTGCCAATGGGTTTTAGATAGCCAACATAAAAACAAATCCTAAAATTTGAAGATAAATCTAAAACTAATTAAACCTAATATTCCTAAACTTTAGGAAATATTCAAATAATTCAAACATAAATTATAACTCTCTAAAACTAGGATTATATTTAGACTAAATTCAAACATATTCAAAATTCAAAATTATCAAAACCTTAAATATTTAAATTTTAAATTGACCTAATTAAATGGGTTTGAATTAATTCCAACAATAAACGACCAATTCTTACGATATTTTAGATTTTTTTTGAAAAATGTAATGCAGTTTGAACCAGAATCAATCAATGAGAAAGTACGATCAATGTTAGTTCAAACTAAAATAAAATGCTTTAAAACATGATTGGGAAATTTCCACCGACTCTCATTTCTAACATATGGATCAACATACATGTAGTGATAGTAACAGAAGTTAGCTCCTAACAAGTTAACTAATAAAAACCAGAAGTCAGAGATGTTATGGGCATATGCGATACACAAACTAATAGGCCATACCGAGTTGTGCATCCTATCTGGGACTGGGATTAACCGATTAAATGGTGGGTAGGTACATAGAAATTTTTATTTTTATTTTGAAGCAACCAATTTTAAATGGTATCGATTAAAAAGAATTTCAAAAATAAATAAAAGAAATAGCTATGCCTATTTGTAATGGTCTATAAGTTTCTTTTCTACCACGAGCAAAGGAAAAATGTCAAATAATAGCATCGATTGGTACAGGCGAAGGTGGCAACAGCACCTCCTGAAGACGTTAATTTAATTTGATAAAAACCTTTTTGATTTATTCCTTGATAACGGTGAATTTAATTTAATAAAAACCTTGACTGGATCATCATAAATAGAAAACTACTAAAACCCGCCGCTAGAAAGAAGGAAAAACCCGCCGCTAGAAAGAAGGAAAGCTGAATAATTTCACCAGTTGTACCAAATTGTGTCCCATGCACTGTAGTTAATTTCGATCGGTACGGTTAGAATATCGCCGGTTTTATCGGTATCGGTCCTAAACTGATACGAAATAGTCTATACCGGTAAAATGATTTTTGCCCAAAAATATCGACCGATATTGATCGATATGGTTTGACCGAAATGGACCGGTACGGTCGAAATTAGGGTTTTTAATTTAAAAACAAAAAACGAATTTCCTTATCATTATTCTAGGGTTTTCAATTGTTACTCATGTTTTTTATGGTATTTTAGAAAAATGAGTACTAGTTTTATATCTTAATGAGTCCAATATAAAAAAAAACGTTTGATATAATAATTATAAGTATAAAATATGTGGACCGATATTTATCGATATTTGGAACCGAAATATCCCTGATACAAAGGTGTACTAATATATCGCTCTCGATCGATATAAACCGAAATCCAATATTAATTACATTGGTCCCATGTATATGAATTAGTACATGCTATCCATGGGCAAGGGCTATGCCAACCTTTCTGTTTCGTTTCAATTTTTATCGGACGGATGGCTCCCAAGGTACTAGCCTATCTGGTTACACTGTGACTGGTGCTTGGTCACTGGTGCTTATGCTGAGTTTCTTTTAATCATAGGGCAATTTGGTAATTTAAGGATATTCTTTTGAGTGGTTTTAAGAGATAAGCCAAAAACAAAAGGAATATTTTAAGTATCTTAATCTATTTTTTTATTGTGATCCTCAGCTACTTTTTTCCCCCGCCAACAACCAAAGAACAAAAGACCGTCGGACCAAACTATATATTTTATCTGGGATCCCCCATATATATCTGAAACTTCCAACCCTAAAATTTCTCATTTCTTTTTCTTCTTCTCTTTTAACTCTAAGCAATTGTTGAGTTGACTCCATGGCGTCAGTTCAGTTCAAGTTCATTCTCCCAATCTTCCTCGTTGCTGCTTTTCTCATCTTACCTTCAATTCAGGCCAAACCTGTTAAATACTGCGGTAAGTTTATCTGATTCTTTTTTTTTGTTTTCTTCTTCTAATTGAGCAAAGCTTGTTTATATACTTTCATCTGATGTTGATTTGTTCAATCTGCTGTTTTGAATTTGTTTCTTGTGATGGTTATGGCAGAAGTTGTCTCTTAATTCTTCAATTACGTCAGATTTTGTCTTAATCGTCGTCTATTAAGAATCGCCTTTTTATTGATTTGAGACTCAGATTTGGTGACATCTGGAAGTCAAGTGTTTGATCTCCAAGTCAATTGAGTTTTAGTTTCGATATGATTCTCAATTTTGATGTTTCCAATTTTCAAGTGATCTAATGCATGTCTAATTTTAGGGTTTTGGTTTGATGAGTGCAGATAAGACAGGCCACAACTATGCTGTTAAAATCAGTGGAGTTGACATAAATCCAGAGCCAGTTGTTAGTGGCAAGCCTGCAACCTTCAAAATTTATGCATCTACTGGTAATTTCTAAACTCTTAGATTTTCTGATATCTTATATTCTGCTGGGTAATTTATACTTGATGCTTAATTCTTTATATGTAAGTATCTCCGCAATGTGAATTTTGATTTTGCAATAATGTGAAATGTTAGTTTACCCATAAATTGTTTGGTATTGGAGTTTAACCCTCTAAGTATTTGTTAAATGTAGAATCACTTTAACCTGCGAGTCTTGTGACACAACAGTGAGTTCAATTGTGGGGTTTTTTACTATTGTATTCGAGTATGTTTGATAATTCGAGCATCATCGATGTGAAATATTAATGGCTTAATATGACAAAGGACCAGGATGCAAGTCAACCACGTGATTGTGGTTGCATTAGATTGGAATTAACAATTAGATAGATTGTTCATTGTTATCACCATACCTGGTTGTTAAAACTTTTTGCTGGGTTGCACTTGATATCCTGGGCCAATGTTTTCTCTTTGTTTTCTCCACTCCCAGCAAATCCATATTCTTTACCAAAGCAATCGACTAGCGAATCTTCAGAGTTAGAAATTGAGTATTTTCTCATTTGAGGAGGCCTGTGAATTCAAGTTTTCTCTATTTTAAGTTTTTAACCCATTTTCTCCAATAGCCTTATCGTGTTTTATATTATTGATCCATCTACGAGCAGCTTTTTTTAAGCACATGTGTTATGGCTGTTCACACTTTACAGATTATCTTTGATACTTATTATTAACAAAATTGTTGTCATATTATGTAGAGCAAGAACTTCTTGGAGCAGAATTGGTGCTAGAGGTGCGATACTTTGGGGTCCATGTTCATAGTGAGAAACACGATCTATGTGAGGAGGCAGGTGGTTGCCCCATTAAAACGGGTGACTTTGTGATCTCTCACTCCCAGGAGTTGCCTGGATTCACTCCACCAGTAAGTAATCCTTGTCTTGCTTTAATCTTTTCAAAAATTTAACAACTATCTGTACCTTCTTCCACCTTCTTTTCATGTTTTGGTGCCAATATTATCTCCAGCTCCTTTAAGGGCATTTACTTTTTTATTTTGTTATTTTTTTAGTTTTAGAACCCTATTGGTAGTTGGACAATGATATGAAAAATGGAAATAATTCAAATTTGAAAATGCCGAACCTTAAACACTATTTACCCTCTAAAAATATCTGTTTTGTTACGGCTTCATTGGCCACCGGCTTTTGGGTTCTTTGCATTTAAGACTTAAAGTCACTACAGATGATATTCTTAAGCTTGTCTATATTTCATAAGTTGTTAACATAGAAAAGGTAAGCTGTTAATCTAGAAGTAGGATGGTGCCTTTTAATTGTAAGAAAAGCTTTTTCATAGTTTAACTCACACTTATTTAATTAATGATGTGTACCATACCTCAGTTACGGGATCAGGCTATCAATGTAACTTAGGGCTACAAAGGTTTTCTGCTCTTCCTCACGTTACATCCTTTCTGGCTCCACACGTTCAACACATCTAACTCAAACATGATTATATACTTGAGCATTTTTGTATATCACCCTTATCTTTGTATGTTCTAATCGTAATTATGACCACTTGGAATTTTACAATTAGGCATATGCTCTGACTGTAGAATCGACAGTCAAGGCATTACACGCTGCATGTGGGTGTGGGGGATTTTCGATGCTTTATGTTATAGTCATCCAGCGAAATTGAAGCCCACAGTTTATCTATTATTTTTGTTATCTGAATTCCTGTAAAATTTGTCGTTTTAAATCACATAGAACGTAGGATGCAAACGTAGTCTTAGTTACTTCTCTGTTTTTTTTCAATCTTATATGCTTTTGTGATGTTTCTTGTTTTCTCAATTATTCTTTGTTATGTAGGGCCCGTACAGCCTCCAGATGAAGATGAACAGTAAAGATGGGCATCTGTTGACATGCATTAGCTTTAATTTCAGAATAGAGTTTGGATCTGTTGCTGATAGTTAAGTGCCTAGAAGACTTGCTTCGTCTATATCCTGTGAAAATATCAATGTAAAGAATGATCTAGTTATAGTTCTTGATCTTGTGTCTGCTCCAGCTTTCCACACTGCTGCTAGTACTATGAATACATGTTTTATGTTTTTAGGATTTCTTGCATCATTGCAGTAAAAAGTGGATCTATATGCATTTTATTTGCTCAATTTCAAAACTTAAAATATATTCTGCTGTCAGATTTATTTATTTTGGTAGTGAACATTTAGGTTAAAAGTATATCAATAAATAAATAAATGGCGATAAGAACATTTACTAGTAAGTGTGTGCAATGTTGATGTTTCATGTGTATTATATCTTCTTAGAAGTTCTAGAAATTTTTGATTCAAGTTCCTTCTTCGGACTGACTGAGATTTTTTTTTGTGCCCATGCACCATCACACAATTCATAAGTAGCAAGCATAGTTGCTCATAGTCTCACAGGTAGCAAACATAGCTGCTCATACTCTTGCCAACAAATAACTAGGAATACTCCCACAGGTAGCGAACATAGCTGCACATACCTTTTTCATTCATTGATCTCCAAATTCAGATCATAGAACACTCTTCCTGGAAAACATTCGAAGCGTACAGCTTTATCTGTCGTGGATGCATTTAACCTATGTAGGCACTTTGTGTCCAACCACTCAAACTCTCGTTCAGCAGAATCAGCACCTAATCTAACTTTCACGCAAAAACTGATGCCATCATTTACTCCTCAAAGTCATGACTCTGCAACGTGATAGCCTCCTCGTGTAACACATTGTCTAATAATAGTAATCAATTATAAACCAAAAATATAAATATCTTCCCCTTGATCTTTATTAGTAGTGGGTCTCATGGGCATCTTCTTGCTTTCATTCTCCCAATTCAATGTCTCTCTCAAAACCAACAACCTCTGGTTTCTCTTCTTCAACCTCTACATTTCTTCCCCATAACTCACAATTAACAAAGTCATCATCTAATACTTCCACTAATTTTTTCAACAATAGAAAGAAAACCCATTTTTCTAAAATATGGTGTAAGCAAAAACAAAATAGTCAAATTGAAGAATCAAAATCAGACCCCATTTATAGAAGAAATCTCATTGCTGGTTTAGGTGGTTTAACTGTTGCTTCTGGTCTTACCGCTGTAACTCTAATGGCAGATGGATCACTTCCTACCAAAGAAGGATCTTCATCAACACCAACCCATGATCAAGATCACCAAACTCAGTTGATAAAAGTTGAAGAATTTGGATCTAAGACTAGAAAACTTGAAACCCCAATAAGGGTTTTAGTTACAAAACCCAAGATATACAGTTCAATGAAAGGGAAAGGAACTTATGTACTTATAATAGATGGTATTGATGTTCTAAATGATGAACCAGTGAGATTTGATGTGTTTGTTGCAAAACCCAAAGCAGGAGGAGATGAAGGTGGTCCTGAATTTGGTGAATTCGCAGGGAGTTTAGTTGATTTAGCTCGTCCAAGAAGTGGTAGAAATTCAACTGCAAAAGGAAGTTTAGAACTTGGGATTAGTTGCTTACTCAAACAAATTGAGGCAACTGATAGTGCTAAACTGGTTGTTACAATGAAACCAAGATCTGGTGAAGTTTCTGTCAGTGGTGTACGTGTGGAGTATGTATATCATGAAGATTAATTCATGGTCGATCGCCTCAACCTTCTGTATTTCCTCTTTTTGTATTTGTCTCTGCGACTTTTACAGTTGATGTATTTTGTTTTGTTTTTCAGTTAATAAAGCCTTGGTGTCAAGGTTTGGTTCTAACTCGAGAAATTTCCAATTATATATACAGATGGGAACATACATGCAGATGTCGCCCTCATCTGTGTCTCCATGTTTAAGCTCACTGGTCACTATTCAAAATAACTTTCACGCTTGAAGTTGTAGATGCGAATGGGACTCATTTAGAAAAAAGGTATGGGCTTAGCTTTCGTCAGTTAGCCATGATAGCAAGCTAGCAAGGAATCATTTTCTACGCAATTATTATTTTTGTTAGGCGTTAGGACCATACTAGATTATAACTATAAGATTTGATATGCTTCCAATCATATCCCAAGTTCTGTTTTTTTCGAAGCCTTACTTTTTTTCCAACAATTACATAAATGTTAATAAATGAATAATCCCTTGGATTGATTCTAAGTGAAGTCATTCAGTTGCTTGCCGTGATGTGCATACCAATCCTATGCTTAACCTATTAAGTTTGTACAAAACAGTAACTGATTGAGCTTCAGTTATAAAACCATAGAGTTTTAGTTCAGTTTCCTCATCTAGTTAAATTAAGGATAGTCCTAGCTACTCCCTTCTTCCTCTCTCTGAACAAAAACACCATGTCTTTCACAAATCTTACCTCCTCAGCGACCGGCATCATCTCGTCTCCTCTAGGCAAGTTCTATAGCAAAAAAGGTTTACTAAGGTTCGGCGCTCTTAGCACTAGAAAGCAACAGTTATTTTCTATCTCGTGTGAATTACAAAAACCCAAAAAAGATAGAGACCGGGGTCTGGTTAATATTGACATAAGGTCAGATGAAATAAAGATCAGTATTCATCGAAGAAATGTTCTTCTTGGGATAGGAGGACTATGTTCAGCTGCAGCTTCTTCTGTTCTTGAAAAACTTTTAGATGCCAACTCCGGTGATGGAAATGGAACTAAACCCAAATCACTAGATGAAGTAAATGAAGCAGTTGTTATGCAAGATATCGTAGAGTTTGGGTCAATGGCAAGAGCACTAACTAAAGTTTTACATGTTCTTGTCGATAGACCAAAAAACAAGGACGAGGATTGCAAAGAAGTTCTCATTGTAGATGGTATTAATATTCTGAGTAATAAATCGGTTAGGTTCGACATGTACGTGGATAAACCTGTCAACGGACATGGAGGTTTGATTTTTATGGAGAACCCAGAAAGTTATGGGGAGATTGTAGGAAGTATGGTCGATATAGCCCGTGACAGGGTTGGAGGAAATGCTTCAAAGAGTTCACTTGAAATTGGTATTTCAGACTTAATAGAAGACATCGATGCAGAGGATTTGGAGAAGTTAGTCGTGACATTAGTCCCTAGATCAGGCCTGGTAGTCATCGGTGGGATTCGAATTGAAGCACAATAGTTTGACATGATTTTTATTGCCGACTGCCCGACAAACTTGTCTATTAATAGATACGCGCTGCAATGGGCATTTTAGCTGGTGTTGCACCCCTTTTTAGTTTAGATGGTCCCATACAAATTCTTTGTTATTAGCTATATTTCTTATCTTCTTAACAGGTCAAGTAGCTTCTCTGATTTGTAGTTGTAAGCACTCGTGACGACTATATTGTCTAGGAATGGTGCACTTGTGGTTGTGTACAGTATTGCACTTGTGTAAAATAGGGTGAAATCTGTTTGGGTTAAGCCAAACATTGGTAATAAATTATTTGGACGGGAATTCCTTATTAATGCCACCATTTTTATCCATTCCAAGAACAGACATGTTTATCGTCAGATCCTTTCTCCTTCTACTTTTACACCTGGAAGCAGAAGAGTTTGGTGACATCCTTCAATTAAGTGGAACAAATCCGTACATTGACGAGAACGTTAGCGACCGGCCATTTGATTTCCGATGTTATACCTCTGCAGAAAATCTTTTTCCATTCTATTTCATCTTCATATCCCATTCGAAGCATGGTACTGAATCTTTTATGCAAAATGATACCCGAGTCTTAAAAAGGGTAGGAAATGGCATGTGTCTCGCATATGCTTCAGTTAACTCTCATTCGACTCCTTTTTGAACAGAATAGATCATTTTTGGACCGGAAATCAATTTATTTATTTATATGCTGGGAATGGGCTTGAGTTAGACTTATATTTTGGGGTCCAGTCAAAAAAAGGCCAACTATTAAACGAGGAGAGAGATATATATAAAGTAGACTAAGTAGTAATTATTCTATTGGATTTACTCCAGTAGTACTACTTGTGTTGTACTAAATGTGAGGAGATTTGTATTTCTTTGAAGTTGTACACTTGTACTACATTTCACATGAATCGCTAAATTAACCCACCTTTCTACTCTTTTGAATACTTGATTAACCAACCACTACATACTATTACCCTTCAATTATAAACTCATCATATTGTCAATCCTTAATCAGTCATCCATTCCTCTTATATAATTATTTATATATATTACTTTTGTTAAGCATTTTATATTAAAAGGTTAAATAGTATACACGTGGGTAAGTTATATCTAATGAGTCATTTAAAATCATATAATTAAGAAAGGTTGGGATTGTCTGGTCTTAATTTTCTTGTCGATAAATTTTCGGACTGACTGCCGTCATCTGCGTGGTTAGCTAGTCTATCGGCCGCCTGGTTTCCTTCTATATATTTATGTTAAATAGTGCAATGAGGTATTTGGCGAAGTCTTAGCTTTATTTCTACGATCATGCCCGAAATATACTAAGGTGGTTCCATGATGGTGGCTACGAATCCTAACAGATTTTCTGAGTCCCGTCTTGAAAATTACTTTTGGCTATCCTCTTTCAATTGTGGTTCTTGAAGCAAGTAGCATGGTCCAAGTTTCTGCTGATAAGGCAGTTGTAATTCCAAGTGGTTGTGCCAGCGCCAAAACTATTCTTGTTTCTAAATTTTTGCAAATGAATCTTACACCTGCTATACCTGGGTGGCCTCTTGCATCTCCATCTGTATTGACCGTAATCCCTTCCAGGTTAGGACTGGTCCATCCGACCGAGATGGTTGTGGTTCTTCTTACGTCGTTTGAAGGGATAATAGCTGGTGGTTCGTCGGGTACTATTGGAGGGAGTGATTTCTTTTCCCATGAGAACTCTTGTTATTGTTTAATTGCCCTAGTCACTATATTATCCGGTGTTGTTTGGGTATGATGGAAAATACATTCATTTCTAGTCAGCTAAAGAAATAATAAGAGAAAACAAATAGAGGTTATGGTTGTGAATGGACCGGTTGTTTTGATAGTTGAAGTACGGTGGTTTGGGAGGTTGTGAAAGGTGGAAGGTGGAAGGGAATTTGTAATATTTTGGTTGATCCAGGGTGCTCCATACTAAGATTACTATCGGGAAACAAGTACCCATTAATTCTCCTTTATTTATAAAATATATATAATTTCTCACACTTACCCTCTCCACGAGTATTTAACGAACAAAATTGATTAACCGATAGTATTTATATAATTAATAAAATATATGGTAAGCTTAATGTATGGAGGTATATTGGTGGAAATTTTAATTATACCACAAAAACACGGCTGTCGATGAGACAGTATGCAAGTACGATTCGTTCCACAAGGATTTTAAAATTACAATTTCTAACTTTTAATTAACTCATGTGCTAACACAAAGAAAATATTTTTGAGTGATTTTGATGAAATTAATTAAATAAAATAACTATACGATTTGATTAATCGGGAAGAAAAAGGTCTAGGGTTTGGGATTCCACTACTTCTGATGTTGATTCGAATAGTAATCTAATATCTTACTCACTCTCAAATTACTCAAAACAATATTGAACCCAATCTCATGTTTTGGAAAATAAAACGTTTAAAATGATTTATAAGACTTTCGTCATCTCACAAAGATATAATCTCCTTCTCTTATAAGATATCAACAGCCTAAAGACGATTCAGAACAATTAAGTCAAAACATATTTAGAAGAAAAACTATTAGTCACTAAAAAGCACAAAAAAAAGAAATTATGCAAAGTAAATAAAATATTAAAAGTTCACATCAAAAATGGCTTTCGCCTACATCCTAGAGGAGAAAACTAGCTATTCATGGAGAAAAGAATGGGAAAAAATTGATTAATATTTAGATTTATTAATGTGAAAAAGGTTTACAATTTTTTCTTATATCATGTCGATTTAACGACTATTCTCGGCGCAGTAGATAAAGAACAAACCAGTTGCGTCGCTGAAATATTGAGCACTATTGAGTTCCTTAATGATTCAACGACACCTTCTTAGTGATTTAAACTATAAAATGTCATTGATACTATTCACAGGACCGTTTTCTTTACTTATAGATTCATTAGCTTTGGTAATGGTCTTTAATGACAGTTCAGGATCGTGGTTACCTTCTTCTTCTTCTCTTGCCGCGAAGTACCCTAGATGCAGATTTTTTTTCTCGGATTTTTTTCTAGTGAATCTGGCTTGTAGCCAGCCTCCCCAAATCTCTTTTAACACTTCTTTATTTATAATCGAACACCCACTGCTCATCAAATCTCATTCAATCTTCAAAATATCTTTTTTTGAATGCAAAAAATTATCTCGACCATTTTTCATCTCTTGATCTGATTTTCTTCCTCGATTTAACTCGATCCTGATTTGATTTTTATTTTATTTCCTCTTCAAACTCGAGCAAATATCTTCTTCCATAAACCCTATCTTATTACACATATCTTTATTATCCAACAAAACCCGAGAAATATATATATGTGATTATGAGAGATTTGGTTTGATTGTTTAAACCGTGTATAAATTCTTTTGATATATATATATATATATATTTACGTGATTATGAGAGATTTGGTTTGAGTGTTTAAACCGTGTATAAACTCTTTTGATATGGAAAAAATATTCTTGTCTTTAAAGCCTAAAAATCTCCACAAACATCTCTCCCAAATACTCTTCAACAATTCACGCAGTTAAGATTTTAAAAAGTCCCGCCAAATTTCATTTTGAATTTGAGAAGAAAGTGCCCTTAGCCAAAGTTGGAGTGCTTTTATCCATTTTTTGGGTGGCTTTATCAATCAGGGGGGCCTTTAACATTTTACATTCTATTTTTCCATAATTGTTTATTCCGCAAAAATACCTAAAAACATAAAAAATTGTGATATCAGTACAACAATTGAGAAAAAATAATTTCGAAATGAGTTCAAATTAGACACATAAATGTGTCTATCATATACCGTTGTGGTGGTATGGATATCAATAGTGGCACCGGTGGCGGAACCGACTCCGGATCTAGAAGAGACGTGTACGAACTTAACTGCAAGGCCTTTTATACTTCTGGAAGAAGAAGAAAAATCCTCCTAAAAATGTTATACTAACAGAAAAAAATTGTTGACTAATAAAAAAAATTATGATAAAGAAAACTCAAAAAGTATGTAATGTCAGATCGTGAATTAAAATTTTATGTATATTTTCGTGTACGATAGTAATAAATTTTTACAATACAAATATATATATATATAATCAACAAGTTACAAATAGTTTCTGAAATAGATTTGAGTATGACAATCCAAAGATCATGGGTTTTAAGTCTCAACTTTCACTTTTCCAGTTTAAAATTTGCCCCAATTTGTAATTGTGACCCAAATCATTTCTTATAATAATATATTGAATTGTTAATTGAAATTTTATGATAGATAAAAAATAAAAACCTAGAGATTTTTCTAATTTGAATATGTTAATATATATTAAGTAGTTTACATATTCACATCAGTGTAAAGAAGACGGCTTAGTGGTTGGGCACTTGGTTCTACGTGACAGAGGTAAGTAGTTCCAGTCCTACCAGCTTCCGGGTTTTGGGCTTGGGCTAAATTCATATGAGTTATAGGAAATGGCATCCAATTTCTTAAAAAACGGCCTGGTCAGAGCCGGGCCCTGTGCTCTGCCGGTGGCGGTGGAGTTGCAGATCTGTGTTCCGGAAGAAGAGAGGAAGAAAATGGGAACAATTGATAGGAAAGGAGACAATTTAAGAGGCAATACCCCCGACATGTTACCATTGGTTTGATTGTTGACCCACGTGGACCTTAAAAGTGAGTTTCATTTTAGGCTTTTTGGCTTTCTATGTGAAATATGAACCCAAGTGTCGAGGAAATTTTTTAGCACGAATACTTCTGTGTCCTTAATCAGTCATTCATTCCATTGTTGAATTTTACCATATATATGATGAATTTACATCTCAAATTCCATTGTTGTTTTAATCTAATTGCTGTTTATTTACTATCTGTAACTTTTGTTGGACCACAGTTTCGAATGGGACTTCACTAGACTCTGGTGAAATGATACTCCCTCCGCCCCACAAAAAGTGGGATTTTCACTCTTTTTGCCTAAAACTGTGGGACAGAGGTAGTAGTTTTTTAGAGGTTGGAGAAAACTGAGAAGTCACCTACCTTCACTGCAAACCACCCCCAATAGCTTCCTGGAGAGCAATATCAACAAGTAGAGTGTAATTCTAAAACCTTTAAGGTGTTTAATGAGATGGAAGAACTGCCGACCTTAGCTACGTACAGTATAATTCTCAATGGGATGTGCTATACATCTCTGAAGCAAGTGGCGCTCTGCGGATAGAAATCAAAGAGTTTTCTATTTCTCCAAAAAAAAATTGTTCTCTGCCATGTGGTTTGTCTGTTTCCTTGGAAATTTTGATTGTGATTATTATTTGCTGCTGCTGCTGCTACCACTACTTGTTCTTCAAAAGACAGGTTGGATAATGCCTATGGAACCGTGTGGGGGGCTAAGAGTAAAGGCCTATGTTACGTAGTTAGAAAACAGGTAAATGTTTACATCGGTCTCATTCTCACAATTATAATGTGGACTCGTCACAA
The DNA here is from genome assembly GCA_023531435.1 of Papaver californicum. Classification (NCBI taxonomy): domain Eukaryota; kingdom Viridiplantae; phylum Streptophyta; class Magnoliopsida; order Ranunculales; family Papaveraceae; genus Papaver; species Papaver californicum. The sequence goes on from JAJJMC010003936.1 coordinate 8,360,810, forward strand.
TCCATACAAGAGTACACACGAATGATCGATAAATTTACCACTGGAAAAGATGGGCCGTGACTCATTGATTACTTAGCATGGAAAGGTAGAATCAGTGGTTACCAATGAAAACAGGTAATGTGACAAGGAATAAGGACATACAAAGGAAAATTACAGCAAGTTGCATAGTATTATCCAGAAAACACCCAACATGAAAGACAAGTATCTGTTCCCACTTTTCAAAGTCCCAGGTCTATTGACAACGTTCATCTTTACAGTTTGAAAAGGAATCTCTTCACATGTATCAGAGTGGGAGAAATGAGATAATGTCCTTATGTCATGTGGTACGGCTTCATTTCCTAAAATTAAGTTGACAATGAACAATAAATAAGCTCAGTATCAGCACTTCGCAGCAACAACTCCGTCCTGTAGTTTTACAAAACCATATTAGCATTAATTGGAGGGGACAATTACATATCAAAAACTTACATTAGCAGGATTAGAAACCCCTTACTGTAATAAAAGGAAAAGGTAAAAAGATTTACAAAGACTAAAGTGAGCATAAAAGTTTAAATGGGAGACTTTTTTGTTTGACCCATATTAAACCCATAAAAAAAACTTCCTCACCTCAAATGAAAAGAAAAACTACTACCGTCGTTGATTAGGTTATCTAAGGATAATACTCGCACTTGCTCTACCTTCTCTCTTTGAGAGTCCCTCCTGCTGCTATCATTGTTGTTGTTGATGGTTCAGGTAAAGGCTGCAAAACTCAATGTAATGGAACTCAATTTGTAACCTATGATGGATAGGCGTTGATGCCATTAATCCCTTCTTCACATCGGCCTGCAATTCTCTAATGGGTATTGCAGCTAAGAAGCTTTTAATGTATTCCTTGCATGATTCCTTCCCTTCACAAACAACCTCCTCATTTTTCTCACTCTCACCGGATTCGTCATCTATCTTTACTATAGCAGAGTTCACCATTGGATCCTCTTCTGAGATTTTGGCGGAGATTTCCTGGTTTCCTGAAATCTCTGGAGTTGTTGCCACAATCTGTTGATCAATTGCTTGTTTTTCTTTGGATGACTTTTCTACTTCTTCTTCAGGTACTCTGTGAATTTTTGTGTCTCTATCAAATTTTAAAATGTAAGCTTGGTCACAGCCTTCGAAAAGCCTCTCACCAAGTGTGTCAATAATGTAGTAGGCTTCAGGTTCAACTTTCAGGATAAAGAAGTGATCATTCCAGCTCACAATGTACACCTGAGGTTCACCGTTACTGAAACAGAGATCATTCCCAGAGCTGATCTCATCCCATATATTATCAAAAGACATAGCTCCCTGGAGAAATTCAAAACCCCCTCCTTCCATCCCTTCTGGATAGAAGAACCCAACAAAAGATTTGTCAGAAACGATAGAGATTGGGCGGATCTTAGCCTGGAGAACTGTTTCTAAGTCAAAGTGTTTGTCAGGGAACTTTTCCCGGTAAGTCTCATTTCCACACAGGTTTCTCCATTCCAAGGAGCCTTCCCTGATTAGGGTATCAAACTGGGATTTGATGGGCATGGAATCTCTATTGGTCTGGAACCAGTTGGCAATTACAGCAACCAAAGCTGTGCATGCACTCTCACCTGCCGCACGCTCACTCCGCTGATCGATGGAAGCGAAAAATACATGTGTCCAAAGCTTCATGTGTCCATCGCGGCTCACAAATTCCTTGCGCTCCCAGTTTCCTACAGCAAACTTGTCATCCCCAAATTCGGACACTGATGACCGGTTTGCAGTTGAATCTTCATCCGCCTTGTGCCTCTGAATATGAATAAGCAAACATATTCAATGCTAATAACTGAGTGCAATTTACTAGAGAAAACTTGGAAACCACACATCATTGTGTACTATTATAGTGAAAAACTAAAATGTATGATGAAACCAACTCTTTCCGAATTCCTGAAATTACTGTTCTTTATAAGTTTCTAGGTTTCTTATAACCAGAATCTGTACATTTTGCAATGAAGGATATATCAGACTTTCCTCACACTTTTGGTATCATTTTAACTTGTGTAATACTTGCATCATGATGTCTGAACTTTTCGATGGCAGACTTCCTAAAACATGCAATACACATATACAAAGTGGAACCTACCAGGGCATATGATTGTGAATGATAAATGCACGTGATAACACAACCTCCCAGTAATATGCATAAATCATACAATAGGTTAGTCCTAATACTATCAACTAAGTTTTAGAGGATTACCTACAGCACGTCAGATTGGAAATATGGGACATCACAAGCCTTTCCTTGGCATTCATAACCAACTTGTGATGAGCAGGCAAAGCTCTAACACAAAATCCATACCAGCTGGCTCTCAAACATCAACTTTCTATCTATTTAACAATTATACAATAGCATGTATCCGGGAGATTACTAGCAAATACAGATTTCCCTACCAGTTTCTAACCATGTTAAAATTTTATTATTGTCAGAAAAAGTGGAGCAATAAAGAGATGATGCTTACAATTGACGGATTGGACTCATCAGAGGAGCTTAGCTGCCTGCGATCATAATCAATATCGTCCCCACCCTCTTCACCATAAGCTTTTTTCAACAGTGGCTCCCCTTTGGCTTTAGGAGATCTAAAGTTCAGCTTCCTCTTCCTCCAAGACAGAATACCCCTCCGTTTTGAACTCTGCAGGAGAGTCTGATCAGACACTGATGAGGTTGATTCCTCTACAGTCACACATCCCACATCTGATTTGCGATTGCTGTAATAGATCCAGTCCTCATTTTCACCATTGATCTTCATCTCAGAGATGTAAGACCCACCAACGCAATTCGCATAAGCCAAGCTGCCATAACTGAATGATTTCCTAACACTAGAAGTATCTTCAACCACCATTTCTCTTTCATCACAATCATCAAGAGACGCTGTATCGAACGGGAATACATACTCACCATCATCACTCCTAACAGAGCACCTTTCATCACTTCCCTCATCCTCGCGATACACCTTCTTAGCTCTTCGAGTCGATACATACTCCTTTAATATTTTTACCTTTCTTAAACCTGCTTTTAGGGCAGAGAGTTCATCTTTCTCTGTTGGTAAAACCCCTCCTGCCATGGGAGATAGTGGAGCAGGCACCATTGATCTTTGAACTGGCTCTGAAGACTCTTGGGTGGTTCTCAATTCCAATAGGCTAAGTGATAGCTGCAACAAGGACAAAGCTCCATATCAAAAATCTTAAGTTGATGAATTATACTAGTAAAAGGAGCACCTGGTATTCTGGCAATCAAGGAGAGAAATTAAAGTCTATAAGAGAGAGTTGGTAAGGAGACATACACAAAGAGACGGATGCAAGTCAGCGTTTCCACTCGAAAGGCAAAGAGGAATGCTAACTTCAATCTCCTTTTCTGCTGCTGCAGAAACATATTCTGCAAGATTCAAGGATGCCGTTCCAACTACTGGGTTCTTATTCTTCACTCCTTGGTTCAATCCCTGAATCAAAACAAATGTAATCTTTAGAACCCTTAAAAATTAACAATTATCTGAAATCACCAAGCCAAAAAGCAAAAGTTGCAGATCAAATAGTCCCTCCTACTCCTGCATGTCCAAACTAGAGAAGTCCAGTTGTTGTAATAGAACCATGGTTGAATTAAAAGACACAAAGATGTAACTGTAATCACTGACCAGTAAAACCACCTAGAATCTCAGCATTCCATCTACACCCAAAATTTCAGATTTAACTCAAATAAAGCCTAGTATCAACATGGAAACTAATTATACATTCTCCACAAAGAAGATTGCTAACACAAGATTTCGTTTTAAAAAGAACAATTCTAATGATCATAAAGCTTCCGAGCAGTCTAATGCAAAATTACTAAATTAGAACTAAAACTATCAGTAGAACATTCTTCTGAGCACCCACATAAGAAAAGACCCTTTTTCCCAATTGAATGAACACACACAATTAATAACAATTTTCAAACAAATAAAGAGTAGGAAGAAATTTTGATATCTAGACAAGAAAACACACTATCATTAAAACCCAAATCAGAAAATAATGGATTGAGACAAATAATAAATTTAGATTCTCCCAATTTTGAGAAAACCAAGGATTCAAAAAAAAAAACCTGAACTAGCCAAAAATAAATAAATTAAGTAATGAAGAAAAGAAGAATTAAACTTACATTTAAGAGAGTAAAAGTGATCTCCCATGGATGAAAAACGTTTTCTTTGTAAGCAGAAAGGTTACAAACACTCTGAAAATCCTCATTCCATTCAACAACACCAGCAGCATCACCTCTAATTTCTTCCTCTTTAGTAAAATTCCTCTTCACTGAACGTCTAAAAGAAGTTAAAGCAAATTTAGGACCTTTCCATCTAATCTCAACAGACAGTTTAGGAACCTCCATTGGTTTATCTCCATCAATAATATCTCTCCCAATTTGATGGAATTCTTCAAGCTTTCTTACAACTATTTTAACCTCAAATTTCTTTGATAATTGTGGTGGCCACGGCCATCTCATTCTCACTACCATTTCTTACGACTGATCCTCTCAAAACTCAATTAACAAACAAAAAATAAAACCTAAATTTCCCTAAAAAGATAATTTAGATCTAAATAAAATTCAAAACTATCAAAAGATCAAAGGGTGAACGGGTATTGAAACCCGGATCTTAAAAACAAAAAATTCAACAAGAAAAACGGATATAAAATCAGATGAAAAAAGAGTCAAAGAAATGAGAGTAATTCGAATATGCTGCTACTAAACTAACAATAAAAAAACAAAAAACCGGGGAAGAGAAAGAAGAGAATCCTAATTTATAGAAAAATCGAGAGAAAATCCCGCAATAACGAAGAAGGAGAAGACTTTATTTTGGTTTGGTTTTTCTCACATTTTAATTACTCAACTAAGAAACAACCAAAAAACCAACGTCCTTATCTATCCAACAATTTTTCTCTCTTTTTACGGTTTTAACCCTTTTCAAACTCGGTTTGGTTATTCTGGATTTTTGAACTCGTGGAACTGGTCGGGTGGCTCAAACTGGGAAACTACTACAGTAGTAGCTAACGAGTTGTTGAGTTTTTATAGTGTTGGGCTTCGTGGTGTTATTCTGTCTTCATGTGCATTTGTCTCAAAACTTACTCAACACCATTGATGATACCAAAACAAAAACTAGGTGAAAGATATTGAATATATGCCCGCAGGGCAGGGGAGCTTATTTCATTAGATTATAATCTGGGTAGGAATTTGTTCTGGTTATGGTATGTTTGGTATAGATGGATAATGGATTGAGATGCTTACCTGACTTGTGCTGGAAACGCAATGATGATATATTAATTAATTATTACTTATACTTTAATCATTTTTTGATTCTACGTGTATTCCTAGGAAACGCATTGATGGTAAAAGATACTGTATCTGATTTTTTTTGTTAGCCTTAATTACCACTTCTCTTTCTTTCTTTTTTTGTGCCCTTTTCTTTTAGTCAAAATTCATCTATTTCCGCAAATTCTGTAATACACGTTTAACTCCGATGGTTCGCTTGGATATGTATTTTAAGAAGCCTTATACAGAGGCTTTCCATTTTAATATAGGATTTCTAATGGTCGAAGGTTAATCTAAATATTGGATAAGGGATATCCTATGATAATAGTAAAGACCTATATTTTCCTTTACTCTATGACCTAAATAAATGCTTTATTAAAACCTAAACAAAAAAATTCTTCTTCTTCCCAACCGTAAATCTGCTTCTCTTCAACTCCTTCTCCCCATTTTCTTCTTCATCAAATTCATCGTTTTCGATTAATCGTCGATTCGAAAATTTATAATCGTCAATTAAACACAATAATAAAGATGACAAATGCTACTAAAGGTATAGAAGGTAGTAGTGATTTGAATCAAACGAAGAAAACCGAACTCATCAAGAAATTGAAGAACATACCGGTGGTAAAGGCAATCAAACTCCCCAACCACAACCAATGGTGTATATGAGGTATGGTTCTACAATAACCCATGTTATTTTTCTCCTTTTTGTGATCGTAATGTGTTAGAATGATTGATTTCAAAGAAAAAAATAGGTTTCCAGAAACATATACGGTTGGGTTCTGTTCAAATACCAACCGTAAATATAAGTTCTCAAGAACTTACGGTTGGGAATCCAAACTTAACTGGTTTTTTCTAAATTTTATGTTTAGGTTATTTCCAAACCCAACCGTAAATCGGGATAAAGGAGATGAAGATGAAAGTTTACGGTTGGTTTCGATTCTGAACCCAACCGTAAACTATTTTGCAGTAAAAAAAATGGTATTACAGTTGGTTTCGATTGTCAATTCCCAACCGTAAATTATCCTTGATAGTTCAAATTTTTTTGATGATTATTTACGATTGGGTTCGATTGTCAATTCCCAACCGTAAAATCTCCTGGGTAGTTCAACTTTTTATTGATGATTATTTACGGTTGGGTTCGAATGTCATTTATCAACCGTAAATTTGTTTACGGTTGTGTTTGATATGTGTAACCCAACCCTAAAGAATTCTGAATTTTTAAAATTTTGGTTATTTGAGTTGAATTGTTTGGAAATTATCTAACTTGTGCTTTCAATTTGTATTATTGTATGTTGTAGGAATAAGGATAGGGCAAAACCCAAGAACAAAAGGGGTAATAATTTAACACCGATTGATCACACTCCCACCCCCCGCCACGAAGTTCATTTAGGGGTAGATAATAGAGGCTTGAGAAAGAACGATAAGAAGAAGAAGAATTTCGAGGTAGGGGGTGGTAGCTCTAGACAAGAAGTACTACCTCAAGATGAATCCAATGTTTTCGAAGACTTCGAAGATCTACCGGTGGTGAGTGGAGGTGCGCCTGTGATTAGAGAACCACCACAAGAGGAAGAATGTGATGCAGAAGAGACGGACGGAGAACAATTTATCCATCAAGGAAAAGGTAAAGAAATTGTTGTTGCTTCGCCTCAACCTCAAGTGAAGGAAAGAAATCCAAGGAAGAAACCTTCACCGAAAGGCAACATATTCCCAAAGGCAAAGACGTGTTGTTGCCTAAGAAGAAGAATGGAAGACTTTGGGGTGAGGCCCCAGACAGGTCTGCAATATTATTTGGTTATCCGCATTCATGGGCTGCCAAAGTTGCTGAGACTAGGGTATTAATCTAAAAACTTCTCTTGTTTTGTTAAATTTTCGTTTGTTTAACTTCAAGTTATAACTTTTTGGTACGATTTTAATTAAAAAAGATTGTTTTTATTCTTTGTAGGATCATACACAGGTCGTGAAGAAATTGGTTCGTCAAAGGGCTCAACATTGGTCGTTAGCTGAAGAATGTAAAGTCGTCCGTGTTCTCGTAAATGGTAAAGGGTTATCTCCCGGAATTACCAATTCTATGTTGGAATATGGCAGTGTTACCTGCACAGCCTTCAGGGACCGTTATTGGCCTGAAACCGATACGTTTCATATCCCATTCGGCGAGATGACAATAACGCCGGATGATGTCAAGTCAATTCTTGACTTAAAAGTTGAAGAAAAAGCCGTGTAGGAAGATTTTGACAACAACATGTCTTTGAGTGATCTATGTGTCCTTGTTAATGACACACTTGGATGGGAGAAGACAGAAGCCGAGTTAGAGTTTAAACTGGCTGTTGGAGATAAGCCGGGTGAAGTTCCGAAGAAAGGTTTAGGTATGACCAAGAAGATCTTGTTGCGTAGTTTGAGGGAGAAGTTTGGAGGAACCCTGCAATTAGAAAAGGATGGGGTCGTCATAGATGAAACTAGAGATTTGCGTACAGCCAGGGCGTATCTGCTATATATGCTTGGTACCATCTTCTTCGTTGACAACTCAGGAAATAGGGTCAACGCTCACTTTCTATAGTGGTTGAAGGATCTCCAGAAGACGCATGAGTATTCATGATGACGGTTGAGCAACAAAAGAGCCTGCAACACAAAATGAGGAAGCTTCATGAATCAAACGAAGATGAGACGGTGTGAAGCTTAAAGAGGAGTAGAGCCGATACAAGAGGTGTGAATACTAGCCAAAGAGAGCCGTAACCTAGTTATGAAGACACACATGATGAAGCCGAGGATGTGCAAGGTGGTGCTCGTACTCGTGGCGGTCGTGTTGGTGCTCGTACTGGTGGCGGTCGTGCTGGTCCTCGTACTCGTGGCGGTCGTATTGGTGCTCGTATTGGTGGTGGTCGTGCTGGTCCTCGTACTCGTTATAGCACGAGCAAAAAAAGAGTTCGTCATGGTGATCGACATACCCCTCCTCCTTCTCCTTAACTCTACGTTTATTCTAAAAATTGCGTCAAACTTAGGGTTTTTTTTGTGGGTGGATTATAACTTCTTGCGAGAATATTCATATCTCAATTTAGTTAGAATGTATGAGAAAGTTTTTATCTTAAATTGGTCTAGCTAAATTTCATGTTTTATTTACAAAAATTTCAAGTTGGAAACCAAGCAAAGGAGAAATCAACTTAAAAAACAAAACAACTGATTATTTAGGGTTGGGTCCGCAAGTTCATACCTAACCGTAAAACAACCAGAACCATATTTCCTAAAGTTACGGTTGGTTTTTGAATCAAAACCCAACCGTAAATATTCCTGGACCCTTTTACAGTTGGGTTCGATTGACAATTGGCAACCGTAAATTATCCTGGATAGTTCAAATTTTTTGTTTTGAAGATCATTTACAGGTTGAATTCGATTGTCAATTCTCAACCGTAAATTCTCCTGGGTAGTTCAATTTTTTTTTGATGATTATTTACGGTTGGGTTCAATTGTCAGTTTCCAACCGTATTTTCTCCTGTGTAGTTGAACTTGTTTTGTGTTGATTCTTTACGGTTGTTTTTTTTTTGTTTGAATGAACCTATTTACTTTAAATCTAGTAAACTTGAATGAATAAGTTTTAAAATTTGATTTTTAAACCCAAATTTGGAGTGAAAGGAAATACAAAAAATAAGGGTCCAGGAACATTTACGGTTGGATTGGGACTCAAAAACCCAATCGTAAAACTGTAGGGAAAAAAATGACAGGTTTACGGTTGGGAATCAAAAATCGAACCCAACCGTAACTGGTGCAACAAATACCCATGCACATAATGCGTTACGGTTGGGTCCTATGCTAAAACCCAACCGTAAAACTGCTACGATTGATTGTTCCGCCATGAAAATACGGTTACGGTTAGATTAGGATGGACACCTAACCGTAATTGTTAGTTACGGTTGGGTACGATGCTGAAAACCCAACCGTAAAACTGTTACGATTTGGTTTTCCGCCATGAAAGTGCGGTTACGGTTTGGTTAGGATGAACACCTAACCGTAAATGTTGTCTACGCTTTGGTTCCACAAGAAAACCCAACCATAATGTTCCCTGAATCGCAAAAAAAATCATACTTTTTTTACGTAATTTCATCAAATTTGAGCCATAAAAAGACCAAGAGTTTAAGTTAGAGGTATACCTGACTACTCTGGTTGAGTGAATCAAAATCTAGGGTTTTTAAAAGAAACTACAAAAAATTCTCTTTCATTTCTTCTACTTTTTCTTCCCACCAAACCAAAAAAAAAGAAAATTTTGATTTGATTTGATTAAGTACAAGATTATTTTAGATTAATTATTATTAGCCTAATCTATTAGCTAAGTAGTTTTACTAATATTAACTAAACATAGGTAATTTAGTCATTATGAAAATATAATGGATAAGGGGTTTTTGAAATTCATACCTAGTTTTCCTATTTTATCTTCACATGGAAAGCCCCTCTATTGGAATGAGAAACCTCTATATGAAACTTCTATTTTAAGTGGAGATAAAATAAAATAAAATTTTATTAATATAATCGGTGTAAATAATCCTAGATATATTTAGTTGTTTTAAAAATCATCTCCAACAAAATTTGGATATGTTTTTTAGTATATAATAAAAATAATTTTAAAAGTTAAAATATGTAATATAGATTTAGATACAACTTTTTAGAAATAAATATTCTCATCCAGAATGAATTAGCCAGGTTAGATAACTATAAACTATAAAATTATCACTTGAGAAAATCTTTTTTAAGTCGTCTCCAATTTTATTAGATATACAAATTTTATTGGAGATGCTTTAAGATATTTAAATTAGAGATTTGAGTCTATTTGTTCCAGAGTTTTAGTTGGTTTACAGCAAGAGACTTTATATTATATGACGAGATGGTTTAGATTTTAAAGTTCAAAATATCATTCTAAAATCCAATTCACCAGTCTGGCTATTGTTTGTTGTTCTTCTTTTCTTAAAGTGCTTCTGGATATTGACCCCTAATGCATATATATCTGTAGTTAATTCAAGGAAAAAATCGTCTGAACATGCACAAGATAAAAATTGTCCAATATTCCAAGACACTTTAAGAATTTTATATTACGTTCAATAGAAAAAAAAATCCAGGTTTTCCAGAAAACGACTCCGAAAAATGCCTATATCATTTTTAAAGAATTTGCGTGTATAGATATCGCGTCTAACACATTCGTAAATCAATTTTTTGCATCCACCTGCTCCCGTTAAGATATTCATGTTGATAACGAAGGGTGGTCTTGTTCTTTTCAATGTTAATTTCTGTTAACAAACTGGTACCAAATACTCAAAGCGTTCACATCAATGCTATGTAATTTAAACACATGCTCTTAACTTCAAAGTCTTTATACGATTGATTTTTTATACTTCCAAATAATTAATCTAACATACATATGATATTGGCCAGCCAACGATGATATTTACAATTTTTCTCATTTTCAGCTCAATGGTGAACGTCTTGACCAAAATAAAGTTTTATTGTGCTCTTGGTTTCAGTATGTTATTTTAGACAGCTACCGATCTTTTGAAAGGATTAAGAAACTGAAAAACATAGTCTTCAAAAAATCGTACTTACAAAAGAGAATTCTCTTGTGATTTGGGGACTAAACAACATTGATATAAATAGCTAACATTAGCAAATATCTAGAATGAAAATACAAAGTAATTGCAAATGATAAGGTGAAGCTTATAAGAGCAACTGCAATGGGCGATTATACCAAAGAGTAAAGATTAAATTTACTCTTTGGTCGTTGAATATGAAGCGCAACAGACGATTGTATTTGGTATTTTGGCGACTAAAGCTACAGTAACAGAATATATTTCCTCGCGACTAAAAGTATAGTCGCACGCTGTCATATTAAAGCGTTTACACAAGACGCTTACCCATAAAAGCGTAACTAAACACGGACGCTTACCCACAAAAACGTTGGATGAAACGCTTTAGAAGGGCAGCGTAAGATGTAACGCTCCCGTATGACAACGTGTGTATGCCGAAACGCCACCCAAATGAGCGTCGTACGAGACGTCCATGTGAAATTGCGTTTAAAAGAAAACGCCTGCCTGGAGGGACGCCCAGAGGAAACGCTCATCCGAAATTGCGTTTTGGTCGGCCAGAGGAAGCGACGCCTGCCTGGATGGACGCCCAGAGGAAGCGCTCATGTGGAAGTGCGATTATGGTGGGACGCCTGGGTAGATGGACGCCTGGCTGGTGACGCTCGCCTGGACGCTACAGGGACGCTCGGCTGCACGCCCGCCTGGGGGACGCCTGCTTCGCTGACGCTCGCCTGTGGACACGCTCGCCTGGAGGGGCGGCCGCCTGGAGGAACGCCTATATCTGTTGACGCCTGCCTGGAGGGACGCGTATAACTGCTGTTATGTTACCGTTGTATTTTTTTTTTATGTTACCGTTGTATTTTCTTGTGACCGTTGAACGGGCAGTAAATCCATCTATATAAATGAGTTCTTTCTTTCTCTCCACAACAACATTTCATAACTTATTTATACTCAGTAATTTTCTTTTAAAAGTTTTCAAATTTTAATTCTTTCCAATTTATTTCTAATCACTTTTAGTAATGGGTCCAAAACCAAGAGGTCCAAATTTTTCAGTTGAAGAAGATATAATCATGTGTAGGATTCATTTATCAATATCTCAAGATTGTAGTGTGGGTACGGATCAATCAGAAGACAAATTATGGTCTCGCATCAAAGTTGGAATGAAAGAAGCTATACCTTCAATGGCAGATAGGAGTTGGACCTCTATTCAAAAACGGTATCAGGGAATAAGTAAAGAAGTGGCTCTTTATTCTGCAAAGGAGGCCGAAGCGGAACGTGAACACCATACTGGATGGGGTCCAGAACAAAAGGTATGTGAAGACTTTAAAAATTTAAATTTTTGAATTGTATGTGATGCACTAACTATTTTTGCGAACAACAATAACCAGAGTGTAGAAGTAAGGCGGCTTTTCAAGGAAGCTAATGGTGGGAAGCCATTCAGGCACGAAGAGTGTTACGCAATTATGTTAGAAAACATAAAATATTCAAGAAGATCAACACAAGTTTTTGATTCATCACAACCCGAAGAAGATTCGGATCACGATGACAATACTCCATATAGACCATCGCCAAGGCAAGGCCAATCTAGTGGATACGAAGAAATAGGAGATATTCCTAACACGTATCCTCGTCCAATGGGAAAAAAAGAGGCTAAACGTTTGAAGGTAGCAGGGAAAGCAAAATCCGGTGCCCAAGTCCATGCTTTGGGCACAATTATTAACAACCAACAAACCTTTAATAACAGTTATATTGAAAATGCTAAAAGGAAGATTGATCAGAGAGAAGCCGAGTTTGCAGCAAAAGAGGAGTTTCGTATTATGATGACGGACGTGTCGCATTTGGATGCCTCAACGAAAGAGTGGATTGAAATTCGGAAGCAAGAGATTTTACAGAAAAGAAGAGAATCTCGTCTTGGTTAAACGGTATTAAATCCGAGTGTATTTTTTTACCTCATTAATGAAAATTCTAACTTTTGAGATTGATAGTTCTACATAGGTTGAATACCAAAAAACTAACACTTTCGAAGGAAAAAACTAATAAGTAGCTATTTCATTAAATTAATATTCGTATCGTTTATTAATTTTTCATACTTCACCGAAATCAGACCATAAATGTTCAATCAAATCATTTCGTAATCGAATATGCGTTTGTTTGCTGTGTACGGCAATTCGACGTTGGTAAGTTGACATCCTCGACAGTTCTTCAGTTTGTTGACGCGATATATTAACCGGTGCGTGGTACCGCCCTTGTTCATATTCATGTGGCCAATCACCTGGTTGACGTTCATCCTCCACAATCATATTATGGAGTATAATAACCGTTTTCATTATATATGCTAGTGCGTCCATATTCCACATCCTTGCTGGTTGTTTAACGATTGCAAATTGGTTTTGCAGTACCCCAAATCCTCGTTCCACATCTTTTCGGCATCCCTCTTGCATAGCCGAGAATTTGCGTTTCTTTGCCGAATCAGGATGCTTGATGGACATAATAATGGTTGCTATCTCTGGGTATATCCCATCACCGAGATAGTAGGCCATATCATATTGGTTTCCATTAACCTCGAAGTTAACAGGAGGTGTTTTCCCTCTGATTAGGTTCTTAAAAATATAAGACCGGTTCATTACATTAATATCGTTATTGGAACCAGGCATACCGAAAAAGGCATGCCAAAACCAAAGATCTTGTGAAACAACTGCCTCCAAAACAATACTTTCGTCGCCTTTGTAGGCAGTGTATGCACCAGATTCGGCAGATGGACATCTATCCCATTTCCAATGCATACAATCAACACTACCTAGCATCCCAGGAAATCCTCTAGCTTTGTTCTGGTTAAGCAACAATTCTACATCATTTTCCGTGGGGTTGCGTAAATACCGTTCCTCATATAAATGCAGTATTGTCAAACAAAACCGACGTGTAGCCTCAAGAACCGTGCTTTCTCCGATGCGTAAGTACTCATCCAGGGCATCCGCCGCAGAACCATAAGCCAACATACGAATTGCAGCCGTAATTTTGACGTGTGGCGTTAATCCAAGGTGCCCGGTCGCATCCCTTTTTTGAACAAAATAAGGGTTAACTGATACTATATCCCGCAAGATACGGTTGAACAATTCTCTTCTCATTCGAAATCTCCTTCGAAATACATGGGGAGGAAAAGTCGGGTTATTTGAAAAGTAATCTGTATGTAGTTGTGTAGCTCGTTCTTCACGCCTCCTTTGAATTTCTGTCCGACAACGGGGCAACTGAATGTATGAAGTGACCAATCCTAAATTTATTGCTTGGTCATTCTGGTTAATCACAAATGCTTCTTCGTCTGATGAGGAAGTTGTGTTATTACTATCTTCATTAGATGTTGAAGATAGGGTTAAATGATTAGGAGGATTATAAGAAGAGGAATTAAAAGAACCATAAAATATGTTGAAGTTTTGATTATCTGGCATTGTAAAACGGAGTGACGAAAGATAAGGGTAATATTAAACCCAAGAAAGACTTCACCTATATAGCAAAAACAGACAACAAATTATTCGCTCGATAAAAAACTATTTAAAACTTCATCAGTTGAATAGACAATACAACGCATAGATAAGGGTAATATTAAACCCAAGATAGACTTGACCAAACAAGGAAAAACAGACAACAATTATTGGCTCGATAAAAAACTATTTAAAACTTTATCAGTTGAATAGACAATACAACGCATAGATAAGGGTAATATTAAACCCAAGATAGATTTGACCAAACAAGGAAAAACAGACAACAATTATTCGCTCGATAAAAAACTATTTAAAACTTTATCAGTTGAATAGACAACACAACGCATAGATAAGGGTAATATTATTGAGTTAGACTTGCCTTATAAAGGAAAAACAGACCAAAAATTTTGATTCAGTAAAAAACTATTATTACCTTTATCAGTTGAATAGACAATTCAATGCATGTGCATATACAGTGGGAACATTAAAGGAAAGTTAGAGTTGTCATATAAAGGAAAAAGGCAAAAAAATCCCATTGTTAAAATCAAGACAAAATAAGTCTCATTACGTACCACCGATACAACTCATACTATAAAAGGCTAAATGCCAAAAACTTAAAAATTACCTAAAAACCAAAGTAACATAAAATACATGCAGTACTATCCAAATACAAAAATAAAATGTAACATGGATTGAATACAAAATAATCGAAGATCACTATTGAGTTGCGTTTTGATCGCCACGAGAGGAGCGTGGTGCCATAAACGGAGGCATACTTGACGAAGTCCCCAGACCACCCGTGTTCCACATTTGAGATGGTAGAGTTGTCGCTAAATTAGCAAAACCTGGATGGGGAGAATGAGAATGAGCACGTCCAAGTTGTAGGTGCAAATTTGTGTTTTCATTCTTATAAACCCGCAATTCCTCCATCCTTTCCCTCGATTGGTCCAAATGAAACTTTCGAAGTTGTTCTGTTAAATCGGCTGATTCTTGGGCAAAATTGTAAGCTTCGGCCTATAAAATTTTGTTTGTAAGTTTCTCATAAAATTTCTTTAAATATATATTTGTGTTTAAATTATAAATATACTTACGTATGTCCAGTTATCTACCTCGCGCCAATATTCCAAATAGGAATCATATGTAACCCTATCTTGGAGGTATTCATTTATGGTTATGGAACACGATTCCCTAATTTTGGTAGCCTCAGCATCAGTTATGTTGTTCACACGGCTTGGGGGGTCGGGCGGAATTCTCCATCCACCATAGATTTGATGCCATATCCGGTCTCCAAGGTACACGTTATGCTGTAAAGTGTAATTAGTATCAGGCATGTAACAGAAAATTTAAAAATAAAATAAATAAAGTTGACTAATTAATTTAAACAAGTGTCAAACTCACAGTGCCAACCCAAGTTAATACGGCGCGGGAATCTGATAGCACCATAGCTACACGGATAGTCTCATTAATATGAAGTGGCACAATATCAACCCACGGTCTCCATGTCACAACATCCATTGTCAATGCATTCAAAAGATTCCTTGCACCCTTAAGATCATTACTCTTCCTTCGCGTAGTCTTCCACCGCGAACATATTGGCCAAGGACAATCGGTCTCATCGGGGATACTGTGTGGTCGGAGTATACCAAGATATTCGTACCCCCAAAACTTCAATTTGGAAAAAAAAAAACAAATTTAATAATTTACCACCAAACACACGGTTAAAGGAAATTTCAAAGAAATTAAATTACCTCCAAAATTTGACAAGATCCGGTTAGAGACTTTTGACCCCTCCCTGCTGCACCAAGCGCGGAATAAAGTCTTGACATACCAGCACTACCCCAATCAAAATTTCCCACATTATTTGTATCCTCAAAGGCCGCTAACCATCCAGCATCGATGTAATTCTTAGCATTGGAAAAGAAGAATTGTCCCAGAACATACATCCAAAAAGCTCGCGCCACTCGCTCGGCAAGCACATTATCCTGTTGCGCCTCAACCAACTTTTCTTTTGTAAAGTATGACCCCAAAAACGCAACAGTAATGGCATCTGAAATCCACTGCATCGGGATACCTTCTCTCTTACATACGACCGAGTCTTTTAAATCTGGGAAAATGTTGGCACAGACATGTTCAAAGGTATATTTATCTGGGTCATATGGAGGTGCCTCACCAATACCAATACTGATTCCTGTCAGCATCACCCAATCTAATGGCGTAAACCCCATTTCACCAAATGAGAAATGAAAGGTGTTCGTTGTATCCCAGAAACGCTCGACGATATAATCAATCAATGCATGTGACGAGTCACCAACATCCATTGTTAAAAAGCGGTCCCATCCTACCTTTTCAATAATAAATTTGCCTCTTTCGCAGTATCTGCTTACAGCTTTGTAGGCTGTTTGGACGGATTTGAGAGACCCACGATGCATATATTTGGTTTTGGGGTCTGCTCTGGAGGTCATATCGCTGGAAGCATGACCGGCATCATCTTCCACCATACTGTAATTTGGTAATCCCATGTCATCATTCAATCCTTCGGCCGTGCTCCCAACTGGTACATCCTCGGATGTTCTGGCCTTCTTGTTTTTTTTTTACGACCCACAAATCGGGATACGGTATTTCTCAACATCTATCCATAAATCAACAACAATATATTAAGTTCAAACAAAATATACACTCACAATCCATGTTACAGAGATATACATTGCAAATGGCAAAAAAACATAACAATTAAATAATAAAATAATTTCACTACTAATAACTGTCATTAAAATCCATCTCCAACACTAACCATTTTTAAAACTAATAACTTATTAATATTAAAATGTAACTTTAATTTTAAATAGACATTAAAATTAATAAATATCTTATACAAATGACATTAAAATTCATATTAAACTCATTTAAACTCATATTAAAATTCATATTCAAATTCATATTAACTCATACATGTTGGATTAAAATTTTTGTACAACAAAGACAAAATAAAGAAATTGATAAAGCTAAATCAAGAATTAATAGAACAATAATAGAGTGAGTTCAATAAAATTTACCGTTTGTGTTTTGGGTTAAAATCAACTCGCCGGTCCTGGGTGACTTTTTTCTACGGAACGTTTGTGTATGAATTGAAGAAGATGAGAGAGCCTGTATTTATAGTTAAAATTGTGTATGAATGTAAAACGTTAAAATGCCACGTTAACTCACACGTAACCTTGTTAAATGCCACGAAAGGCATAGACGCTCTCCATCAGCCACGCTATGTGACGGGACGCTCTACTTCAACAACGCACATGCAAGACGCCCTTGGGTATCAACGCCCAGCCCACGCACGCTATTCTCCATCTACGCTAGCCACGAAGCCTCCCACGCACGCTCATGTGTCTCAACGTGCAGCCGCACGCTCTCCCCCATTACCGCCCAGCCACGACGCTCTCCTGCAACTAAGCCCATCGCTCCACGCTGCTGTCCATCAACGCCCACTCTCCACGCTCTCCCCGGTGCAGCGTTAACATGCGCACCCATAAGTGGACGTACGCTGAACGCTTATATGGGTGGACGTTTTTTGGGTAGACGTTTATGTAAGCAGCCGTTTTATGGGTAGCCGTTCACTACGAAGCGCGTTTATCATTAAACGTCCACATAGTCAAACGCTTAATTCGTAGACGCTACCGCAATACAACGCTTGTTTAACGGACGTTTATCGGGGTAAACGTCCAATATACGTCCATCTACAGAAGCGTACTAAAATGACAACGCTCTTATATAGTTGCGTCTCGTTCCAGAATATGAAACGCTCTAGTAAGGGGACGTCCAAAATGGTACGCTTTGTTAGATGAGCTTCCGTGTCGAGTAACGTCATTCTAAAATAGCGTTTTGTAACATACGCTCTACCTTATATACGGGCGATCATATTTGATCTGTAACACGCTGTGCAAAACGGGAAAAAAAATCAAATTTTTTTACTCTTTACTCTATGGTATACTCGCCCTATTGCAGTTGCCCTAAGCGTGTAGAGGATATCTGAAACCTACTTACAGAGTTAACTCCCTCCACTTGATCTTTCCAAAATCATACTCTCTCAGTTTACTAAAAATTAAGTTATTTCGAGTTTACACAATTCTTAATAAAGAGGATAAAGATATATTTTTAGGTATTTTTTTTAAATATACAGTCAAGATAATAAAATAGTAAAATTTAGAAATGACATATCTTTTAAATTGTATACGGATATTTGTAAATTTTATATTGTGAGAAATTATTTTAAAATACCTACATAACACATATAAAATGACTATCAAATTATATATATTTCTTATACGAATAATAATTAATTAAAAAATTAATTTTAAAAATATTATTTTATTTAATGAAATAGTTCAATTTTTAATAAACAAAAATTTAAACTAAGTATCTCAACTTAAGAGAACCGGATGGAGTATGTAATGCAGACTTTCCTCTAATAAATTCTCTCGAGAAATTTGGAAATTTCAATTCTTGTTCATTGTGGTTTTACGACTGTGCAAACTGTATTACCAATATAAATTTCTACCATTAATAATTAAACAACTGTTTTATTTAATAGAATAAAATTAGGAGAATTTGAAAAGAAGGTAATATATCAAACGTCTTGCTCTTCTACCAATCTTCGCATCACGACCAATATTCTCTATATTTTTTAATCGTTGTTCATATCTGAATACATAAATTTGTTCTTTCAACAGTTATTTTCATGCGGAAGTTCATGTGGAAGCCAAGAAACCTCTCTCTCCTAGGAGATTTTTCCGCCACCTCTAAAACAACCACCATTTATAGCAAGTAACCACATAATCTAGACAATAACCATCGTAGACAACGGTGATGACCACTTACAACCACCATTAATCCTTTTGCATGTATTCTGATCGAAATTCTTTTCAGATCTGTTACTTAAGCTACTAAACACCATTACAAATCATCTCAGTTACCTAAATTTTTTTTTATCTCTAGCTCCAACGACACCTGATTATTAAGACTCCAAGACAAAAAGACGACACCTCAAAGATTCCAAGATAAAAAATCTAAGATATCCTTGATTCTGATTTTTTAAGACTCTTGCAATATTCATAAACCTAAAAATATTTTTTGCACTGCTTTTGCAATAACATCAATTTGTTCCTTATCTCTGGTGACACTGGTTTCTACAACAACAAAGGGAGTCTCAATTGGATTCTTATTATCCTCTAATCTCTAATATTTCTTTAGGTTGATTGTTCCTGGCTGTTAATTTTGATCTTAAATCAATATCAATATTTTTCTTTGTTTTTATTCGTTTATGGACTTTTTGGATTTGATTTTTTGGTCACCTATTAGCATATCTATGATATTAGCAACATCTGCAAAGGACTCCTAATACCTCTCTCAAGTCAAATTTTCGTGAATCTTGGCAATTCTCATCGTAAATGGAGAAATAGGACACGCACAAATATTTAGGAAGAACGAAAAGTCAATGTTATAATATCTTCGCGTTTGGCCACTTCCAACATCTATTACAATTGGAAGAAAAGGAAACAACAAATTGGATAGGTCAATCCGAACACTGAATTTCCATCCTAATCAGTAAAGGAAACAACCAACTGGTACTATAAATCAAAACGCTTTAGTCAATTACTATAATACTACACTTTTTTTTTTGAACAAAAAGGATAAATTCATTAAGGTAAATAATCGTTTTTACGTACTTTTTCATACATGGACATAAGAAAATCTGGTGGATACTCGTACCAAGTATCCTCCGTTAAATTACTTAGACAATGTTTTGCTACTTTGTCGGCTAAAGTATTACAAGTTCTAGGCACAAAATTAACCGGCCACGAGCCTATTTCATTGAGAATGTCTTTGCAATCCTTGATTATATTGATTATTCGCCATTGAAGTGAATAATCCTCTTTCTTCAAGCTGTCCATTATGCCTATGTTATCTCCTTCAATCACTACGTTCATTTCTTGAATCTCTCTAAGCCATTCCACTCCTTTTAGCAGAGCCAACGCCTCTGCGTGTTGCGCGTCTCTTACTTGGATTAGTCCTCCTTTGGTTCCCCTGAAGGTACCTGCATCATTGACTAACATGAGTCCAAAGCTAGCTAACTGATCCTTACTTATAAAAGAAGCATCAACATTCATTTTAATGTATCCTAGTGGTGGAGTTCTCCAGTGATTGTTGTTGTTTCTTCGTTGCGTTTCGGCTGGATTCCTGGTCTCCTGTTGCCGAACAGTTGTTAGATTCGTGGTTGTAGTATCAGACGGCCTGTCAAGCCCCTTGGACCTGCTGCCTTGCTGCTGTTGCATCTGCGATGTCTGAATTCTGTTGCCTGATTGCTGCTGCATCTCTTGGCAGTTGTTCCTTTGCGACCTGCTGTCATACGTTCCTTGGATATGACCCATGTTATGCCTCATATGGCTTCTTTCATAGCTCCAGATCTCCTTCCGAATTTTGTTGACTGTGGTATTCACGTTCCTACTGATTCCTTCAAAAATCCAGTCACATCTAGATCTACATATGTGCCACATCGTGTAGGCGGCTTTCTGAACTCTATCTTTATCCTTGAAGTTGGTTTGAGTCTCTTCCTTTATCCAACTTTACATCGTCATTATTACTACCTTCTGCTGCTAGACCTGGGTCAATGAGGAACCACACCTTTCTCGCAAACTCACATTTTAGAAACAGATGAGTAATAGTTTCGCCTTCACCAAGACAAGAGGGACATCCCCGGTCGATATGGCTGGCATGTCTGGAGATCACCTCATTGGCCGCCACTGTATCGTTCATTAACTTCCACATAAAGTGTCTGACCTTTGGGGTTGTATTAATATGGTCAAGTTTCAGCCAAAAGATGTCCCGTATCACTCCGTTATTAACAATAATCTCCCTGGTCAGCCACTTGTAGAGAGATTTGGTCGAGAATTGGCCGTTTGTGGAGCTCGGCCATATTAACCCGTCATTCTGTCCAGTCGGGGTAATGCTTCTGATTTCATTCACTTGTTCGGCATTGAAGATTTTCCTGATGAGTGAGAGGTTCCAGCCTTGATTGTGCCACATAAGTTCAGCCACCTTGGCTATATTCAATCGAGTGCACGCTTCTTTGATCTCCCTATCATCTTTCTCGATCTTGTCCAGCCACTTGTCTTTCCATATATGTGTCTCCTTCCCATTGCCTATGCACCATTGAGTAAGCTACCTAACATTATTCAGGCCCATTTAAATGGAGTTCCAACAATATGATCCCTCTTTATTGATTATATCTCTATGGGGATCGGCATCCTTGATGTATTTGGCCTTGAGGACTTGAGAGCAGAGGCTGTTAGGTTCTTGGATCATTCTCCAAGCAGTTTTCGCAAGCAGAGTTTCATTGAGAATCTTCATGTTTTTTGTACCAATACCTCCTTGTCTTTTAGGCACACCCATAGACGACCAAGACTTGAGATATAATCCTTTTTTAGGGTCTTTCTTTTGCCAGTAGTGGTCTCTTTGGATTCTATCCATTTCATTGGTAGTAGAGATTGGCAGTTTGAAGCATGCCATTTGATAAACTGCTGAAGGCCCTAAGACGCTTTGAATTGGGATGATTCTGCCGGCTTGCGACACCAGCTTGCCCTTCCAAGTGCTAAGCTTCTTCTCCATTCTCTCATTGATTTCCTTGAAGTCCTCATACCTGTTCATGTTAGAATTGAGCATGGCTCCTAGATATTTCTCCTTAGGGCTAATCAAATGAATTTGAAGTATATTGGCAATGTCCTGTCCAGTTTGCCTTGAAAGATTCTTGCTGAAGAAGATGCCAGATTTCTGATAGTTAATGCATTGCCCCGAAACATCACAGAATCTGTCCACGGCATTCTTAAGATGGATGGCTTCCATTGTGTTGGCTCTAACAAAGACCATGCAGTCGTCAGCAAACAACAAATGATTGATGCTGGGACTATTTCTGCTCATTTTAATCCCATGTATTTTCTTTTCCGCTTCACAGTTCATTAAAACCCTTGAGAGAACCTCGAGCCATGTGATAAAAAGATAAGGAGATAGAGGATCCCCTTGCCTTAATCCCCTAGAGGGGGAGTACTTTGGGCAGGGAGATCCATTTAACATAGTAGTAACAGAAGTGGTTGATATGCATTGGTTAATCATAAGGATGAAATGCTTGTCGAAACAAATGCATTGAAGGGTTTTTTCGAGAAATCCCCATTCAATTCTATCAAACGTTTTACTCATGTCAAGTTTAATCCCTACCGTGCAGTTCCTACCCTTCTGAGTTTTCATTGTATGAATGGCTTCCCTCGCAAGAATAATATTATCACTTATTTGTCTATTACTAACATAGGCAGCCTGAGTAGGAGCTATAAATTTGTCTAATAAGGGTTTCATCCTACTCGCCAGCATCTTAGAGATAATCTTATAAGATACTTTACAGAGACTAATAGGTCTGAAATCAGTTGGACTTTGAGGATTATCAAGCTTTGGTATAAGCACTTGGGTAGTTTCATTAAGCTTCCTAAGCATGTGACCTGTTTCAAAAAATCTAGTGATTGTGTCTACTATTTCCTTATTCACTATATTCCAATTTTGTTGGTAGTAGCCAGCTTGGAACCCGTTTGGTCCCGGAGCCGCCCAAGGTTTCATGCCATTAGTAGTATTTCTGATTTCCTCAAGCGTGGGGATTCTGAGAAGCTCAATGTTATCCCGGTCAGTTATAACCTTAGGGATAAGGTTGGAAATACTACTGTTAAGGTTGGGATTGTTGGTTCTCGCAATCTTGGCAAAGTGGGAAGTCAGGAGATGTTGGAGTTGCTCCTTTCCTGAGATCCAGCTACCATTCTCACCTTTAAGGGAATCAATGTTATTCATTTTTTTTCATATAGTTAGCCATGCTATGGAAATACTTCGTGTTGGTGTCCGTGTCTCTAAGTTTGTCATCTCTAGAATGTTGTATCCAGAAATCTCTTTTCCTTTCAAACCATCTTTGGAGCTCAACATGAAGGTCTTGGGCCAAATGGTTACTTTGGTCCATTGCTCCCAGGTCCTCAAGACGCTGCTCAATTTCTCTTATGTTCCTGTCTATGTTCCCAAAATTTTTCCTATTCCATATTTGTAATTCTTTTCTAAGTCTGTTCTGCTTAGTAACTAGTTGATAAGCTGGCGATCCTCTAGCTGGCTGGCTCCAGGATTCTTCAATCATGGGTTTACATGAGGACTCCTTAAGCCAACCAGTTTGGAACCTAAATTGTTTATGCTTGTTGTAAGCTTCTATGTCGGTCTTAAGCATAATTGGCCGGTGATCAGAACCATGGTCAATGAGGTGTATCAGTCTAGAGTTCCCATACTTACTGGTCCAAAGGTTATTTACCAGAGCTCTATCAATCCTACACATAACCAGGTGTGGTTCTTGTCTATGATTGGACCAGTCTCATATGTAACCTAAGTCAATAAGAGCCATTTGTCTTATGGTGTGTCTAATCCAATTGGTCATAGAACTAGAGTCTCTGGACTGGATGTGTCTCTCACTGTCGTACATGGTGAGGTTCATATCCCCTATAATCATCCATGGGAGAGCAATGTTATTGTCCCATTGACTAAGGAGGTTCCATTGATTCCTCATCTCATTGTCATCATTGGGGCCATATATATAAGTAATAAGATTCTCTTCATTGTTGTGACTTAGGTTGATCGAGACATGTATCATATTAGCATCAGTATAAAAGACTTCATCCCATCCTTCCACAACAGGGTTAATCCTCCGGAAAGCCCCCTTGGTTCTATGCCTAATTTATTCGGATAGTTAAGGTGTCTTATTTGATTCATTGTATTCCTAACATTGTTTTTAGTTTCACTTAGGAAGAAGATGTCTGGGTCATAGTCGTAGGTCATTTGTCGAAGATAATCTAGAGTGTCTTTAGTTCTAATTCCCTGAACGTTCCAAGCAGTAATTCTCATCTTATTTTTAGTTCTGCTAGTCCTGATGTGTCTGTGGCCTATGTATTTCCTGATTCTGTAATCGTGACCTATTCGCCAATTCTTACTTCTATGTTTACTGGATATCTCATATAAAGCTGACCTACTCCTACCTTGATGGATTTTGTGACTGTTGACAGAAATGTATTCAATACAGTATAAGTGCTTGATGTTGTCTAAGAAGTAAACAGTACCGTAAAGAAGTTTTGGCAGATATAAAGATACCTGGTCCTTCATGGTTTCATCTTGCTCTTTGGAAGCACTAGCGTTGTTATCATTTTCATGCGGCAATATATCATTGTGAGCATTAAGTTCTGGGAGCAGATTTCTCTGGGTTCTACCCCTCTTAGAGAGTCTTGTCGGAGATTTCTCACTTTCCTCAATGAATTGGGTAGTTTTGGGGAGGTTTGTTTTGGAAATGATCGGTGTGGGTCTTGTGAACTCTCTGGCGCTGTTGCTCTGGCTCCTAGCCGATTTACTCAAGATATAAGGTACCTTCTTGGGAGTCATACTGATAGGGGGAGCCAACTGGAAGTCTTTAGCCTCATCCGCCTTAACTTGGTTTTCTTTATGGATCGAATCACACTTGTTTCTGTCATGCTCCAGTACAAAGCACCTGTTGCAGAGATTCCGTGGTTGTCTATGATAATCAAAGTAGATCCAGATTGGGTCATTAGCCGCAGATAGCACATACTTACCCCCAATCAAAGGCTTGGTGACCTCAATGTTCAGCAGCACCTTAATCCATTCGTTCCTTTTGGGCTTCGCATTGTGAGGATCAATCACCAGGACCTCCCCTACCAGGTTTGCCAACCATTTTTATAATCTCTTTGTTGTTGTGCTCCGGGAGAGTATTCTTAAATTCCACCCAAAATTGACAAGATTTGAACTCATCCCTTGCCTGATTGACTCTAGGATTGTAGTAGGTTAGGACCATCAGATTGCCATCCACGATCCAGGGACTGTTGATCATCACTTCATCCGTTGTATGAGAAAGTGAACACAAAGATATTCCTGGAAATACTTTCTATGTCTGTTGGAGGGCAGTTTTCCTTCCAATAAGTATCCACAAACCAGTCTAGAGCTTTACCCCCCTGTTTTTTTCGGAGATCATAGGTTGCAAAAAATTTCCCTATTAATTTGGTTTTGATGCTTGCCTCATTATGTCTACTGCTTTCCTCCTGATGTCCTGAGCTATTGATGTTGGTGTCACTCATCTTGCTCACAATGTCCGTTATCTGAGGTTGGGTCAGTAGATTTTCTTTGTTGAGAGCCATGAGAAGTAGACTGAACCACAAAACTAACATGAAACCTTTGTGTTTGATGAGGCCTTTAACCGAGTACCTTTGGTGCATAAACTCAGACTTGCTGTTGTATTTGTAGTTCATCTTTAAGGCTAAAGAGACAGTTAGGTGGGTATTGAATGAACAACTAGGTATCGGGTTGGAAGGGATTAGGTGATCAAGAATTGAAGGCGAGGATAGGAGAAATCTTCCATAAGATTAAACTCTCTAAAAGCTCCCACGAGCTGCAATCAAACACAAACAACAGTGATACATGTAGGCATAGTTAGCATAGATAAGGAGTGTACCTTTTTGCTCAGAAAATTGAACTCCCAGCAGTGATTCTTTAAGTCAATGCGATGAAGAACCATGAGGGAGCCTGGTAGAGTTATTTGCAGAGATTACTCATTTCATCAGTCAGGAATTGAAAGCCACCCTCCAAATTGAAAGTACAAACTCCAATTGAATGCCACCCACCAGAGATCTTTACTTACTAGCGAAGAGCTGCAACTTAACTTTGAACCATATTCTCCGGAGGAACTCCGGTTAGAAAACCTAGATTACGACAGAAGAGAGCCGTTGGAGAGGAAAAGGACAATAATACTACACTCTATACTGTTAAAAATGTGGTTTTTATCAGGAAGAAGGATGGTTGTTTAGGTTCAATAGAGGTAATCCTAAAACCCAAGGCTTTAGTTCTTGCTATAACTGCCATGTTTTGTTGATTGATATGACTGTTTATACTAAGACGTTCCAAGATATCAATAAGAATGATTACTCTAAAAAGTTTGCAACGTTTGATCTTAATAAACGTAACCCATTTCATGTTTATTTGAAGAATCGTATTTATGAATTTTACGATTATATTTTTAGCATCATTCTAGTAATAATTTGTTGTAGTTTTTTATGGGTAAAAACAAATTCTGGTTAAAATGGTAAAAGTAGGGGTAAGTTAATGAAAAATACGTTTGAAATCTAAAACATTTGTATTTTAGAAATAATTTTATATTTGAGAAATCAAAATCACGCAAGATTATTCTAAACCAAAAAATGGTCGTTCCAATCTTGCTTCAGTCACAAATGAAGGAGAAGGGTTGGTCATAGAGAGGGAAACATAGGAAGTGTTGAGATTAGAGAGTCAGACTAATTTAGGTTTGGTAGGTATGTATTTCTATGGAGGATTCTCTATGTATGACTGAGAGAAGACTCCTATAATAATCAGATGGTAGACTTGTTCAGAGATGGTACTCTGTGTATTTCTTCTTGTTTATTTCGTATGTTATGTTTGCCATTTTTTAAATAGATTGAAGAATCTATTTATAATAGCAGTAATCGTTCACCCTGACCTCGTAAGAAGTGGAAGTTGTGGATTAGTGGGGAAGTGGAGGTGATGGAGAATGTGTTGAAAACCATGTCCCACTTGTTGGGGAAGACTGGACGGTTACACACCCATCACTCCTCTACTTTGCTAATCGTCGCATATTCCAGAAACTTTCTCGTAGTGGCGTATTGCTACACCGCATTTCGTAGACCGCCAGACCAATACCCTAGTAAATATCCCCCCATTTGTGACATCTTTGATGTCTCGTGTAATTTTTAGTATGAAATACTACATAGTGTGAAGTCAAGTGGTGACTTGTTTTGTCAAGTTGACTTATGACTTGTCATGCCTGGATAGACATGAACAATGAGTCAGACAAGACAAGTGAAGCTCGTGAAGAGCAGGCAGACTGAGAATAAATATGTATTTATTCAGGTCTTATGTCAAGACTCCGAGAGTCTCAAATAAATTTTGAGAGTTCACGTGTGTCATCAATATTGACATGCTTAAGTTTATATGTGATACAGGATGCAGGCATTGAGTAGGTCAAATACTCCATTTCATGTTATCAACGAAAAATGATGGGTGATCATGAAAAAGTGAGGAAGAAAATGTATAAGTATTGAAGTGGTCAAGCATATGTAGCAGGACATATGTGTGAAGCCACATGAAATAAGATATTTTCTGGCCAGGCGCTATGGTAAGTCATCCATGGTCAGTCATATGTTAATTGCATATATGGTACGTCTTATATACATAACAAATTAAGTTTTCTAAAAATATGGCTTACTGTGTCAATTACACGTTGTAAGTCCTACGTAGTCATTCGAAAATAGTGTATGACACACTTGGTGAGTCAAATTTGGGAGGTTATATGAGTTAAAACATACGAATTATGTCATATGTACCATTACCATATTTAAAAGAAGTCATATATATGCCTTATATATAAACTGCAACACATATTGCAATACTTAGAAGTGTTGTTCGCTCCAACCTTCCATGTCGCAACAGTTTTTACAACGTTTATTTATGTGGCAGTCGCCAACACATATTGCAATGTTTGACACTGTTGCCTCCTCCGGCCTCCCGTGCTGTGACGGTGCTGCAATGTTTATCGAGCGCTGCAAATTTCTGATTGTTTGAACATTATTTACATGTGACATTCCACTTATGTCGTTTGCATGTTTTAAAGAGGATTGGGCTAGCCAACTTTAGATGGCCATAAATAGTTTTCAGACCAATCTTGGCTGGCCAAATTTAGTCGCCCAAAAAAGATTGGAGGCCAACCAACTTGGACGGCCAAGTTGGTCAGTCACGAAACAATTTTGGCCGACGTTAGGATGTCAAGACTCCTTTAACACTATTTAGGTGTATATATACGACTAAAATTTGGGTTTCATTATTTTTCATCAAGTGTTGGGATCTTAGTGCGACCAACCATTGGATGATTATCATAAGCTTGGCTAGAGTAGTATCTAGCCAATTAGAGCCTTGATTTTGTACCTAGCACAAAATTGTAGTTGGCACAAAATTATAGCTAGCATAAAAATTGAATAGATTTTGTGGTTGACACAAAATTGACATGATATGCATACATAGCCGTGATTTTCGATCAAGTATGCTTGTGTGCAGCTTTCTATGTTCTTCCATACATGCTTGTATGGGAATTGTGAAAATCAATATCATTCAGTTAGGGTTTGAGTACTGATATACAATTTTAAGAATTCAGCCGGGGAATATAGCTCTAGAGAGACTCACCTTGCTCTATACTAGTGGGCAATCCATCTAGGAGCTTGAGATTTATTGTGTACAAATTATTGAAAATATGGGAGTATTACAACAAGCACCATCGTTATTCTAAGAATTTCATAAATAGATAGATACTGAGTCATACAATAGTCATGGTTGTATCTATATATTTTTTGAGTTTAGTTGGGTGAAGCATTCATACAACTATATATAAGGAGAGAGACAAGCATGAACACCTATCATGACTTAGCATACTTCTAAAATTCTTTATAAAATAAAAATATACTAAAGTTCAATATTTCTAATACCCGGGTCAGAAACATATTCTTTTACGATTTTCGCTTTGGCAAAAACCCACCATCAACAATTATGTAACTTGATTTCGTGTATTTTCTTTTACATATTCGCATAACAATTGCTTGTTGTAAGGTCGTTTACCAAAAAATTGAATGCATATTCTTTTTTTATTTGGGTGCGGCTTACCATTAATCTGATTTTCTATGCTTGGTCTGTTTTGTTGTTCATCAAACTTAAGTTCACAAAAAACGAGTATATCTTATATTATCCTATTTTTGGCAATTCATTAGTGTCATCTCTTGGAACGGTCATGGTATTGGAAAATTTGATATTATAAGTAGTTTAAATGATATTTTAGTCAAAAATAATTCTTAAATTATATTTATTCCGAAACAAAACAAAACAAAAAATACATAAGATATTAAGGAATGTAAATGTTGGAAATGATTGGTTAGTACCACTTATAAGATCTACTAGGGGACCTTGTCTCATTTGGAAAGAAAATGTAAATTTAAACATTATGGATTATAAACATAACTATATATACGTGGATATCCATGCTAATAAGAATAGCCCTCTTGGATTATGACAGGTTTCTATGGGAGCCCTAGTAGGTCTAAAAAGTTGAATCTTGGAACATCATTAAGAATATGGCACCTAATATTGCCGAACCTTGGATTATTATAGGAGATTGCAATGTCGTGCTACATAGGGAAGAAAAAAAAAGTAGATTTTTTCAATAAGGCTGAAGCTAAAATTTTCAATAATCTTATTAGCAATTCTGGGTTGATGGACCTTGGTTTCACATGATATACATATATCTGGAATAATAGAAAAACAAACTATGATTTTACAAAGGAAAGTCTAGATAGATCTTTAGTCAATTCAAATTGGAAACTTGCTTCCCTGACTCAAGTCTAAGACAATTGAACCCTCTTACTTCTGATCATGTTCTCATATATCTTACAACTTATAATGTTTGGAAGGATGGTCCCACTCCTTTTAGATAATTTGGAGACTGGATGAAACATGAACAATATAAACCTCTTATTTAAGATTACTGGAGCAATGAGATAAGGGGATCACCTTCTTATGCTTTCACAACAAAAACTATATCTTGTTAAGTATACCTTAGATTATGGAATAAATCAACTTTTGGTCACATCAAAACAAACATAGAACTTGTTAAGAATAATTGTATCAAACAAATAAGAAAGATTATTACCCTGATAAATCTAAGGATCTTGCAACTCTTACCAATGATCTAAATAGTTGGTATGAGATACAAGAAAAATTCTGGAAAGATAAAAGTATAGAGCAAAATCTGACTCTAAGAGATATAAATACTAGATACTTCCACAATAAGACTAAACAAAGATTTAGAAGAAATAGAATAGAAACCATCCAACATGAAAATGGTGAATAAATCAATAATAGACAGGAAATTGCCTTTTGTATCACTGGTCATTTTATTAAGATTGCTACTTCTGTTACACCTATTATTAAAGAGAAAATGATTGATTTAATCCCAACATGTATAAATAATAGGGTTATTTAGACTTTAGCAACCAACTTTGTGACCAAAGTTGCGTTTGGTACCCAAAAAGCTTAATATTAGAGTTTGGTACCCAGGGCCATAGTTGACCGTCTTGACCATCCAAATGAATATTAAATAATTAAAATTACCAACTTAAGTGTAACCTTTGATTTATTTACTAATTATACCATCATCTTCTTCTTATCTTCCAAACCTAAATAAATTAACTAAGGCTAAAGCTATTGATGATTTGATTAATCATCCTTTTGATTCAAGCTAAGACCATTAAAGTCCTCTCATACTTACTTATTCAACATATGAAGCAAATGGAGAAAAGTGGCGATCAACTGAACATCCTCTCAAATTACTAATAATATTCAGAATTAATGGACCTAATTAATTTTCTGAGCACACCAATCAAAACCAAAGGAGAAGTGCCGCATCTCACATCATCTGTGTTCTTTCAACAACCTTAATGTTAGATGCATCATGTTCTTTCAAGTGCTTTGTTGTTAGATGTTTCCTCTCCTTTTTTTTTCTTTATAAATCTTATTTATTTTTCTCTCATTAAATTTTCTTATGCATTTCTTTAAAAGTTATTAAACGAATGCCATTTTTCTCTTACTGAGTGATCAATAATATATGTCAACAAAACCCGCCTGAAGAGAAACTTAATAGTCTTTACAGTATAAGTTTGATCCCTGATGGTGTTATTTATTGAAAGAAAGAAATTGAGGGCATTCATATGAACTCCACCCAAATTTTCTATGAAGAAGATTTTCAGGAACTTCAGTTGCTTACGGGTGATGGACTTGAGCTACTATAGGAACAATCAGTTACCATCTTCAATTGAAGAAAAGTTATTGCTGATTTGATTAATCCTCCTTCTGATTCAACTAAAACCATTAAAGTCTTCTCTTATGTTGGAAAGAGAATATAAGAAGATGACGGTAGTAAGGTTAAGTTTAAATTAGTAATTTCATATATTTAACACTCATTTGGATGGTCAAGACGGTCAACTATGGTCCTGGGTACCCTATTCTAATATTAAAATTTCAGGGTACCAAACGCAACTTTGGTCACAAAGTTGGGTACTAAAGTCTAAATATCCCTAAATAATATTGCTAATAATATTCTCTATGCTACTCCTTAAATGATTAAAAAAGTTGTGTTTTCTATGGAACCTGACAAAAGTCCGGGTCCAGATGATTTCCCACCGATTTTTTTCCAAAAAAACTAGGAAACCATTGGACCAGACTTAACCCTTATGGTTCAAACTTTTTTTGTGACTCACATATCTAAAGAGATGAATGCCTCCTTCATCTCTTTGATTCCTAAAACCCTAAACCCAACAATTCCTTCTGATTTTAGACTTGTAGCTCAGGCCAATACCTCCTATAAGGTAATTTCTAAGTTAATGACAGGAAGGATGAAATGATTGGTTGATAAGGTTATATCGACCCCTTTCCAATCAGCCTTCATCCTTGTAGCAAATCTCCGATAACATAACAATAGCTTATGAACTAATCCATAAAATGAGGAATAAAAAAGGTAAGAAATGTCTAATAGGTCTCAAAATAGATATGTCAAAGGCTTTTAATAGGTTAGAGTCGACTTTCTTAACTAAAATTATGTCCAAAATAGAATCTAATAATAAATGGTGTAATCTAATACATGAATGCATAGACACCACCACTAAGTTCTTCAAACCAACTAGAGGTTTAGACATGGAGAGGCATTATCACCATATTTGTTCCGGTTTTGTATGGAAGCTTTTTCAAGAACCCTGCATGCTGAATCTTTGGAGCTCATTAAAGGAGTAAAAATCACAACCCAAGCACCTTTTGTAAGTATTTACTATTTGTTGGTGATTGTTTTTGTGATACTAGTGCTAAAACTAGTCATAACTTGGTGTCTCTACTTAGAGACTTTGGTGTTACTTCAGGAAAACTAATAAACCTAAGTAGTCTGGGGTCTTTTTTAGCCCAAAAACAGATCCAGATATTGGAATAGAAATTCAATCCATCTTAGGCGTTAACATTATTCTCCTAAATGACAAGTACCTAGGATATCTTTTGTTCACTAATATGTCTAAGATCAAGAGTTTTGAACCTTTAACTGATAAAATGAGTAAAAGATTATTGTGTTGGAAAGATAAAACCCTTAACACTGCTAGAAGAACTGTAATAGTAAAAAATGTTACTTCTTCTATGTGTGTTTATCAAATGAAATGTTTCAAGCTACCTGTGAAAATCTATAATAAACTAACCAAAATGCACAGAGACTTTTGGTGGGGGAGAAATAAAAAATGAGAAAATAAAAAGATAAGAAGGGAGTTTATCTTAAGTCTTGGAACTCCATATGCAAACCAATTAGTGAGGGAGGATTATGACTCCAAAGTATGTAGGATTTCAATCTTGCAATGATAGAAAAAATGGGATGGAGACCGAAACAGATTCCAATATCTCTTTGTGTATTTAAAAGCCAAATATTACACAAATGGTGACATTCTACATGTTAATAATAAACTTAAATAAAAAGATAGTTGGATATGGAAATGCATCTTAACTAGTATCCAACAGATAAAACACCACTTGTTTTTGGAGTTAGGAAATGGGAACATGATTAACATTTGGGATGATCATTAAATTCCAGAGATAAAACCTCCTTTTGGTAAAACACACAACAAATTCTGAAGAGTTAATAAAAATAAGTCAGTTAATAACAACTACACATACTTAGGATAAAATAAAACTGGAAATTTGTTTTAACAAAACTACCACTGATAAGATTTTGAATATTCGAATACCAATTGTAAGAATGGAAACATTGGACTTTATATGATACAAGTATATTTGATGTTAAATCTTTGTAAAATTCTATTAACACAAATGTTTCAAATACTGGCACTTCCAAGGATTGGAACAAAATTTGAAAACTGAAGGTAGCTCCCTAGATATAAAATCTTTGTATGGAAAGCTGCTCACTCCATACTTCTAAATAGTATGAGAATAACATCAATTTTTACAAATATAGATACTAAATGTACCTTGTGCAGTAATGGGATGAAACTCTGTCACATCTGTTTTTACATTGTAAATTTATATCTCAGGTTTGGATGCACTTGAATTTTGATATGCAGTATGTCACAAATAATAAAAATGATTTTCATGAATGGCTTAATTCCTGGTTTAGGAATCATAATAATTAAATGGGGGAGCTATAGATTGGTCTGTTTTGTGCCACATAATCATACGACATGTTTGGAAAGCTAGATGTGAATGTTTTCTTAGAAAAGAAATGCAAAATAGTGCTCAAACTGCTTGGACAACAGTCAGATTTATAAATAGTTACATGAACGTAAACAAAAAAAAACTATGACATCATGCCAACATTTTATCATAACCCAATGAATGATACTGTTCTAAATATTACGCATGCAGAACATGAAAATAACAAAGTGTTCATGACTGTTAAGTTAAGTGTTGACACTTCTACGCATGAACCAATAACTAGGTCTGGCCTGTCAATCATTGACTATGCAGGTACACCAAGAGAATCTAGAGAAGGTCATGCAAATTGTAGAACTAAAGAAGAACTTGATTTGAGAGGAGCAGGAGCTGCATTCAAATGGGCAACATAATGGAGTTACCATAACATTATCTTTCAAAGTGATTATGAACCTACTCTCTTGTTATTAATAGGAATGTATGCAAAAGCAAGGGAAAAGAGATATGTCATTAGTGATGACTTCAACTGCAATTCAAGATCCTATATTAATTTCAAAGTCCAACACTTTATCTTGAAAAACAGATTCAACATTTTAGAAGCATCTCATATTTCAAATTACTATAATAGATTAGTTATAAACAACACTTGGTTAGGAAATATCTTTAGAATCCTGCAGAACAATCTTCATTATAAATTTTTGTATGACATTATAACTAATCTTCTTCCCATTATATTGAGGAGTCAGAGATTCAAATCAATGAATGAGATTTTTACCTTTTTTTCAAAGAAAAAAAAAACAGTTGTTTTCGTGTTATTTTTTTTAAAAAAAAACTTTATAATTATTTTATGATTTTCTATAGATCTCTGCAGTTATAGACCCCTTTAAAGTCTATTTGGAAATATATTTAATTGTATGGTCTAGTAAAAAAAATTGTTTAAAGTAAAAATGTTTCAATCGTGTATTACAATTATGAATTTGACTTCAATAATTCCTTTTGTCTTGTGCACATTCTTCCTTTGATTCTTCCATTGTATCTTTAAATCTTCTAATTGTTTCCTTAGGTGCAAGTGATTTATCTTCTTTGTGCAACTGCAAATTAAATAAATCATCATAGTTATTATATGTTCAATACTAACTAAATAGATTACTATTAATTTTTAAATCAATATTAGTTTACAAGCGCATCAACTAAATGACAATCTAAATGTAAGGCTAATAATAAAGGCCAATAATAAAAGCCAATCATATAAGTCAAAATTAATTGTGATACATAGTAAAAGAATAATCGATTATACATATTCTGCCATGGCTAACTTCACCTCAATATTGAAAATGATGTCTGTTTTAAGATTAGATTTTATACTCTTGTTTTCCTTTTATTTTAGAGGCGACGGTTAAAGTAATCTTTCTTTATAAAAAAATTATGAAAAAACCTTATATAAAGCTATTGTTGTTTGTGGCTTTCGATGTTTGTTAAATATTTGTTGCCCAGATGTTAAGTATAAGTAATTTCCATATGATTTGTATATATTGCAATCTCTCTTGAGTTTTAGTTAAAAAAAATCGAATCCACATATAATAATCAATCAATTAGTCTTCCTAAATTATGAATAGTATATATGTAGTTAATTTATATTGGTGTTAAAAAATATACTCTCAAAACCTATTATGACACACGCAACTTGATAAATAGTCTATTATATCCTAGATTATTTGATATATGAATTAATACAAATATTATTATAAAATGGTGTATCATGTGTTAAATACACTAGTATTATAAATACAATATATAACTATTTTAAATTAATATCTTTGGGACCATTTTATTTAATATTAAGATATCTAAATGGTATTAATTTTACAAGTTAAAATTTAGCGTGTGCAAGTCTAACAAAGACCAACCAGTACAAGTGAATAAGGTGGTGAAATCTGTGTACTTAGATGATCAACATGGTGTGATGCGAAACATAAATGAAGATTATAAGAAGGTAGTGGCAATTGGTAATTTTGTTTTTGGGTTTGCCGGAACAAGATATGATTGCGATCAATTACTTAACCAGCTTTCCATGAAGGTAATTTTCACTCGGAATTAGTTTCTTCCTTCAACAACTTTAATCACTAATATCTAATATTTCTTTTCTCTGCAAATATCCAAAATGGTCAAATAAGGGAAACAACGACCCATAATGAGTCATTGTGCCTTTTTTATAGGCAACTCTGCCGTAGAAGTGCAAAAACGAAGAACAAAACAATCTTTTAGGATTTTCTTATCCGGTTATGACGATGGGGTAAGAATATTAACAAATTAGGTTTGACTTTTGAGATTATTTGTATTGTATTATGTTGTTTGAGTTGAGAGGCATATCTTGTTTATCAAACTCATTATTTATTGAATCCAAATGACATGAACCCCATTTATATTTTGTAGTTACTGTCACCAAAAATAAGAACAAACCTTTTGATTATAAAGTTGAATTTAATGAAAAACCTCCGGAGCCTATTACATATGAGGGTTCAGGAGGACAATACGCAAAACAACCCATGAAAAAGAGTTAATGGTATGATAAAGATCTTCTACCTCATTATGTTGCGGACAAACTGTTTGAGGCCGCAGACTTTAAACTTAGCACTCTATGGGAGGCATCCCATATGCTTTTGGTATACGGTTATATATGGTAACATCTTTCTCTATCTCTTTTAACTTGTAACATTTTTCTTAGTTCATGCTTTCATTTATTTATATTTAGTACATCGAGGACTATGTTTAATTTATGTTTGAGGGTAAGGGAGAAAAATTTTAATTGTAACAAAATCTCCAACATTTAGAGTCACATAATATTCTTTTAGCTAAGTTTACATATTGTTTCTCACCAAAAGATTAAAATTAATATTTCCCAAATTAAGATATTCTTGATATATTAACACACAATGATGTAATAAAATCTTAGCATATATTCCAACTAATATGAGAAATTCAACTAGTATGACAACTAATGCTAGCTAGATGCAAGCTAATGTGCGTAGCTAATATAGTCTCTACTTATATACGATCTTCTGGGAAAAATAACGTTTTTATATATAAATAGGATATTGCCTTGAGTATCTGAATAATAATATATTTGAGCTAACACATGTTAAATATTTCTCATATATATGAACTTCCGTAATCCAACTTGCTCATATTTAAAATCTTAAAGATTAAGAATGTAAATAGAGATTTTGAAATTTGCAAGTTAGGATCGGTCCTGGTTGGGATCAGATTTGGTATTGGTCCTGAATCCTATTAGACACGAAAAGTCAATTCTAGTCTAAACAAACATTAAACTATGTCCAAGAAAAAGCTTTTCAAACATGAGTACAAATTCCGAACTCACCACTAGATATATATATTTAGTTTCCCAGAAAGTTCAACAATAATCCATGACAAAAATCATATTAGTGTTATGTCGAAATTACGAAAGTATAGGACATTATACTACTCAGTACAATAAGTTGTAGAAACAACTAATGTATATCATTTCGATTGATACTTAAATCATAAAATGATCAAGCCATTTATATACTAAAGCCATGTAAACAAACTTCACATGTTATATTTTCAATGAATACGACCGAAGGAACTTGATTGAAATGGAACAAGTCAAATTCAATAGTTAGTAACCTTAATGTGAAGGATGATGTCTGCGATTGTCTTCAGTACGTCTTTTATTCTTCAATAATTGTTTCATATTTCTATGTTTTAAGTATAACCTAACAAAGTTGAATTTAGTAAGCAATTCAAACGACCGAGTTTAGAAATAAACTTGACATACCAACGCTTGGTGGATTTAACTGAACAATGTTTTAACAAAGGGAAATGAAGTTGGTCAACTCTCATAGTGGGAGCAAATTTGATCTTTTTGAAATAGTGTTATACTCCTATAGCCTTTGCTCTTAAAGATATCCCAACAAAAACAAAGGAAAAAAAACAGAAAAAAAAAACACAAAAGATTAATTAGATAAAATATTTCTTAAATAAGATTTTCGAGCCTTGATTTCAAAGACGTTAGACTTCAAGTATTCAGAAATGAACTAGTAGTTCTCTAAAAAACACCGATCGGGAAGGTAGCTAGCAAGCAGATCAACTGCCCTATTGCCTCCCTAAATAGGTGGGCAACATAAAAGAACTCAAAACTTTTAATGATTTTTTTTTATCGGCCTCCAACAAACATTTTTAATAGACCAATTCAAATACGCCACCACTTCTGCAGGGATGCCAAAGATCGACCATTACGACTTTAGCACAACTTCAGGGGATCACCACGTATCTGCTAGATTAAACATGGGCCATGCTTATGGTAACAAGAACATAAAAAGAAAGACAACAGACCAAAGTCTACTTCGAAATAGACTCAGAGAACTTAGTGCGCTTCATCAAAACCGATAATGCTCTACTTGGTGATCTCTGGTATGATAATAGAAATCAACTAAAGTATGAGACAAATACCACATATCACAATAGAACATAACTATAGAGAAGGCAACCAGGCGGCGAAAGAATTGGCAAACCACGCGGCTGAGGGAAGTCAAACAGGCTCATTCTCGACTATAATATGAGAGCTTATTATTCCAATTTTTATAAACCAAATTGTAATTAATGACTTGATCAGTATAATGTACGCACATGTAATTTCTTTGTAGTTTAATAATGTGAAATATTTGAGAAACCCAAGTTTGATCCCTTTCTCTTTTATAAATCCATCATTAAGGTGGTATATATATCTAGCCCAAAATATAAGAATTTCAGTTAATATAGTAAGTTTTAGATTTAATTTATATTTTCACATTTTCTGCATGACTAATCTAACCCTTATTCATCTCTTATTACTAATATTTTTTTTAAATCCATTGATTTACAGTCATTGTTTGTGGGTGTTATTTGTGGACTACAATTTGTCTTCTTCCTCTTTTTTATTTTTTATTTTTTATTTTTTATTTTTAAAGTGTTATCATCACAATAAAAACTCAATTCTTATACATCAGGGTTTATGATATACCCTTTTGGGGCTAACCAATACCTTTATTTTTTTTATTCTTCTATTTTTTTTTTCATCTTTATTAGTATTATGGTTTGGCAAGGATTTTGAGGAATTTTCAGGTAAATGAATTTTAGTTCTCAGTCTTAAAAAAATTGATAACTTTTTTACATAAAAAAACCGTCTCAAAATTGTGAAAAATTAGAATTTTCAGTTTGTTAGTGGTGAATATTGGGATTATCTCGGAATTTTAAAAATTAAAATTTACAGTAGGCTGGTGATGATATTTGCATGTTTTTCAAACCATAACTGGTTGCAAAACGTGAAAATTGCATTGTGAAAACTGGAATTTTTAGTGGCCTGGTGTTTGATAATTACGCTTTTGAAAAACTTTTACTTGAGTTTTTTTTTTACCTTATAATATTTTTCTGTGAAAGTTTATGTTTTCACAAAATAGGAGAGAGAGAAAATATATTTTCACTTTTAGTAAAAAATTGGAATGTAGATTTTAAGGAGATTTTTTTGAGGATTATTGTTTAGTTTTTTAAGAAAAATTTCTACATTATTTAGCTAAAAACAATTTGAATTAGTTGATAAGTTTGGAGACAAACGTTGATCTAGGGATTCTTTTTAATTTTTCAAAGCTGTAATTTCTGAAAAACAATATCCAAAATCATTTTCCTCACTAGGTTATCTGTGTAATCTAGTAATGCTATGATTAATAATGGGCTCTACATATCTAGTATTTTTTTTCGATGAACAATCAGATCATATTTTGTTCAATCCAAAAAGGTGATTACATGATTGTTTACAAGAAAAAGAATATCAAAATATAAGAAAATAAAAACCTAAATACAAATAAAGATATCAATTACATGTAAGTTGTGAAGAGAAAGAGCAAAACACCTCAAAGGTATCCAATTTTTGAATTGGAAGTAGAGAGAAAAGATGGTATAATCCGGAATTGATTCCTACCATTTTGAATGCTTGTCTTCTTTAATAAGAGATGCTCCAAAAATAAAGGAATGCTTAGCCCTTAATCTTGTATATTTGAACGAAAAACCCGGATGCACTGAATCCCTTTTGTTGAAGATGAACTCAAAGCGATGTTGTGTTGAATCGTCGATGTTCTCGAATCTCGAATCTCGAATAACAAACCATAAAACAACCAACAAAGATTGAACAAATCACCATTAAAATGAAGAATAATTGCTCATCGGACGAAGAAAGAATCGCCCAAAAAACAAAGATAAAATCACCAAAAACGGTGAAAAAATATGTCAAAAGACATCAAAAATAAAAAACAACAACATTTTATTCAATTAAAAAATCTACTAAAATTAAAAGAAACAATAATTTTTCTTCAAATCAAGTCCAAAAGAATTAAATCTGAATAAGATAACGGTAACGTTATTAGAGTTTTAAAAAAAAGGCTTTTGGAGATAGCGTAGAAAAACCTTTATACATATGTAGTATCTTAATGTAGTATCTCCCCCTTTAAATATTAACGTATGCTTCAAAAGAAAGAAAAATGACACGACACCACCGTCTTAGAGACTCGCATCCAAGCAAATGGATGGTGCACCGTGCAGAAAATGCCATTGTGGGAGACAAAACGACATAAGAATTCCAAAAAACCGACCAAGTATTTACACCCTCACGTTCCAATCACAAAATAACCAATTTAACCCATCATATCTCTTTAACCACTCAAAGTTTACTAATGGTCCTCATCCCCGACCCAAAACAAAAACAAACAAACAAACAAAGTCATGCTTGATGAGATGGTTGCACTCATTTAGCAAATGGGTCTATATGCACAAGCGTAATATTATGACATGTGGCATCCAAAGTTGACAAACATTTTAATGAGAAAAAGTGGTGATACTGATAAGTGATAATTACTCTTACATCACAAGACTCTCCAAAGCTAAGATTTCCTACATCTAATAGTGTGTAGATGAATTTCATTGCCGTCCTGGACTTTAATTCATGAAGTCTTGGATTGGAGCTAATCTATCGGCATCCATTGTTTGTCAATAACAAAGTTCTTACATAATACTTATTGTTGTAAATGATAAAGTCATTAGCACCATATTTTTAATCGGTAATTAAAAAGAAAAACAAATTTATTATTGTATTTTTTTTTTATAAAAAAACTTAGACAGATCCTAAGGGGAAGTGACTATAGATATTGCTCGGGTAATGTCTGTCGGAAAAACATGGCTACCCAGAGCATGACTCTTACAAGCTAAAGTAAACTCAAAAGCTTTCCAATTGTCAGAACCGGAGATTATAGAAAGATTGTTTAAAACTAAAGTAATTGGGTTCTTATTCTCTTCCTCAAGTCTATTACTAGTATAATTATTTAGATTGAATCTTCCTTGGACTGCTTGCTGGTAAACCATGTTGAAACGGACTAGAATGACCATGTTTCTACTTGTATCTTCATATTTGTGCATTGCAATTCCTTAGCCCACTCCAAAGCTAGATCTGCTCCTCATGTGGCTCCTCATTCTCCAGTGTATCCTGGATGTCCTCGAGCCCCACAATAGGTGCCTGCAAAATCATAAGCAATTAGGCCAATAAAGAAGGTATCTGAGTCAAGATCGGACAAAGTACAAATTTTAATTGTAACCCCAAATAGTCCTGCATAATGGCATTGGGGTAAAAGCTGAGATTCTTCGGAATCAACAGAAGAATAAAGAACATTATTAAGGATATGAGCCGGTATGTTGTGCACTCTATTATGAGAGCACATGTGTTGTTTTATGTTACTAGCAGTAACTTTGGTATTATGAGTTTTCTTTCTGAAAATATAGTCACATCTTCCTTTCCAGATGAATCAACAAATAGTTGTATTAGTACAAATATCCTGGTAAGATATTCCATTAGGTTGGAACCAAGAAACGAACCAGCTGTAGAAAGAGATTCCATCCCCAAACTTTCCACGGTTTGACCCATAGAACTCCTACCAGACAGCATTAGCAGCCAGACGTTGGAAAGATATGTCATATCTTCCTCTCCGCTTTTGCAAAACTGACAAATGGGATCAATGTCGTGTAGAATGCTTATAGTTTTTGCACTTGTGGAAAGGATATTGTGGTTCCATAGAAACATCTGGATAACTGGGGCAATGTCAAGATCCCATATGCTTTTCCAATGTAAAAAAGAAACATCGTTCATTACTTCATATCAATTTTCTCCTTATAAAGAGACTTGACAGAAAAATTTTATGACGCAGTCAGATTCCAATGCATCGTTCCTCACCAGGATCAATAACAATGGCTTGAATCTTCCTGTCTTTATTAGGAGAGAACCAAATATCTATTTTAACACTATTCTAGGTTCTATTATCCAACAAGAGAAGCTCAAATATGAGCAAGTCATAGCAGAATTCGTCAGTTTTTACAAAAATGAGAATAAATATACCAAAATTTATTAAAATTCGAAATTCAAGACTATCCACAGGTAGTTTATAATAATTCATCTATTAAAAGTTAAAATTTGGTGTCATTTTCCCACGAGGAAAAACTCTCCAATTTATTACATTTAGAATTAAGTAGCAACCCCGTCTTGACATTAGTCACTGATAGGCGTTTAGAACCCTGTAAAAAAGATTACACGTGACTGGAGTCCAACGATTCCATTTTAGAATCCACCAAGTTGAAAGAAAATCATGCAAAATAAAGAAAAAAAAATGCCTTACCTAAGCCTCATCAGTCATGTCATTCCGTGTTCAGTAACCATCGAGCACTGAGTTCGTGAAAGTATACAATTACCTAATCTTCCTGCATTACTTTTATTAGCCAACTCTTTTGTCTCCTAAGGGCATCCACAATGGATGATCAAATCGTCGATCATCGACTAAATTTGATCGATGGTCGC
Organism: Papaver californicum; assembly: GCA_023531435.1. Classification (NCBI taxonomy): domain Eukaryota; kingdom Viridiplantae; phylum Streptophyta; class Magnoliopsida; order Ranunculales; family Papaveraceae; genus Papaver; species Papaver californicum. The sequence continues at coordinate 8,403,458 of JAJJMC010003936.1, forward strand.
CCAAAAGGTTTCCCAACCGTCGATTATATTTAGGAATATAATCGATGGTTTTCCCTGTAGCAGATCAAATCTGATTGAAAGGTCGACGACGGAAATTATAGTCAGGCGATATCCTAGGACATCGCCTGATGACAAGCCAGACTCTAGGATCTCGCTCAAATTTACGGGCGTAGTCTTACCATTTCGCCCACGCAAGCGAAGTTTCAGCATACCGCTCCTTTAAACGTAGTTCCAGTTCCTCGCCCATGCCTGAGCGAAATGCCACAAACTCGCTCAAAAAAAAAAAACTGGACGGACAACAGGGCCTTCGCTTCCTCTTACGCGGTATGCTAGGCCACCGCCTGTGGCTGGGCGAGATTCTAGGTTCCCGCCTAGACCCGGGCGAAATGCCACAAACTCGCTCAGAAAAAAAAAAAACTTGGCGGACAGCAGGGCCTTCGCTTCCTCTTACGCTGTCCTTCGCTTCCTCTTACGCGGTATGCTAGGCCACCGCCTGTGTCTGGGCGAGATTCTAGGTTCACGCCTAGACCCGGGCGAGGGTTTAGGACATCGCTAACTTTACCGTTATTTTATTTTACCGTTCAACGGCTATATTTTTCCTATATATACCGCAACTTCACCCAAATTTTTTATACTGAAATCATAGTGTTTTTGGGTGTGAAAAAATTCAAAGTTTTTTCTTATTTGAAATCCATTGGTAAAATGCCACCAACAAAAAGAGGTCCAAATTTTTCGTCTTTTGAAGATTTGACGATGTGTACAATTCACTTGTCAATTTCTCAAGATTCAAGCATTGGTACAGATCAATGTGAAGAACAACTATGGTTACGTGTTCTAGACCGGATGAAAGAAAGCATACCCAGTATGGCAGAACGTAGTTGGACCTCCCTGCAGAAACGGTTTCAAATTATAAGCAAAGATGTGGCATTAATGTCTGCAAAGGAGGCTGAAGTAGAAAGGAAACATCATACAGGATGGGGCCCTGATAATAAGGTAAGAAATAATTTAAAATCCTGATCATTTCTTTTATCCACATCCTTGTATAACATCTAACAAATTGAGGTGAAACACTAGGCTGCAGAAGTTCGTAGGCTTTTCAAGGAATCTACTGGACGAAGTTTTAAGCACGAAGATTGCTACTCAGTTATGCTAGAAAATATTAAATATTCAAGAAGGGCCACCTTTGTTTTCGATTCATCGCAGGCAGAGTCTGATTACGACACTGAATCTCAGGGCGTACAGGACACACCAGATTTAAACATAGATGGTCCAACGCCTTTGAAGACCTTGGAGATATCCCAAACACATTGATCCGTCCGATAGGTCAAAAAGAGAGCAAACGACAAAAGACAAAAGGTAAAGCAAAATATACAAAAGATAATCAATTAATGGAAAATATTTTTAAAGAGCAAATAACCTTCAACGCCAAATGCACGGAACAAAGAGCTAGGAAGATTGCACATAGGGAAGCGGAGTTTGCTGCAAGATTGGCTTGCGAAAAGGAAAAGTATGAAGCAAAATTAGCTAGGCGAGAAGCAGATGAGGAATTCCGTATCATGATGATGGATACCTCCCAGATGAATGATGTAGCTAGACAGTACATCGAACTGAGGCAGGGTGAAATTTTAAGGAAAAAATTGAACCAACCTTAGAGGGAATTATGATATACAATTTCGCTGGTTGATTATTTATTTTCATGCATTTGTTTTGAATATGAAATGTAGTTTTAAAAAGTTTTTTTAATGAGTTTTTTTAACAAAACTTTGAACTCATCCTATAAGCAGTAACATATAACTATAAATACTGGGTGCACTTGAAAGATAACTATAAATAGAAACGCTACAACTCAATTTACTCCTGACAACAAATATAACCGAAAAACTATCCTTAATAAATATCAATCTTCCCCAACAGATGACCAAATGTGTTCGATCAAGTCATTTCTCAAACGAACCCCAATTTTTTTATCAAATACTGCTCGTCTACGTTGGTCAATCATCACTCTTGATAGTTGTGATGTGTTGTCCCTTGAAATGACACATGGAACACCAAAGCTGCGTTGATCATAGTGATGGGGCCAGTCGCCTGGAATACGTTCATCCTCAACTATCATGTTATGTAGAATAATAACTGTTTTCATGATGTATGCTAACACATCAGCATTCCACATTCTTGCAGGCTGTTTGATGATTGCAAATTGATTTTGAAGTACCCCGAACCCTCTTTCCACATCCTTTCTACACCCTTCCTGCAATGCAGAAAATTTTTGTTTTTTTTGGGAATCGGGATGTTTTATGGTTGTGACAATTGTTGCCGTCTGAGGGTATATTCCATCACCAAGATAGTACCCCATATTATACTGATTTCCATTTACCTGAAAGTTAACTGTTGGTGCTTTTCCCTGGATGAGTTTTTTGAATAAATACGATCGGTTCATGACATTTATATCATTGTTTGACCCTGGCATACCAAAAAATGCATGCCAGAACCATAAATCATGCGAAACCACTGCCTCCAAAATTATACTTTCGCTTCCCTTGTAAGCGGTATATGCACCGGATTCAGCAGATGGGCATCGGTCCCATTTCCAATGCATGCAATCGAGGCTCCCAATCATACCGGGGAATCCTCGTTTTTTGTTTTCTTCGAAGAGGTTTTGAACATCCCGATCAGTTGGTGTACGCAAATATTCTTTCTCATACAGTTGGACCATAACCCTGCAAAATCTTCTGGTTGCTTCCAATATAGTGGTTTCGCCAATCCTTAAATATTCATCTATTGCATCCGCGGCACAACCGTATGCTAACATTCTAATTGCCGCTGTAATTTTTGTGTGCGGGGTTAATCCTGGAACACCACAAGCATCTTTTTTTTGTACAAAATAACTATTCACCCGAACAACATCACCCAAAATCCGGTTGAATAATTCGCGACGCATTCTAAATCTTCTACGGAAAACATGTGGGGGGAACGTTGGGTTATTGGAAAAATAGTCTGTATGCAAACATCTGGCACCTATATGACGATTTCTGGGTATTTTAGTACGTGTTTGGCGAGGTTTCATATTAGATGCCAATAATGCAGCAGTAACTGCTATGTTATTACTAGTGGCCTCAGCTTCACTCTCATCTGATGAGTAATAACTACTGTTATCTTCATCGTATAATTGTTCGTCTGAAGAAGAAGAACTAAAAGAAAGATGCTGCGAGAACCTAGAAGATGAACCGTAGTTGGTTGTTTCATTTTGAAAGTTAAACATATTCTTGGGATGTTTGAAAAAATGGACATATACGTTTGATAAACTAGTTTGTATCGCTAGATAAGGGAAGTGTGGTTATTTATAACATGAGATGAAATGACTATACATTGAGTACATAATAATTCAAAGATTTTATTTTAATGTTTGTCAGAGATATTTTGCTTTTAGTTGACAAGGAAATCACATGAAATGACTATACACTGACTACATAATAATTCAAAGATTTTATTTTAATGTTTGTCAGAGATATTTTGCTTTTAGTTGACAAGGAAATGACATGAAATGACAATACATTAACTACATAATGATTCAAAGATTATATTTTAATATTTGTCAGAGATATTTTGCTTTTAGTTGACAAGGCTTTGACATGAAATGACGATACACTTACTACATAATAATTCAAAGATTTTATTTTAATTTTTGTCAGAGATATTTTGCTATAAAATGACAAGGCAATGACATGAAATGACAATACAGTGACTACATAATAATTCAAAGATTATATTCTAACGTGGGGGTGGACGTGGTTTCACTGTACTAGGGAGAACAATTAATACAAAAGGATTAAATTCATCCATAACCCTTAAAATCTCGAAATGAGGTTTGTATTTGAATTCTGAACGTTTCCATCTAAACCATTCTTCCGTAGATCTACGTACAACGTCATCGTCTGTTTCATGCCTAACATGAAATTCATTAACCTTGGCAACTAAAGAAGAAAACTGAAGTACCTCCTTTTTAATACACATATAACGAACAAAAATCCCCGCTCGATTCCTGTTGTTGGGATTTCCAGTTTCGGCACAAAAATTCACATGAGTTTCTTCTAACCATTGTTGTGTCATCACAACGTTCAACCAATCTGCTGTCCCCCTAGCTGGATAATGCAAGACAATATTTCGACATATCGATAAATCTTCTTCCAGTGTAAAATTCTCTGCATTGAGGTTCCAATTTTCATAACCACCCATTGAACGAAAACTGGAGATTATAAATTTTAATTGAAAATGTAGGATATGGAAGATTGAATATAACTTGAAAGTCTCTCCCTTGGTGAAGTACTTATAGGTAGAAAGGATGGTGAATTGGATAAGGTATCCATGTGTAACGGTAATAAAACGTTTTAAAATGAAATATTAAAGGTTAGGTCCAACGGTAACAAAACGATAAAAGTATGGTAACAAATGTTACACCATTCAACTTCTGACAACCAACTACGGACCCTAATAAATCAACAATAAAAATAACATATAAATTAACAATAAATCAACATAAAATTAATCCAAAAAATTGTTATTAATGAAAACCCTAAATTTAAAATTGTTTACTTTATCCCGAGTTGGATCTAGGTGGAACAAATGGAGGGAAAGTAGTTAGGAAGGTAGGCCGAACCTTCGGTGATGATCTGGGAGGTGGAGTACTAGCATATGAAGCAAAACCCATCGGTTGTTCTTGACGGGCTTGGGTTAGTTGTCTGCTCAACAAAGAATTCTGATCTTTTAGTAAGCTAATTTCGGCGGTTGTCTGCGCTCGAAAAGTGTTGAACTCAGCTTCCCTAGCGAGGATGTAGTCCATCCTATCCTTTGTTTCCGATAAAGTAAATTGACGGAACTCTTGGGTAAAAGTAGCATAGTCTTGCACCATATCATAAGCCGCCACCTGGCAAAGAAAAATAATAAAACTAAACCCAAAGAAAAAAACAATTCAAAAATTGTCACTACTATTTGTTCCCCAAATTCATCAAATACTTACATAAGGTAATTGTTGAGGAGGAGGAATAGGGACTTCATCACGTGGTCGTGGGATGTTGTGTTTGATCCGGTCTCCCGCATATCCGTAGGTTTCAACCTCCCAGTCAACGGCAGTGACATATTTATTGAGGTTGGTGACATGTCGCCAGTATTCAAAAATATACCCCGTAATCCACCACACGCACGTATTCACTACAATTTCCATGAACTGTTGCTGTCATGTTTTTCATGTCTTTATCACCGTAGTTGGAAATTGAACTAGGCGGGTTGGCGGGAATACCCCAACTCGGGTTGTTCTGCCTCCAACACCTATCTCCCAGATACATATTGTGCTTTATCCCAAAAAAATAAACAAAATAAATAAACATAAATAGTTTTAATGCATTTGTTATTTAAAAAATTCTCCCCACGAAATAAAAACAACCAAACTTACATTGCCAAGACACGTAAATGTAACCCTTTGTCCCGAAAGTTCTATTGATTTACGACCAATCTCTTCTGGTATGTAGTTAACTGATGGCAACCAGGGTTGCCAGCAAACGTCGTCAACTGCTAACTGATTCAGTTCAGTTCTAGACTTCATGATATCAACAGCCTTCCGGCGTGTCCCTAACCACCTACGACATCTGGGCCATTCATTATCGTTTTGGGCCCTAGTTATGGTTGGACGATAAATACCCAGATATTCGTAGCCCCAAAACTGGTACACAAATTATTTAACCAACAGTTAACAACATCAAAATTAAAATTATCAAACTAAAATTATTTGCATAATAGTTAATAAATTACCTCCAAAATTTGAAAGGGACCCGATACTGATTTCTGTCCCCTAGACGCCGTGGAGAGACCGGAATACAATTTAGATAAGGCAGGTCCGCCCCAGTCGAAGTTACTTACTGCATCTAAATTATCAAAGGCAGCCAACCATCCTGCATCAATGTATGTTTTTGCATTTGGGAAAAAAAAATTCCCCAAAGCATACATATAAAAAGCCCTCGCTACTTTATCCGCAATCACACTATCATCTTTCACCGCCTCCAATGTGTCATTATCGAAATAGGAGCTCAAAAACTTGAGAGTGATTGCACCTGAAACCCATTGTGGCGGAAGACCTTCCCTCTTGCATACCGCACTGTCTTTCAGTTCAGAAAAGATATTCGCACGTACATATTCAAATTTATAAAGTTGTGGGTCATAAGGGACAGAGCTACCAACACCGATAATAAGCCCGGTCAACATAACCCAATCGAGGGGAGTGAACCCAAGCTCCCCAAAAGAAAAATGAAATGTGTTCGTAGTATCCCAAAACCGCTCGATAATAAAATCTGTCAAAGCGTGGGACGAATCTACAACAGGCAGGGATAGTAATCTACCCCAACCTCCGCGTTCAATTCTAAATTGGACCCTATTACAAGTATCACAAATTTTCTTGTAAGTCTTTAAAACAGATTTCAGAGAACCTCGGTGATCAAACCTGAAGTCGACGTTGGTGGAATAGGTTATATTGGTAGAAGCATGTTCGTTGCTATCTTCCACCACAGTGTAATGTTCTAACCCGGGGACATCGACATACGGGGGGCCCATTGACTCTGCTGCCGATTCCTCCGTAATTTTTGTTTTTTTACTCGTTTTCCTTCTCCCGACCCATCTCGAAACAACAATGTTAGACATCTGTACAAAAAATTTAATATATCGTTGGGTTGAAAATTAGTATATCAAAAAAATGCATAAACTTTCAAAATTAACCACAATTACACACTTCTTAATAATTCCAACATCCACCATATTTAAGCTACAACACATTGTTATTGTATATTAAATTTAATTAAAACATATTTTAAAACCCTAAATAAATTATAACACAAATACATAAACCCTAATTTGCTAACCCAAGTTTATATGCACCAACACAACCGAAAATTACAATTATGGGTTTATAGTATAACAAGTAAATAACATGCTTCAAACTAATTTAACATTTTAATTATCTATATATGAAACTAAAACAATGAATTTAATTCTTTTAGGGTAGCAATTATACCTTTGATATTTGTTGAGTTGGGGTTAGAATGTAGTACAAAATTGGGACGAGGTTATGGGCTGTCGTTGACGGACAAAAATCAGGTAAAAAATCAGTTGGGAACGGCAGCAACGGCGGGCGAGATGGAGAAACATGAGGCGATGAAGATGACTGGAGAAAGAAGTAGGGTTTCTTATTAGATTTACAGGCGAGAGGGTAGATGCCCGCTTGTCTTTAACGGACGAGGTTCTACAACCGCGCCCGTTTTTCTAACCCACACGCCAGTCACACGTTTGGAGCACGAGCTGCTAGAATATCGCCCCACCGGGCGAGCTCGTGGGGAACCGCTTAGGACATGAGTGCGAGTCTGGGATTTCGCTTCAAATTTTTTTCCCCGGGCGGCGTTCTACTATTTCGCTTGTAAGGGGCGGAAGGTTGACATATCGCCCGTCCTGGTGGGCGAGCTTCTACAATTTCGCTTCTTCTCAAGCGCGGTCCTAGGGTACCGCCTGACTATCCACCGTTGTTTTTGCTGCTGACCATCGATCAAATTTTTAGTCATTTGATCGATGGGTTTGATCGCCCCATTGTGATTGCCCTAAGCCTAATAAGTTGGTGAAAGTAAAAAACCCCTTAAACATGCCTTATGTCATGCTCTAGTACCGTGGATAAAGTAAAACAGATAAAAGAGTAAAATGAGAAAAACATACACGTGACGTGATGCTCCAGAGTCCAGCATTTCCACCCCTAATTAAGCAATTAACCCATTCTTCTCTTTATCTCGGTCTTTATCTTTTGGTTGCTGTAAAGCTGATTCTGATTCCTGTAGAACTTTTTTGTCAAAAAGTATTATAATGAAGTTGGTCCATAAATAACATCACCATATGTCCCAAGGTTTGGCTGGATTCATGTACCCACCACCTTACAAAAAAAATGTTTAAAATAATCGAGTAAATCAAGAATGAAAAATGAATTACATCGTCTTTTGATGATTTCAATTCTTAACAATCCTATCGTTTTTTTTGTGACTATGAGCAAGGTAAATGGTCCAGGAAGAAATGGCTTAACACTTCATTTGAGCATAACAAGGGCTAGTCCAATTGTCCAAGGAGTTCGACTCTTATAGTTAAGGTCAGACTGAATTTACACTTATACTATAATCATAAAAATATTATTAAAAAAAAATCGCCAAGGTTGAAGACAAATCATACTTGACAGGGGCCATAGGAGACTGTTCAAGTCAAAATTTCCTGGCCTTGTGTTTGCTTAAGGAACTCTTAAAGCCATAAAATCTGAAGTCAATGATGCTGGGTTAACCAAAATAGTCTTGGGTGTGTGCATCATTGCCCTGGTAGCATACTAACTCCACCATTCAAGTTGGAAAAGCACCGAGCTACAAATGGTTGAGGAGGTAGGACCTCATGTCACTGAAGCCATCAATATTAGTATGAAGATTATTACTATTAGAAAGAGAGAATGGCAAAATGAGAGAAAGGTTGATTTTATTTGAACCCTTGAAAAAGGTCAGGGCGATGATGATGATGATTCATGCCTCATGTCAAGGACAGAAGACAACACTAAAAAGAAACTGCGATTGCACTTACATCTCATCACAAACTGACTGGACCCCCCATTTAATCCTGTTGCTTGACAATTAAGGGTTTTCACCATTGTCTAGAAAGGCCAACGAATTAATGATGCAAACCACACACAAGGGATGGTATTGCATGCGTACACAAGCACTCCATTTTTAGAGAAAATGAGAAATGCCACCACCAAAGATTGCCATTCAACAGTGAAACATTGTGTGTGCATGATTTGAAAAGAAAGCACAACAGGAAGTTGACAAATGCGTTGACAAAATACCAGTAAAAAGAGCTTATATCCACCCAATAAGGCCACCAGGGCTGAGCTCAGATGACCAGCAGTCTAGCACACCTGTAGCTGTTGCCTGTTGTTACCAAAGAAAACTTAATCCGAATGTAGTAACGTTTCCTATCTTGCTATCTCCCCCTCTTTGTTTGTTTATTTTTAAGCGAAAGCTGGGCCTTTGTCCTTGACTAGAACCAGACCAGTCATACTGGGCTCACTATCAGCCAAGACACTGCCAACCTCATCATTAGGGGTGAGCAACGGGTGAAACCCGTGGATTTGGTACCACCCAAATCCAACCCATCAAAATGACGCATCCGTGTCCAATCCGTTACCCACGGATTTGACACCCATGGATAGGCGGATGAGTGGACTGGATACGGACAAATCCATGGATTTTATATTTTTATTACAAAAATAGAAATAGTTAGCATGTTAACAACAAAAAAACCGAATTTAAACATTAGATTACTGAAATTTAAAGAATATACTAATTATTACGACATAAAAATTCTAAAATTCTAATGATATCATCCCAACAACCAAAAGTAAAAGGATAAAAATACTAAAAGTTATGTAGTACCTTCAAAATACATATATGTTCCTCTGTATCTTATAAATTTTCTATTTACCTTAAATATATGGGGTACGGGTGTCCAATGAAATTTTAGACTTGCATCTACACCCAATCTATTATTTAATAGATTTTAAAAATGCATACATATCCAATCCGTCCATGAACGGATTGAATATCCACCCGTCAAATTATGGATGGATTGGATCGGATCAACCGGTTTGAGTTCATATGCTCACCCCTATCCATCGTTGATATGCAGCACACAGTACTAGATTTTTTCTTTTTTTGAAGCAACTAAACTAGACAGTTAATGTATCTTCTGAAGGAGTTTAGGAAAAGCAAGCTAGGATACATAAACAACTAGGTGTCCTTGCTTCTAATAAGTTTAACCACTAGCCGGTATGTAATATTATTCCCTGACAAGTTGCTTCATCTTCAAGTTTGTCATGTGTGGACGTTCTAACTCCCTCCTACCCAATTTGAGTCGTACAACTCCACCACGTTGCTCTTAAATGTACTAAATAGTGGCGCTCCAAGTCCCATTATGAGGTGCCAACCAACCAAGTTGAGTAAACGTAGTCGGAAGCTTTAGAAAGGTGTATTATAAATATTAGATTTATGTCCGTATTACGTAACGGGTATAGTTGCTCGTATTTTTTTAAATCTGTTACGATTGAAAATTGTCCGTATTTTTTTGTAATATCCTCTAACCAAGTTCTTAATTTCGTTATGAGGAATTCCATAATTTTCCAAAACTAACCTCACCGAATATAGTTCTTTGTTAAGAGATTAAGTCTAAGTTTCGAAAGAATGTTTTAAGATTAATTTTATCCCGTACGAATAAAAAATATATTTAAAATGAAACATATAACGATGATGAAATTGATAGTTACCCGTACCCGTATCTGTGGGATTCACCTCTTTTATATAATTAAAAGTATACTTAAAATAAAATAAATAACGATGATGAAATTGATAGTTACTCGTACCCGTATGTGTTGGATTCACCTTTTTTACAAAGATTTGTTAATTAGAAATCACATGAATACACATATTTAGTTTTCTTTTATCTAATTTAAGAATATAAATTTAACGGTAGCCGTTCATTAAAGATGATTAAACATAGATCGTCGATTTACGATGTTGTCCATCAACTGTAGGTGATGTTGACCCGGTACAATTAAATATTAGGTGTAAACAAAGTATAATAATTTTAAAACAAAATAACCAATAGGAGAGTGAGTTTTTTTAACCCCTAAATATTTCCACTAATCAAATTATGCCAAGTGTCCTCACCAAAACTCTCGTTTCACAAAAGCCTTATTTCGTCCAATATGAAGCCAGGGTTTCCTCACCGTTTAACGTGGGAGCTTTATTTGTCTAGGCCTTTAAGTCTTTAGATATAATTTACATTATAATAGATTATATTTGGATTAATTTAGATTTATATAGATTAAAATAGATTTCCAAACACCAAAAAATTTCTCAAAAGAAAGATTACAATACATAAAAAAATTTAAAGAGCTTCGTAAGAAATTTCATATTTCGGATCAAATAACAAAGTTTGAGAGGTAATTTTACAAGGAGAACATATGGAGATATATAGGAGAAAATACAATAATTTCTAGAAGAGGAAATGAGCATGTTAATGAAGAAGAAGGCTATTTTTAAAAGAAAAACTCATAAGCAACATCAACTTATAAATTCATGGGAGAGAATGTTACGTTTCAATGGAAAAACATAGCATACCATGATAAATAAAAAATTAATGTATATAAATTATGCATAAGAATCCATGAAACTCTCATGGTTTGAGTTGAGATTGATAGAAGATAATAATATACATATTCTTACTATAATTGTCCATAAGAATTCTTATATATCGTGGACCCTCTACTATCCTAAATAGTTACCAAATCAAGATTTGGGCAAGTGTGGTTGCCATGTCACTTGAATTCCAAACCATAAGATATGATGTGATTTGATGGACAATCAGGGACCGACCTATCAAGATGCTAACCTAGGCTATAGTCCGTCCTGGTTTTCAGGCCCAACAATATTTTAATATTGAAAATTTTAGAAATTTTAGGTGTAGCCCATTTATATCAAGTATTCCAACCCACTTAATCTATTGTTAGCCCATTTATATTATTATGATTTCAACGTCCAGTTATAATTAGTTAATGTAGATTCTAAACTATTTATTTTTTACCCATTTAGCGTAGATTCTTACTTTAAAAAAAATCTTCTTAACACAAATTATCTCAAATTTCATTTTGTTATCATTTTTCGTTATTAATTTTAGTTTTTAGTTGTCTATGTATCTAGTATCTGGGTCTGTTTCCTATGGACAATAGGATTTGTTAAAATATTTTATCAAAATAATTGTCTCGGGATCTCGACCCTTAAGTTAATTAGAGTTTATGAAATTTAGAAATTTAAGGTTTGAGATAGTGTAATCGTTTATTTTGAGATGATAAAACGTGGGACGTCGATTTGAAGTGTTGTTCAGTCAGTGTAGGTGACGCTGATCCGAAACAATTAAGTATGATGTGTGAAGGAAGTATAATAAATTTTAAAAATAACGCTAATCAGAGAGTGCGTTTCTTTTACCCCGGAATATTTTCACCAACCAAATTTTGTCAATTGTTTTCACCAAAATTATTGCATCACAAAAGACCTATTTTGGTCAATATAATGCGAAGGTTCTATCACCCTGATAATTTTATTTGTCTAGGTTTTTAAGTGTTTAGATACTAGCATGCAACCAATCACATATTAAGTAACGTACACTTTTCTATTAAGGGGGCTTTTAATCTTTGTCGATCGAACAACCACCTCAAAAGAACTTGGCTAATTTTGGGCCTACTCGGTTTATTTTAAGGCTACCCATTTTTTCTCCTAACTAGAGAGTAGGATAAGGGATGTCTAATTAGATATTATCAAAAATATCAAACTACCCTGTACTTATTAATTAATCCTAATACTAAAATCATAATATAAATAAATAAATCTTTCCTCTTTTTACTAATTTCCAAATCTATCAAAATCCTAAACAAAGAAAAACTTTCTATTTTCATTAAACTTTTCAAATTCTAAAAACCATAATCCATTTTTTTCAAAAACAATTTCGGATCTCCCATCTCGTGCGATCTACAAGGTAAATCTCTATAAACCCTAACTTCTAATAGCATTTTTGATTGATCTAAGTGTTTAAATCTTACATTTAGTGAATCAAATTCCTGAATTTTTACCAGACTCGTTCAATGTGGATTTATCGTATCCATCGATTCAGTATGATCTTCATAAACATGAAGAATATGCATCAGAATTGGTGGATACAATACTTCCACATCGAACAATTCCATGTCATATTCCTCGTAGATAATTACCATACCCAGAATCATTGGATACAGCCGATCGTATCCAGCAATTATACATTTTTATTTCTTTTTTACTTTTTCTCATATGGGAATCGTTGTTTACGATCTGCTGTATCCAACGATTCTACATTTCCATTTTTTTAAACATTTCTAAGATCGGAATCCTTGGATAAGAACCTACTTATCCATTATTTTACTTTCGTATACTTCCTTAACAAATATGATATCCAGAATCGTCGGATAAGACATATTGTATCTATCGATTCTGCTGTTTCATTTTTTTACTTTTCGCATATGAAAATCGGTGGATAAGATTTGTCAAATCCAACGATTATGTAAACGATTCATTCTTACTAAATTTCCGTTTACTTTTATTGTTAGGATTTGTGGATAAAAATTATCTTAACCACCAATTTTGTTGTGTTCATTTTGGGATTTGCTGATTTTGTTTTTAATTGAATTAATGATTGTTGATTCTTGTTTCCCTTTAACCATATTTATCTTTTTTCTTCATTTTTTTCTTCATAGACATGGAGAACAATGGCAAAAGGAGTAGCGATTATACACAAGTATGTGACTGTGATCTGTATAGAAAGCCGGAACCACCTATTGTGCGTGCGGAACCTATATAAGTTTGGTTTTGAAAGAGAGACAAAGTTGGAGCAAGTCCTGAAGCTTCTTGAAGAGCTTTCTTTGGACGAACTTGACGAGTTCATTGAATTTGCAACAATCAGAAGGAAAAAAATTGTTTTGTAGAAGGAATTTGATATTGCAGATGATGTTAATAAAGCTGGTAATTGAGAGGATACTGAAATGATTTAGTTTATGGATGTTTATTTATATCTAAAACAATAGTTTATGTTTATGTTTGGATTATAGTGACTATAAGGTTCAATTGGTTTTTGAACTAAGGTTTTAATTACATCTTATGTCTTGCTTTTCATTATATATGGTCAAACTTCGGCTCAACGGCTAGTCTCTTTTTTTAAAAATACATTTATTGGCTCTTTATGCATATAAATAGGATAACCCATTCTCCATCATACACTACCTCATTTAAACAAATCATTCTTCATCATTCACTGCTTCCTTCCAAATAAAACCTATTATAACGGCTAACCCATTCTCATCAACTACCAAATCAATTGAAGCTATGGAAAAATAGATAGTCAAAAGAGCCGCAAAACAAATTAAGGAGCGAATCAAACAAAAGGTAATAGATGTGGATGTTAAGAGAGAGACTGAATGGGTTAAAAAAATTACATCGTGTTGGATCTTTCGGAAGATGACCTCCATCACAAAATTTTCTGGAATCTTGTTAAACGGGTCCTTTCATGCCCAAGTCGGATGGTAAGTACATGAAACTAGCTCTAGATTATGGGGAAGATTATTGTGCTTCTCACACAACAACGGTTAGAAAATTGTGCAAGAAGTACAATGAGATCTAGCTAGACACAAAGGGGGCAGGTTTACGACGCAAAATCAATATACCAAATGGAGAGGCGAACCATTTCGTCATTTCGAAGCTGCATCTATAATGGAATCTCGTCCCGGGAGATAAAGGAAGATTTATCTCTTTGTCGAATCTTAGTTTTTTTTATCCAGATCTAAATATATTAGGTCTAAGTATCATTTAATTTTAAATAAATATGTAATCTTAACTTTTTATCTATTAATGAACACTGTCTTACTTTAAAAAGCTTATGGAGAGTGTCGGATATTTCATTTAACGCTCATCGTGATTATGACAACCATTGTTCAATTTAGAAAGCTTATATACACCATTGAGTTGATTCACGATAATATCAATCTTAAATGGACAATCATACTTCTTTGACTTACTCGTGTAGACCCTCGATGTCCTCTTTGCATACGGTTTGTCTTTTGATAGATGACTTTCTTTCTTTTCAGTTCTCTTACAAACAATTTCCAAAGGATCACGTCTCTAATGACGGTTTACGACTAATGAGCATTTTATCTCCATGTTTTTGTCCACAAACCATTGCCTTGCATCATCCTTCTTTTCTCACACCAAATCAGTGTAATAGTGGGTAGAAGTATTAGGCCCCATCTAAGACATAGGTTTAGGTTGGTCGTCGGCGACCGCTTGAACAATCTACAATATAAATAGAAAAATTAGGCTAACAGAATCGGCGGATAGGTAACAATCGTGTCGAATGATTCTACAGAATCGGTCTTTAGGTTCTCTCTTATCCACCGATTCCACCTAGTTTTGATTTCTTTTAAAAAAATCCCCAAATGCTGGAATCGACACACGTTAACTGACTTGTGTACTAATTATAGCATTCAGTAAAACGCAGTTTTTCTGGATAATTTTTTTACTAGAATCGACACATAGAGCAACACACATCGACCGATTATTTAACTTACCGATTCCCCCAAAACCGAACCAGAATCGGTCGTTGTTCATGACCATATCCGCCGATTCTGGTTCATAATTTCTGAGAAGAGGTGGAATCGGTGGGTACAATATCACCGTAAACAACGATTCTGGGTAATACATAAGCCATAAAATAGGTTAGAATTTGTAAAAAGTTAACATTTTGGAGATTATAGACTACAAATACATGCTTGGAGATCCTTAACACGTATACCTGACTGTTTGAAGCATTAAATCTCCATTTTCATGGGTTAATCTTCATTTGCTTATTTAAAATTCTCATATATGCTTTGGTTTACACGTTCTTGTTCGTCCAACAAAAAACCCAAATCAGTAGGATCGAAAACACGATTATCTAATTTGATATATGTAGATGCACCCATTTCCTTCACTACTAGAATATAAGTCGATACAATCAAATTTCATCTTTGCTACAAAAATCCCAAAACCCTAGTTTTCCTTAAGGTTTTCTTTTTCTTATTCTTCTTCAAACTTTCAAAAAAAACTCTACTCTAATTCTTACCATGTAACACTAACTATAATCTAATTTGAATCACCAACTAATTTAACTACCATTTGAATTTATTTTATTTTTAGATAAAATGATACATATATTAAAAAGGAAAAAATATTTACAAAAAGAATGAAATATCCCCATATAGATTCTCTCAACTCTAATTACAGATTACTATATTCTCCCATTGAAAAAATATTTGCGAAACTGAAAATCATTTGAAGACGTCAATTTATGAACACCAGAGACATAAACTCTGCTTCAAAGCCAAAATCATATTCTCCGCAGCCTTTGTTCGACCCCCATGAACTCTAGAAATTATTTCCTTTCATAACTCCCAAAAAATAGCATAAGGTAAATCTTCCATATAGTTTGGTTCTTAGAGTTTAAGTTGTTCATCCTTCATCCTCTCAACTGATCCTCCATTATGCCTGACATAACCCATCTAACTTTCCAAGAATCAATAAAGTAGTTCCAAATCTTGGTAGCCCATTCACAATTTAGAATAAATGCTCTATCGATTTCTCCTCCCTGATGCACATCCCGTACAAATTAGAAGCTATATCAATCCTCCTATGCTGCAACATCAATTTCGTTGGAATAGATTTGTGTAAAGTGGCCCAAATTAAGAAAGAAACCTTAAAATGAACTAACTAGTTTCCCCATATCATATCGAAGTTGCAGCTTTCATATTGCTCTGACAGTTTACTGTATAATTTCCTAGTTGTGAACTCTCCAACCATTCGATCCTCCTCCCTAGGAGTTATACTTACATTCCTCATATCACGTTTTAGTTCTAACATATCAATTATTTCAGCTGGGTCCAGAGCTCGCCTAAAGGTAAAGTTCAAATCTACTTCTTTTACTTCTGCAACCGAAGCTTATTTATGTGTGCTTATTCTGATTAGCCTTGGGTACTTATTTGCGAAATAGTTTTTCATAACCCAAAAGTCTTGCCAAAACTTAGTATTCTTCCCATTCATAACTTGCAGATTTGCACAATTGTACATATTCTCCTTTGATTTGGCAATTTCCTACCACATACTCCTTCCAAGACTGAGAATTGTGCATCTGCTACACACCTTTAAATGGTTTTATCCTATATGTTGCCACGCCATTTACCAATACTGAGAACTGTGCACCTGTTACACACCAGTTAATCCATTTAATCCATTTCTCATCGAAACCATTCTTCTTTAAGATAGCAAACAAAACATTCCAGCTAACATTATCGAAAGATTTCTCCGTATCTATCTTACACATAATACCAGAAAATTTTTGTTTGAACTTGTTACTGATCCACTCATTAGCTACCGAAATATCATCTAGGATTTGCTTGTCTTTAATAAAAGCACCTTTAGTATTAGAAACTAAGCTTGGCATAATTGTCTTCATACGTTCAGCTAATAGTTTGGATATTACCTTGTAAAAGCTGTTAATCAAACTCAAGGGCCTAAAATCCTTGGTTGTTGCAGAGTCTTCCTTTTTTCTTGGAATCAGCTTGATTAGGGATGTAAATTGGGTCGGGCTGGACAGCTCGACCCATTAACTAAATAGGCAAGGGTGGGCCGGGATGAGTAATTTTTTGCTCGCTAAATAATAATTTGGGATTGTGCAGGCAGGGCTTGGCGGACTTCAAATATATAGCAAAATATATTTTAATTTAAAAAGAAAAAAAGTTCATTCAATTATAAGAGAATAATAATAATTAAATTTTCTCAAGATTGAATCATATTAAAAGGAAACCGTAGATTTTTTCAGTGTATTTAATAAAAGAAATTTTTTATCGAAAAAAATATATGGCTAGTTTGGTTATTTAGTATGTTACAATTTTATAAGTTATATTTGTTAACATAAGATGAAAATTGGAAGTGAGTAATCAGACCAAATAAATGAATAGTAATAACGGAAAACTAGGCCGGATAGTATTGACGGGCTAATATGCCAAGCAAAAAAATTCAGCTTCTGGCCTTTGCCCGCCCTTTATTTAAATGGGCTAGGTCGGACCAGTTTGTAACGGGCCAGGGGTACCTATAGGATTCCATGGGTAAGGGCGGTTGGTAATGGGCCTTGGACCACCGAGTAAAATTTACACCCCTAAACTTGATAAAAAGATATGTTAAGTCTCTAATCCACTTCCTTTTGAGTAAAACTCATTAATGGCCAACATCGAATCAGACTTTATTATGTTCCAACAAGTCTTGTTATAACTCTAACGAAAAGCCATTCGGCCCTGGTGCTTTATTAGCTCCACAAATCTTCACTGCATGAAACACTTCATAATCCTCGAAAGGTCTCTCCAACCAACTTACTTGATCACCATCTAATTAAAGGAAATGT
The DNA here is from genome assembly GCA_023531435.1 of Papaver californicum. NCBI lineage: Eukaryota > Viridiplantae > Streptophyta > Magnoliopsida > Ranunculales > Papaveraceae > Papaver > Papaver californicum. Next base: position 8,421,578 of record JAJJMC010003936.1, read on the forward strand.
AAGTTATGAAAGTTTGGACAAACACTTGTGGTAGCAGTGAAAAGACTTGTGTAATATTGTTGAATTTTATTCTTTATTACTTTCTAACTAAAGACGTAAACCCCGTTCACCTCTAATTTTGTAATGCAACTTCTTTTCCTTTTACCATTGGTAATGCTATGAAAGTATCGTATGTTCTTACTTCCATCGGTGAAGCCTTTAACTTTAGCTCTTTGGTAAGCATTCTTGATCTATTAATTCTTAACTCACTTAGCTTTAATTCATCCCGAGTTCTCTCCACTGGTTGAGCGTTAGAAAGAACAGTGGTTTCTTCTAGAATTTTTAGTCTTTATATGTAATCAGTTAACATTTTTTCAGTTTTTGCAATATCTCCAAAGTTCTCTTTACCCCATTGTTTCAAGAAAAACTTTAGATTTTGTAATTTTCTGAAGAAGATATAACTTGGAGTTCCTGTGAACACCATATCGTTCCACCACTCTTGAATCTTGCTATAAAAATCCCTGTGATGAAGCCATCAATGCCCCACTTTGAAGTAAGATCTTGATCATTTCAGAAAAGTGGTAAAAATAGTTCGTCCGCTGAGACTTGTGAAGATTCGTTTTAGACCTAATTTTGATTTAAACTAGAAAATAATTAAAAGATTTTAATAATGTTGGGAAGAACTGGAACTCAGGATTCCACCAAAATCACTTCTGAATGATTTCTACAATGATTCTTTAACAATTATAGCTCTTTTATTGACTCTGTTTCTTTGCCAAAAGTAGATTTCTAAAACATTAATTGTAGATCACAAGCATGGCGCATCAAAATCTCTTAAGTCCCAGCATACACCATCAAACAAAATCACAATTAATTAAGAAAAAATAAAAATCAATTAAAAATCAATGCAAAAGTCATTAAAAATCAAAAATAGTTACCATTCATTCATGAAATATGGCTTCCTCCATTGTCCCAGTGGTGGGGTTTAGCTATATTAGAATAGAGTGTGTGCATTGTGATTCTTGTGTGAGATGCACGTGTAGTGCTGGTATTAGAGAGGATAGAAAGTAGTATATAAAGCTCAAGTCTGTCCTGTAATCAAATCATCTTCTATTCATTCAATCAATATACAAAACCGTATTCTGTAGAAATGTATATTTCTAACAAATCTATCATGGTATCAGTCTCAGAAATTTTAATTTATGAGGGTATCGATCCATTCTCTTCTGCTATTCTTCAACCTTTTTTTCATCTTCAAAGCTCCTGGTACTTCAACAACTCCTTCTGAATCTCATCCATTCAACAACTCTCCTGATTCATTGAATTACTTTTTATGCAATTAGGTTTTCGTTTATGAGATTCGGTTTTCACTAGCTAAAGTTTTTTATTGGAGATTGATAAGGTTCTTTGCGGTGAAGATTTGCTCCTGGAATTCGTGTGAAGTTTGGATTTGATCCTGATACTTTACTTCTACGTCTTCAAAAAGAATCAGGCATGATTCTCAGATCTGGAATTTGGTTTTCTAGTTTGTGTTCTTGTGATTCTTGAGTACAATATGGAGCTCAATTGGTTTTTAGTTTCCACTTGGATTTCGGTTGGTTCCTGAATTTTCAATCTCAACTGGTAACTCAAATTAATGCTGGTAATATCTGTTTCTATCTCTTGATTACTTCAAATCTGATTTTATATGTTCAATATTTTACATCACTACCTCAACAAGATTCAATATCCTCTTCTTAAACAGTTTTTCATCATTAACTAGTTCACATTTCCTAGTTCTTTAATCAAGATTTACTGTTTTTGATTCCTGATGCCAATTGTGTCTGAGCACGTTTGAGTCTCCTCCAGTGTGTGTGTGAGATAAAAACTTAAAGTTGTTCCACTCAAATGGATTCAGCAGAAGGTTGAGAGATTGTGGGTGAATATGCTCCTGCACATAGTGCTTCATTGGTCATTTTTCATACTTCCAATCTCAATTCTTATTTCAAAACAGTCCTCACTTGTGTGGTGTTGAATGTCTTGTGTGATTCAATGGTGGAACTGAGTATGAAGAATGGATTTGAAATTGGTGTTGTACTGGTGTTCAAGTTGAAGTTCTTTTTGATGAGTTTGCATTCAATTGTGAATGTGGCCTGTGATTCTTTATTTTTTAATTTCTTGATTGTTTTGTGCATAAATAATACAATGTCCACCTGAGATCATGTTGTGACTACATCAATGGAATAAGTGGAACATATTAGTGCCTATTAGTTCTTGACACTGGATGGTTGTACCTGCATCCAAAGCCAATTTTCCTTCTATCCAGTTCTGTGATTGGTTATGCATCAACGATGCACATTTTTTCCATTGTATATGCCAAAGTGGAGTGTTGTTGGTAATTCTGTTGGTGCTCTTGATGAAAAGTGTGTACTGTGATCGGTTCTATGTTGTGCATATGAATGATGAACCTGACTATCATGTGGTGTTACTGGTTCAGTGTATTGCTGATACTCCAAAGTGCAGTTGCGGTTCTTCCCTTGTATGTGTTTGTTGTATTGGTCAGCATCCTTCTCTTCACCTGTCTACATTCATTCATCATGGTCTTGTCAGACTCAAGTATAATTGTCTGATGATGTCTCAACTACTGTCACACTTGTGATTTTGTTTGCTGGTTTTCGATGTGTGTGCATATACCTCTACAAATGGTGTTACATTCAGTTGGGTCGATTGGTGTTCAGTTTTGCAGTTGTGTTGATGTCATTCTGTCTAGCATATCTCTCCTGACTCCCAACTTAATTCAGGGAATAATGCTTCACTTGATCTTTCAAGCATGGTTGGTTCTGAGTTATAAACATTTTCCACCGTATTGGTTAATAGTCACCAGTTGCCAATCACTTTGATAATGCTATAGCGTCTGATTGATGGTTACCAACAACACCTACTAGCTACTAATTCTCCTACGATGCTTCTTCTTCTCTCCTAAGTTCACATGTTGCTGTCTACATCCTTTCCAACTACTACACCACTCTGACCTGAATCACTGCAATCTTCTTTTTTAAATGTCTTGTTGTTACTGCTGCAACTGTTACTCCTCTGCAACACGTTTGCCTGCTTTGCTACCAACTGCTACTGCCACTTCCTTTGTCATCCTACTTAATACATGTTGCTACACAATTTACTACTGCTTCTAGAGTGTGTGAATATAGTGTGTGCATTGTGACTCTTGTGTGCAATCTCTAGTTGTTCTTTTCAAGACCACTTGAGCTTGAGGGAGGGTATTAGAATAGAGTGCGTGCATTTTGATTCTTGTGTGAGATGCACGTGTAGTGCTGGTATTAGAGAAGATAGAAAGTGTCGAGTATATAAAGCTCAAGTCTGTCCTTTAATCAAATCATCTTATATTCATTCAATCAATATACAAAACCGTATTCTGTAGAAATGTAGATTTCTAACAAATCTATCAAGCTACACATAGCTTTTTTAAAAGCCATTAAAATTGATTAAGAAAATATTCTATCTGTGAGAAGTTGTGTCTAAAATTGTATATAGGCTCCCCTTTATATAGACTTTGGTAACCTCCTCTTGATCATTATCTAATTAGGAAATCTAATCTCATTAAACTCTTCCACCTCCTTTTGATCCTTATCAAATTAGGAGACTTAACCTCCTCAAAAACTAGCAAAAACCCGAATTTTCACGTCAAAAGCGAGCTCAAAACGCTTTTCTTATTTCTTTTCCCGTGCAGGCCCAGTAAGGCCCAACAGATAACAAATCCAAGTTGGTTTCACGGTTTTGCTCATAACTTCTTCATACGAACTCGGAATGACCTTATTCTTTTTGCGTTGGCTTCGCCTTTCAATTATCTACAAGATGGCAGGTACAAATACTGGAATAGACTGAGTTCCACTGGTTCTTTAGCAATTCTTCCTTGTAGAGCTCAATTTCACTTCTTTCAGAGATGTAACCTAACACATAAACTACAAAAGTAATAATAATACACGGTAATTCAAACAAAATCTAGCAAATAAATATAAGGAATTGATACTTAAAATATGTAAATTATGTACTTATCAGATCTGCATTTGATATACGTTCTGATTTCTAACATAAATGGATTATTATTTGAAACCCATTAAGTTGTTGGGTTCAGGTTACGGTCCAACTCAACACCAGCATTACCTGAAACCGCCTAACTAGAACTCTCCCCCACTCTAATGGATTTAGCACCTGAATACGAGGGATTTGAATTGTTATATTTCCTATACGGTCGAAAGACTTAATCAAATTAATATACTCCGCCAAAAGGGTCCTTATCCTTGGGTTTAAATTTAAAATCCCATTCAAAAGTCACTGCCCCTTATCCTAGGGTTTAAATATAAGATCCCATTCAAAAGTCACTGCCCATTTGTGTAGCTTATCTTCAATCACCATTACAGCAGGAATCTTAGCAAAATCCCCTTTGACTGTTATCCTGAAGTAATTGAAATTCTCCAGCCTCAATGTGTTAGTGGCCACTTCTGCTACCTCTCCCAACTCTTTACCAATGGAACTGAAAAATTCATAGGACCAGAATTGATGAGGAATGCCTCTAACCTTAACCCATTTTAGTAAATCATTCATGGCCTTTAATGGAATAATCCGATCTTGTTTGTGTTCCTTAGATAACTTGACCACATTAGACTCCACTTTCCTCCCCACTAGCTTGTCACTGAATCGAGAAACATACACAACCACTCCATCTAAAATAAACTTCTTTGGTCTCCATAAATCTAACTAGTCTTCTTTGTTAACAATGAAAGATGCATTTTGAGGATTAATTTCCTCTAAGTGAATATTTGCTTCCCAATTCATCTGCTCCTTCAGTTCCCTTGCTAGTTTCCCCATCTAATATGACTCTCCACCCTGACTAGACCTTTTGAAATCCTGCTTATAACTTTTGATCTATGTAAAGGTGTAAAAGCCTTGTTATTTGGCAGAGATTGTTGAGTCTTCTTAACCATGCCATTATCCCTCAGGATCTTTTGAAATTCTTTACACATCATTAGTTGCCAATAAAAACAATTATCTCCACAAGAAACACAGATTGCATAAGATTTATATGCATCTCCCCTTTTGACTCTTAAGATCATGAAGTATTTCCCTCCATCATTATCTTAATCTCACATAAGAAAGAAGCCTCGCCATCTCTTCTTGTCCATTTTTTTGCGTTTAAATTAATGCATCGTGTTTTCTCCAAAACTTCTGAAATCCAAAGAGCTATATATATCAGCAGATACATGAATCCAAGCTTTAAAATCACCTCTCTTCTTTTCCTCAATTCGAATCCATTTTCTGTTACCCATCACCTCCATAGATACGAAGACAACTTTTCTCTCATGTAAAAAGGTCTCTCTTATGGTTTTTTTCTTTTCTATTTGAATTAATTAACACTAATTAAATATTATTCATTACTAAAATAAAGTTGGATAATGAGATTTTTATTTTTTTTATAATGATTATATATTAACTTTTAGTGGTAACCTAAAATAAATTGAGTAGGCCTAAAATTAGCCAGGTAAAAGAAGGATACAGATATATAGGTAAAATGGCAAACAAATTTGTTAAGTAAGTACAACGTTTTTCTGTCTTACAACTGCTGAAGTCAAGAGACTCAAGACAGGGATAGAAGTCATAGAACAATCCATGGGACACTTTTTAATCCTCCCATGCCCTCATTCATTTCTTCAGCCATAACTTGTACGGAATTTATTATCATATATTCAAGTCAATGTAATTAATATCGATCGTACATACCGATAATATCAGAATTTATCGTGTATCGATTTTTAACCTAAACGATACTTAAAATATCGGCGATATATGAATATTCCGATTATATCGGTCGTATCGGATCGATATATCGGCCGATAATATCGGTAAAAATATAAGTATATTTATTAACAATATTTTTTTTGTCTTTTTATTTTAATCTTTTTTTCCTTACCAGTGTTATGTTTAGGGATGTTAGGTTATCAAGTAAAACTAAATTAATTAAGTTTTTATATTATAAATGCATTTTATTAAAACTTTAAGTAACATAATGCATACATACCTATAAATTATAAAATTAAAATATTAATTATATATCGTCGATAAAATTTAATATAATTATTTGTCTAGGTGTATCGTACCTCGCCGATACGATACCGATACATGATATTAACTACTTTAATTCGAACAAATATAAATAGGACAGTTAAACTATTTAAAGTATGGCGGTTCAAAGGGAATATGATCTTCGCCGGATCCCAAATATATACGTAATATAATTTCAGCTTAGCACTTTAAAATTCACAATTATATGGGAAGAACAGAATAAATTATGCAAGTGGAGGAATAATGGAAAGAGCTATTTGATTTTGAAACTGTTGAATACAAGTGCAGTTTATCCAATTATCTATATTCTATAAAATGGTTGTTGTTGATTGTGAGATGGTTCTTTGTGAAGATTAAAAAGACGCTGTAGTGAAAGTGTGGTGCAGACTAAAATCTAGAGATATGTATCATTTTTGTCGTTGAACGAGCACTCTTTTGGTAACCAACCGAAGAGTGTTATCCTTTGGCCTCATATGTGTTGTCAGACAATGACGACCATATATGCATGTTGGACTTTGAGGATTTGGAGTTTGGAGGATCGTCTATTGGATTATTTAACAAAATTTTCTTTGCCTAGACAAACACTCAACTATTCATCAAGAAGATATGTTTTTCCTTCAAAAACAAGAAGATATGATATTACTTTATCAATGTCAATATCAGGTCACCTGTGTATCTGAACTGATATATGGATGCTATACCAAACTGCACTTTTTTTGTAATGAATATCAATAAGTTCAAACTCAACTCTAATTGTCTAAAATGAAAAGTAAAACAAGATGGGATCAGAAAAATGTAATAGAATTCTCAGCAGTCAGCACATTCATCGGCTTATTAAGATGAAGTTAGCCGACAGTTTGCAGAGAAAATATAAGTTAATTCAACCTTTGATAGCTTTGTTGTTTTAATTTTCTGCGAATGTTTCTTTGAGTTCCAACGTACATATACACAATCCTGCAGTTGCCTGGAACAGCTTGATGTTTGAACCATGATGTAAGTTTGAAAGCACACGTTCTCATCCAACCACTAAATCTTTCCAATAAAATCTCAATGACAACTATCAACTAAATATATAATCCCACGTCTAAACAAACCTTACTGTACACGATTTTTTAGTCTCTATGAACTATATCATTACTTAATTAAATGATAATCTATAATTTTCAGCCAAAGTATGACCATTAATTATCCCAGCAACAGATGAGTTCAGTCAGATTCTACAATGCCGTATGCCCGCATATACCACATGCATGATGGTGCAGTAAAACTAAATGAAAGAAGAACAACTCTGACTTCTGAGTAACCTGATACCAAAAAAAAATCAACTTTTGAACTTGAATCGGTCAGGTGTGTAGGGAACACTAAATTACTCTTTATCTAAGAAGTCAAACCTATAATGTTCTACGCGGGAAATTAAGACCAAATCGATAGTCAGGTTAGAAAATTCCAAATACAGAGATACACACAGCTGAGCTTGCAATAAATTATGCAGGCATCTTTCAAGATTTGACTTTCATTTTTCTATATATGTACGTATGTATGCGTTTTTTGGTCAATAATAATATGGAGAAAAAACCAGATCCAGAAATGGAGATTCCATTGTATTTCAGATGTCCAATATCAATGGAAGTCATGAAGAATCCGGTAACAATATCGACGGGTTTATCGTATGAAAGAAAAAACATCGAAAATTGGTTCTATATATATAAGAAGAAAACATGTCCAGCCACCATGCAAATTCTGCAGAATTTTGATGTAACTCCCAACCATACACTTCAACGATTAATACTCGTGTGGCAGGAACGACAATCTAAAGCGATCGATAATCACCTGTCGTCATCTATATCGATCAAACATGATGAGTTGGTATCATTACTGACTACCATTGAATCCACGCCGTTTAAGGTAAGTTCCCTAAAGAAACTTCGGTCTTGTATTGAATTAGGATGTGAGGTTAGATTAGATTTTGTTCACTTAGGTGGTATCGAAGTGCTTAGTCGAATAATCACCCAAGTTCTCATCGACAGATCAGATTTCATTACATTCCGAGCTTGTGAAGAAGCTTTGGGTGTTTTATATCAACTTCCTATATCGGATGACGCATCTATGGCTTTATTATCAAAACCCGAATGCATGAAAGCCATGGCAATCATGTTGCAGCATGGAAGTGCCGAGGCACGGTATCATACGGTAAAGATCTTTCGAAACATGTCTAAAGTTGAATATAATTGGAATTTGGTTGTTCAGGATCAAGGAATGGATCTATTTAAATCCTTGTTCGAATTAGTATCCGATGAGATACATACAAAAGCAAGTTCTTGTGCTCTTGACGTATTGATAGACATTTTAAGCTCTTCCAAGCAAACCAGGCTAAAAGCGATCGAAGCCGGTGCGATATGTGTTTTAATTGAACTACTACCCGACTCCAACAAATCAATCTGTGAGAGAATGTTGTATATTATCAAATTGCTTTGCGAATTCGCCGAAGGAAGATTAGCTTTTGTTGATCATAAGTTAGGGATTGCTGCTTTATCAAAGAAGCTGCTTCGAGTTTCAATCTGTGCAACAAAATTAGGGGTCAAAATATTGTGGTTGCTGAGTAGCTTTCATCCAAAAGAAAAAGTTATTGAAGATATGTTAATGTTTGGATCGGTAAAAAAAATACTCGGGTTATTACTTATGGAAGGTCAGTCATCGATCAAAGACAATGCTGTGAAGATTATCAAAATGCATGGGAATGCATGGAAAAAGTATCCTTGCTTTCCTAGCGAGTTAAAGGATTATTTGAGATTAGCTCAAGATTCAAATTAAGCAAAATTATTAGCTCATAATTAATCTCAGACATGAACTTTTTATACATTGTATGCACCAATTTCTAGTTAGTGCAAATTGTTGTATGTAATTTTATAATAACTATTGGGTTCTAGTTATTGATTTGTTTTAGGTAATGATGGATTTTTTGTTGTAACTGTAATAAAAGGTATGATCCAAATAAATAAAGATTTGTTTGGAATTTTGTATGCTCATTATTTAAGTTTCTTGATTAAAAACAAATCTTACTAAATTCTGTCCAATTTACATATAGAGTATCAGAGTATTGGCATGTTTACCGTCTTAATTTGTCTTTAAATTTTTTCCACGGGATATTACTTTTTAAGCCAGGCTAATTTTAGGTTACTCTTTTTATTTCAGGTCTATTACTAAAAATTATAAATAATATTTTAAAGTAAAAGCTCACATCCTTATTTATCATACTTGTTAATGACTGATTTGTCTAAAATTAATTAGTGTTGAATAATTTAATTGATAATTAAATCAGTTGGTGATTTAAATTTGATTATAGTTAGTGTTAGATGGTAAAAGTTATAGTAGAGTTTTTTTCTTGAAAGTTTGAAGAACAAAGAGAAGAGGTTGAGGAAACTAGGGTTTTGAGATTTTGATAGCAAATAGATGAAATTTGATTGTGTCGACGTATATTTTAGTGGTGAAAAAAAAGTTGGTGCATCTACATATCGCCAATCAGATTATCGTGCTTTTGATCCTACCGATTTGGAATTTTTGTTGGACGAACAACAATGTGTAAGCCAAAGCATAGATGAAGATTTTAATCAAGCAAATGAAGATTCCAAACGGAAAAATGAAGATCTTAATGCTTCTAACCGTCAGGTATTCATGTTAAGGATCTCCAAACATGTATTTGTAGTTTATAATCTCCATAAACTGAATTTTTAGTAAATTTTGAACTATTTTCTGGCCTACATATCACCTAGAATCGGAGGTTACGATGATACCACAATCGCCGATTCCACCTCTTCTCAAAAATTATGAACCAGAATCGGTGGTACGGTCATGATCAACGACCGATTGTGGTTCAGTTTTGGGGGATTGTTAGGTAAAAAAATCAGCTTTTATGAACACCCATATCGACCGATTGTATCACTTGGAGATTATTTTTCAAAAAACACGATGTAGACAATAGGTCTATGTGTGTTGTTTTATGGGACGATTATTAAAAAAAAATTGGCTAGAAAATTTGTGCTTTGCTAAATGCTAGAATCGGCACACAAGTCAGTTCACCTGTGTCGATTTTAACACTTGGGGATTTTTCCCTAAAATCATGACTGGGTAGAATCAGTGGATGTGTATAGACCTAAAGACCAATTGTTTAGAATCATTGGATAGGGTTGTTACTTATCCGCCAATTGTGATGGCTGAATTTTTCGATTTATATTGTAGATTGTTCAAGCGCTTGGTGACGACCAACCAGAACTCGTGTCTCAGATGGGGCATGATACTTCTGCCTACCACTATACTGATTTGGTGTAAGAAAAGAAGGACGATGCAAGACAATGGTTTGTGGAGAAAGGCATGGAGATAAAATGCATATTAGTTTTAAGTCGTCGTTAGAGGCGTGATCGAGAGAAGTGGCAAGAATGAAAGTCACAGAGCAAAGGACAAACCGTAAGTGAAGAGGACGTCGAGGGTATACATGAGTAAGTCAAAACAAGATGATTGCCCGTTTAAGATTATAATGCATAGACTTAATGGTGTATATAAGCTTTCTAAAGTGAACAATGGTTGTTATAATCATGATGAATGTTGGTTAAATTATTCGATACTCTGCATAAATAAAATGAACTTGCTTACAATAGTAAATTGCATAAAACGAAACTCTCTTTATTTCCCGATGAAAGATTCAATTATAATGCCGCTTTGTAATGTCTAAACGGTTCGCCTCTCCATTTGGTATATTTCTTTTACTCTGCAAATCTGTCCCCTTTGTATTTAGCTAGAAACTCGTTATAATTGCAGCACAATTTTCTAACTGATATTGTGTGAGAAAAAACATATTCATCCACATAAGATACAAGTGGTTTCTGATATGATTTTAGAATACCCTTATAAAGACCGCAATCGCACGGTGTCTACAATGTAGACAACGACAAGTACGGGTCGAACCCACAAGGAGCGAAAAAATACTGCAATCAATATTTTAATTAAACTAATCAGAAATAATATCTTTTGGATTTTTCAGAAATTCGGAACAAAATAATAGATACTCCTAATAATAAACAAAATGGGGAGTGGGTTATTAAGGTTTTCGATTTCCGCCAATTCAATCATATAAACTCTATTAATCTCTAAAATATATTCTTTGTATTACTCGAGACAAATATCGAAATTAATCTCATGTCTCGGAAGATGGTATGTTAAATTCTTAAATATTGTTTCTCCGCTATAATTTCATTCGCTTCATAGGTAGTGATTCTAAAGCATTACATATCAATCCTAAAGCATATCACGTAAAAGAACTTAACCAAAGCACGGAATATCAATTGAAAAGTATAAATAATCAAGAAAATCACATGAACAATTAAATACCAAGCTAAATGAAGTAAAATCACTAATCAATCAAATCATCATTAGAAATATCCTTGTAGAGTCTATACAATTAAATTGGTCTCTATCTAAACCCTAACAATCAATTTAGTAAACCATGAAGATGGATTTCTAAAACCCATAAAAATAAATAACAAAGGTAGAAACAGAAGATTGAACCCTTTAAACTCTGGTTCTGCAACTTCAGCCGCCAGCCTCTTCTGTACAGCCTTCTCTCTCCTTTTCGAACAGAACCCAGACCGAAATCAGAAACAGAACTTCCCCCAACCAACTCTAAAAGCAGCTGTCACTTCCCCTTCTTTTTCTTTTCTTTTCAATCAATTTCTTCCCTCCTCTCTCCACTTTTATTCTCTTTCCACTACACTTCCTCTTTATCCCCTTCTCTCTTGCGTCTCAATCAATCTCTTAACCACCACCTACTTTTCCTCTCTCCCCTAGGCTTCTCTTCGCCTCAATTCCTTTTCTCCATCTTACGCCTCCCTCTTCCACCTTCTCTCCAGCCTCTCTCTAGGTATTCCTTCTCTCTCATAAAAACCCAACAGAACCCCCTTCAATCACCAGCCATCAATCACACTTCCCCTTTCTACCAAAAGAACAGCCTATGCCTCTTTCTCCCAGTCTATCAACCCTCTCTCCCCCCTTCACGTGCTCCCTTCTCTTTTTTTTCTCTCCCCTTTCTCCTCTGTCTCTCCTTTCCCTATTGATTTCCGTTCAGAACCTATATATACCAAACAGAAACAAGACCTACTTCTTCAACTACGCCATCTGTTTTGGTCCCACCTTCTACTCTTTGACGTGACTTCTTTTCTCAATTCACTTTTTAATACTGTCTGACCCACGTTCTCATGGTCCCTATTCACCACCAACCTATCTCACGTGCTAACAAGTGAAAAGTGGAGCACTTTGTTTTCCTTCCACCAATCTTTCTTCTGCCTTTTTATCCCTTTTCTTTATTGTCCAGGTTTTGCACTTTTGTTGCCGACTATGTTTTCACTTCCTTTTCTGTCTCACTTCAACTTCTTCTTTTACTCTCCGGACTAAAACCACATCACTGACCACGTCCGTAATTAGCAACGCAAGCAAGCAGGTGAATTCCATAGCAATTTAGTCTGTTTAGCTAGATTTATTCGTAACTTCGGGTTTGATGCGATCAACTTATAAACACATAAAAATACTAAAATTAGTATAAAAATGGGCATTAACAAATATAGATTAAGAGGTAAAAATTTATGAATTTAGTGTTAATCAAATACTCTCAAGCCTATATTTTGCTAGTCCTCGAGCAAAACTAATCTAAAAATAAAATAAAATCCAAACTCAATTTCACAGGAATCGCGACTACATTTAGCATATGTAATAAGCCTTTAAACCCCTAAGTGGCCTTAGTGGACGAGTTTTGTCTCGTGAGGGTTTACAAGAGATGTACCCACAAAACCTTTTATTCCAAATTTCAGCTACCTGTGAACAATTAAGGATAGACACTAAACAAGCTATTTAGTTAACTACAAATTTCTTCGGCTATAAGAATCATTACCCTGTATGAGTCCAATAGTTGTACACGAGTTTGCAATCAGCATACTAAAATTCATATAAGAATGCAACTCTACTCAAACAATCATTGAACATCCAAAACAGGATAAAATTCACTTTGCTCGAAATCAATCAAATTCAAACACATGGATAGATTAGAAGATGGAAATAAAAGTAATAAATGGTGCATATGTTGACTAACGTGAACGGTGTTTCCTAAAATATTAGTATATAGTCCGGCTCGGATGCTCCTATTTTTATTATTATTATTTATATATATAATTTTTTTTATTATTTTTTCTTTTTTTTTCTTCTTTTTTTTCTTTTTTTCCACGACTACATGATTAGATCTTTTGAATCTAAGCGCATGCAACTTTTCAGCAGACTACATGATAGTTCCCATGGATCCTGCATTCCACGCTTTCTTAGGAGATGGAGACAGGGAAAACACAAAGATATTGCTATCAAAGTGTCATTTTTATTTTATTTTTTATCAAAATTAAAATTCATCCGAGCTACGACCTCATGGCAATACTAGAGCCCCACCAAATCACTTAGAGAAACATAAAGTTGCAAAAATAAAAATAGAAGTGATATGGTTATGATGATTCCGAGATATGCTTGTTCAATGATTATCATGTTATTTCTAACACCTGAGTGCATCCAGATATGAATAGACCATTTAGCTGGGCACACCAATTCCTATAGATAAGAGCTATGTTTCCATCTACCTAGAATGGTTAGTGTCATCCTGAATAATTCACAAGTTTCTAAATTTCGGAGTTTCTTTATTGGCATCAATTTTCTGAAAGTCTACCCCCAAACCTAAATTTAACATGGTCCTCAATGTTTCAAACCGTGCAACCTAGAAAGGTATGCAATAAATATAAATAAGATAAACACATGTAAATCAAAGAGAAGGGATTGGAACGTCTCACCTGATTGACGCAAGAAAGCAGTATTCTCTGTAACACATATCAAACGATAGTAATAACAAAGAACACTGAAAATAAAAATAAAAATAAACAAAAATCCTAAAAAGAAAATAAAAACAAGAAAATAAAAATCTACCTACTGGATATGTACAGAAAGAATCCTCATACACTAATAACCTGAAAATTTGGGGATCAACCTAAAATACAATATATACAAATGACAGTTTCACACTTATATTATGGCAACACGGAGACACTGAAACTATCAAAAATAAGGGATTACCCCCAAACCAAGTTTTTACTACACTTGGAAGTGCGTAAAGAACAAAATATGGGGATAATATTGGGATCGGGGGGAAATATTGATTGGTTCATGCACAGTGTCATGAACAGGCAAGTCCTTTGGGTATTTGGATGCAAAGTAAGCCAACAAAACTTTTGAAGCACACAGTTCTAACCCTATATTAGGTAACTTTTGGAAGTCTAGGGGTTTAGAAACAAACTCTAAGACGTTAAACTTAAATAAAGTTTCCTCGGAATTAACACATACATCATTACCAGGTTTACGTTGCCATTTTCCACAATCCAAAACGGATGCAAAATCTAACAACGCATTAACTTCTTCTAAATGCCTATCCTCATCGTAGTAGGCTCCAAAATGGGCCAAGAAAGCCTCTAACGGATCATTAACACTATTGGTGATAGAATCAATCATGCAAACAGACTCCATATATACAAAATAAAATAAAATAAAAATAAATAATTGCCCCTACCCTTATAATTGGAAAGGAAGAGTTCAAAGAACTCAAGTAAGTATTTTCCCACTTCGAAAAGCAGTACTAGTACCTCGTATCAACATTCACAATTTAGGGTAATGAGCGTCCAACATGTCCAAATCGTTCAATATATAACTCACAAGCAAGGAACTCGTGAGTATTTTGCAGCAGACGAATTTTGTTGAGATAGACGACCAGAAGCAACCCCAAAGGTACCTGAAATAAAATTCTAAGAAAAAAAAACTAGTCAAAAAGAGCTAAAAATCCTTTAAAGAACAAGATAAATATATACAAAATAATAATAAATAAATAAATAATTCTAAACTACGATTAGAAAATCAAAAATACTAATTACAATATTCCACAACCGCTCCCCGGCAGCGGCGCCAAAAATTGATAGGATTTTAGAATACCCTATATATGATAACCGCAATCGCACGATGTCTACAATGCAGAGAACGGCAAGTACGGGTCAGACCCACAGGGAGCGGGGACAATACTGCAATCAATATCTCTAATCAACTAATCAAGAATAATATTTTTGGATTTTTAGAATTATAGTTAAAACAAGAAAAATAAACTAAACTAATAAAATAAATCGAATGGGAGAAACAGTAACCAGGGTTTTCAGCATCCACCACTATTTCTATTTAATTACTGAAGTGAAACATAACTCCTGAATATTCATATATTGTTCGTTCTATAGACATCACCTGTTATATGTATTAGAGTCGCAAATGTCACTGGGACGCCCTAAGCATGGCGCATCAAAATCTCTAAGTCTCATGCATACACCATCTAATTGTGTTAGCGAGAAAATAATACGAAACTAATTATAAGTTCACAAATAATATCTGACTCTTCTAAGCATACCACATCTAAGGATTTAACCCAAGCATGAAATATCTAATAAATAGACAAATATATTTGTTATTTTATTAATTATGCGCATAGGTTACTGTATTGTACAGAACCAGTGAAGCAACAACTAATTTATATTTTCAAAATAACAATTGTATAACACAAGCATGGAATATCAAAAACCTAGGCCAAGCATATACCATCTAACGAAATCACAATTGTTTAACAACAATCATTAAATCAATAAACAAAATCATGGAACTAATCTTATTCAAATCATAATAGTCTGTACCAAATAATTCCGTTTAATTAGTCTATACTTTTAAGTGGTTTCAACATAAACCCTAACTACAAAAATAATTAGCAAGACATAGAGTTGGGTTTCTCAAAACCCATATAAATAATTAAGAAAGATAAAGAGGGAGAAGATTGAACCCTTAATTGTGCATTTTCCACTTCTGGTTTTATGTCCTATTCTTCCTGTCTTGTTCTCCGTGCCTATAAAACTCCCCAGCAGAGCTTCCCCTTTCTGTCTCTACTTCTGACTCCGCCTGCCAATCCACTTTTTAACGCCACTAACCACAGCACTTCTCCCTTTCTCTCATGCGTACTCTGACGCCTATCTCTTCTCTCCCTCTACACCTAATCCACCTCTCTAGCCTCTCTCCCTTAATCACTCTTCACCACACCAACCTAGTAGCAAAACCTAGCCTCTAGGTATTTGTTCCCCCTACCCTAATCTCTCTTCCAACCTCCGTCTCTCTCCACAAACCCAAAAAGAAAACCTAAAAAGAGAACTCCCCTTGTGTCAACCTTTCTTTTTTCTTTTTATACCTACTCTCTAGGTATAGCTTCTCCTTTCACTTTTACGTGTTCCACCCCAATCTCTAGTTTATTTTTTTTTGCTCTTCTAGCCGAACCACTCCAACAACACCTGGCCATTGTCCCCCACCGAAACCAACACCTATCCACTCTTCCAATCTCGGTCCTACCTGCTCTCTACTGACCACGTTTGTTCTTTTCAGCTGTACAGACTTTGACTATGTACGCCTCTCATTCTCACCAGTTAACGGTCAAACCTCTTTTACTCTATGGCTCATGTTACACGGTCCAACCAACACAACCACTACTTCGTGCAAAGGGGCTTATAAATAGGTGTCGTAGTCCATCCCACTCCAAGAAAGATTGGGTTATGTATTTCGATGCAATGTTTGTCCATTTAACCATATTTAGCCAGTAACTAGGATTTTCGATGTATCACCTATAAAAACAGAAAAACACTAAAATTAGTATAAAATGGGCACGAACAAAATAGATTAAGCGGTAAAAATATATGAATTTAGTGCTAATCAGAGACTAGAATCAGGAATACACAATTGGTTACCTTTGAAGACAAATCCTTCAGGCATAAGGTAATCACTTTGTTTGCATGAACTGATATCATCCACAATCTCCGCAAAGTTCGGATCAGTTAGAATATGGTCAGAATATGAATCAAAATCTATTACCTCAGTTCGCATGGTGTTGAGTATCATACTCCTTCGGCTTAAGGCATCAACAACTTGATTATGTGACCCAACTTTGTGTTTTAGTACAAAAGTGAACTCTTGCAAATAACCAGCCCACTTATTATGTCTAGAAGAAAGCTTCTCTTGACTATTGATGTACTTCAAAATATCATGATCAGAAAACATAATGAACTCGTTATGAATTAGATAGTGACGCCAATGCTTCAAGGCTTGAACTACAACATAAAACTCCACATCATAAGTATTATAGTTGATCTTAGCACCATTCAACTTCTCACTGATATACGCTACAGGTCGTCCTTCCTGACTCAAAACAGCTCCAATTCCCACCTTCGATGCATCACAGTGTAGTTCAAACGGCTTGCTGAAATCAGGTAAAACTAATAGTGGTGCAGTTATCAGCTTTGTCTTGACAGCTTCAAAGGCTTTGTCAGCTTCCTCATACCATGAAAACTTTCCTCCTTTCATGCATTCAGTAATGGGTGCCATAATGGTGCTGAAGTGGGGAATAAAGCGCCGGTAAAAATAAGTGAAACCATTGGAAACTTCTTACCTCGTGTAATGTAGTAGGTGTAATCCAATTTCTCACAGCTTCAACCTTGGACTCATCTACCTTGATTCCATCCTTGGTGACGATATAACCGAGAAACAAAACTCGATCTGTCATGAATGAACACTTTTTGATGACCGTAAATAATTTCTCCCTGCGTAGAACTGAGAGCACTTCTCGAAGATGTTGAACATGCAAGTCCATGTTAGCATTATAGAGAAGAATATCATCGAAATAAACAAGCACAAAAGTACCGATAAAGGGTCTGGGTACTTTATTCATGATATGCATGAATGTACTTGGCGCATTGGTCAACCCGAATGGCATAACCAGCCACTCATATAATCCTTCTCGAGTTTTGAAAGCAGTCTTCCACTCATCACCTTCACGAATTATGATCTGATGGTACCCATTCTTCAAGTCGAATTTTTTAAACACCTTCGCTCCACACAACTGATCTAACAATTCATCTAATCTGGGAATTGGAAAACGGTATTTGACTGTGATTTTGTTGATGGCTCGACTGTCAATACACTCTCCACGTTCCATCTTTCTTTGGAATCAGTAAGGCAGGTACTGCACAAGGACTGAGACTCTGTCGGATCAATCCTTTCTGTAGCAAATCTTCCACTTGACGACGAAGTTCTTCATGCTCCTTAGGACTCATTCTGTAATGCACTTCATTTGTCAAGCTTGATCCAGGAACTAGATCAATACGATGTTGTATATTCCAGAGAGGTGGTAGCTCGTCCGGCAACTCGTTAGGAAAAACATCCATAAATTCCTTAATTAAAGGTTGAGCTGCAATGGGGATACTACTTTCATCATGTTGTTCTTCTTTGCCAATCAACACATACAATTCACCTGCATCTTCTACCTCATTTTCAGACTTCGACAAGAGATTGGTAGTTTCTCCAGTAGATGGTGTAGGTGCAATCTTTTTACTAGGTACAAGTACTATACGTACGTCGTTACATAAAAACTGTAGGTATTCTTATACCCATCATGACTATTTTTCCTGTCAAACTCCCATGGACAACCCAACAACAAGTGACAAGCATCCATACTAGTAATGTCACACCATATTTTATCTTTATATTTGTTACCAATTGAAAAATAAATCAACCAACATTTGTTTACTTTTACCTCGTTCCCTTTCTTAATCCAAGAAAGCTTGTATGGATGTGGATGTGCCTTGGTTTCCAGCTTGAATCGTTTCACGACCTCTTCATCAACAATATTCTCGCAACTTCCAAGATCAATACCTAGATGACAAACTTTTCCTTCGATCGTACATGTCGACTGGAATATTTTGTTACGCAACCAGCTGTCGCCCTCATCTTTACGTGGAGTGAGACAACTTTTTCTTACTACAAAGTTCACTCATTTATCTCCAACAACTACTTCATCGACAAGTTTAGAATCATCCTCATGATCCTCTTCATAATCAGTGACCCGGTCATCTTCTTCACGGTCGTTTTCAGTGAAAAATACCTTGTTCGCTCGTTCTGCTTTTTGGAAGTCACTGGCTTTGTGCCCAGATTCTCCACACTTATTAAACCTACCTCCAAAAGTGGTAACTGGGGTTTTATTTGGTGTTGACGAAGATCTAAGTTTACTAGCAGTACTAGGTATTGAAGTACTACGGTTACTTGCTGGAGATGCGGCCACATTAGTACCCCAATTTAAGCTTTTACGCCCTACTTGTTCTCTATATGCCTTGTTCTGTGATGTGCATCCGAAATAGAGCAGCAATCAAACATCTTGAGTGTATCCTGATATTGTTGAGGGAGACCACCTATATAGCGAACGACTTTTTTCTCATCTGACTCTGATAAGTCGTTAAGAGAAAGTAGTCGGTAAAACTCCTTGGTGTAATCGTCTATAGAACGTACTCCCTTGCGTAGGTTTTACCGTTACTGGTACATCAATCCAATTTAAATATATGGTAAAAATTATGTTCTCATGTGTTTCTTCAACTTCTCCCATGATACTAACTTTTGTTTTCCTTCACGACTGCGTAACTGCTTGTGTTGTTGCCACCACGAATTAGCCCTCCCACGAAACATAGTCGCCACCAACGAAACTCGTTTGTATATGGTACTTCTTTGAATTCCAATACTTCCTCAACCGTATTCACCCAGGAGAGAAACTCTTCCGGTTCCAAACCACCATGAAATTCTGGGATCTCTACTTTTATTCCTGCCTTCCACCGATCAGAATCCTCTCGGTGATTAATTCTACCTTCACGATGCCCTCTAGCAAAAGGGTTGGTGTTATCATCTTCTTCTTCCTGCCGAAGGTTATACTGACCCAGCAAATCTTGGACGTCTTCAATGAATTCTTCTTTAGATCTCCATGGAATGAAACCTTCTGGACCTCGACCTCGACCCTGACCGATTGCTACTCTTGGTGGCATCTTATCAACCCTAGAATCGAATTTGCTCTGATACCAACTGATGCAGCGGATAATAAAGAAAAGAAAGAAAAGAGAGGTTTTGTTCAGACTTCAAATATTCCTAGGAATATCGACTATGCACAACGATAATTATTTAGACTTCGGTTTCCCGACTTTAAATAACAATCAATTAAACTTGAATAATTTTACGAAAATAATTCTTATTAATCAAATTAAACTGCTTAAAACAATATATGGAGAACTCTTTTATAGACTTGGGGGAAAATCCTAACTTGCTATTCAAGAAAGGATGGAAAAAAACCCTAAACCGACTCATACCCTAATTTGCTATTTTTGGCAAATTTTGGTCGACCAAAAATAATGAAAGTACTCGTAAAATAAAACTATTTTCCGCAAACAACGACCCAAACAGACTCCTAACGAAGAAGTTATTCATAAAACAAAAAACTTTCCTAAAATAGCAAAAACGCTTGTTTGAAGCCCTGAACGATGGAATTTGGCTAAAATCTGAAGACCATGCGACAAAGTTGCATGTCTTGATTGTTGACATGTTTCCAATCAAAATAGACCCCTCTTGAGCTAAATTACGGCACTCGGGTCTTTAGCCTTCAAATAGGCTATAACCTGCTCATCTGCATCAAAGTAGCTTCACGACTTGCTCCAACTTTGTCTCTCTTCTAAAACCAAACTTATATAGGTTTTTCCTAATAGATGGCTCCGGCTTTATATACACATCACAGTCACATACATCTGTATAATTGGCACTCGATTGGTATCCATGTTTACAAAGAATAAATTGAAGAACAAAGATAAGTATGGTTAAAGAGAAGAAAAAAATCAACAATTACTAATTCAATTAACAAAATCCTAAAATGAACACACCGGAATCGATGGATAAGATATGTTTATCCAACGATTCTAACCATAAAAGAGAACAGAAAAATAGTAAGAATGAATCCTTGGATAAACGCATATGTATCCACTGGTTCCTACTTACTGATAAAAGTAAAAAAGAATAACATATTCATAATCGTTGGATACGACAGATTGTATCCACCGATTCTCAACAGAGAAAAGTAAAAATAGATGGTACAACATAATCGGCGGATACGATCTGTCGTATCCAATGATTTTGGATATGATATTTGTTAAGGCAGAATACAAAAAGAAAATCGAGTAGGTGTTTTATCCAACGATTCCCATCTGAGAAAATTAAAAAAAAAAGAAGGTAGAATCGTTGGATACAATCTGCCGTATCCAATGATTCTGGATATGGTAATTAGTTATGAGGAGTATGAAACGAAATCGTTCGATGTGGATCTATCGTATCCACCGATTTTGATGCATGTTCTTCATGTGCATGAAAATCATACCAGAATCGATGGATAAGAATCATACGATAATTCCATATCGAACAATTCTGGTAATAGTTCGGGAATTTGATTCATGAAAAGTAAGATTAAACACTTAGATCAATCAAAAATGCTATTATAAGTATAGGTTTGTATCCGAGTTTGTTTTTGAAAAAACTAGATTAGGATTTTTAGAATTTGAAAAGTTTGATGGAAATAGATTTTTTATTTATTTATTTTTAGGGTTTTGATAGTTTGAAAAGTAGTGAAAAGTGAAAATAATTTTTTATTTATATTATGATTAAGATTTTAGTATTATGGTTAATTAATGAATAGAAGGTAGTTTAATATTTTTAATTAAATTTAGACGTCATTAATCGTACTCTCTAGTCGTGAGTAAAATTAGATAGGACTAAAATATAATGAGTATGCCTAAAATTAACGGTGTTTTCAAGGGCACGAATCGAAATTTGGAAACTTAATTAACATAAAACTAAGTCAGTTCGAGTTGTTTATTGAATTCAGATGCCTGCCTAACCTTTTTTTGGTAAGTCCGACTGTATTAAAAGCAAAAATAAATAACAAGGGTTATTTATAAGAAAACAGAGGGAAAGGCCCCAAAATTTTTAAGAAACTATTTAAATTTATAGTAAGCTTTGTACCGCATCTTTACATTACGTAAAGAAAATCTTGTCTGCCTACATAACTAGTTCTACTTCCTTGAGCCAACATGCCCTTCTCTTTGCCATCGCATTAGCTGCAAAATTAACTTTGTGATTAGCATGTTCATAGTGCCTACAAGCTGCAAGCCATCGCTGCGTAACACTCGAAAGAATGTACCTATTATTGAAAGCCTGAACAATACCTATCGAGTTTGATCTTATCAATACCTTCCTCCTACGCCATTGAACTGCCCATTCAAGAGCATAAACTACAGCATGAACCTCTTCCAAGTAACTAGTCATCAAATCAAGGTCAATACTTTGTGCTCCAAGCACAACACAATCATTACCTCTCACACCATACCTGCACCAGTAAATCCAGGGTTTCCCTTAGAAGCATCATCGCAACAGACCAGACCAATATCAGTAGCTGGAGGAAGCCAGTGACATTCAGTCTGTGCCCTTGTTTTCACCCTTTTATACATAACTCTGAATAATTGCAAGAGTTGCATAGGTACTGTGCATACAACCTTCCATAAGATGGCCATTATCCTGAATAAATCGGTGGACCGTCTCGAAGAAAACCATTTGATTTTCTCATTCTCGTAACTTACTTTATTTATGAGTTTCCATAGCTCCAATCTCATTTGATTTTCTTGAAAAAAGAGTATTTGTCAAGCGTGGAGTGGCCTGACTAGGATGGGAACTGGCCGTATATTCCTTGTATACTCCCCTCTTATGTGTCAATCCTAACATTTCACACCAAATTTTATTTGTTTAGTTAAACAAGGATAGTGTACTGCGTTACACATATGTAAATGTTAGTTTTTTTCACCCTCAAAGTTTATAAAGTTTTTGCCAGAAAAAGTATATAAATAATAATGAGAAATAAATATGTTGAAAAGTGAAAATTCTCGTTGTGTACATAATTTTAAAAACTTTCTAAAAATCCAATATATAGTCTAAAAGATACGACGATTTTAATTTCTCATCTTGATTATTGTAAAAATATTGTTTTTTATAAATTTGGGAAACGTTTTTAATTTTTCGTCTTGATTATTATAAAAATATTACTTTTTATAAATTTGGGAAAATTAATCCAACAGCAGATTTTAAAAAATGTACTAAATGTAGTCAATAATTTACACGAAAAAAGATAGTTTTTTATCTAATGGCCGAATTTTGATTTTAAAAAATCTAATGGTTGAATTTCATAGTTAATAAAAATTAATTAGTACAGTGTTGTTCTTATTAAAAATGTAAGGATTAACGGATTTCAATTGTTGTGTATCATTGACGTGTTATCCTAGTTTAAAAAACTAGGGCTGCTCATCAACCGGGATAAACCGACCGAAACCGGTCGAAACTGTGGTTTTTATAAACCGAACCGTTTATGCTGGTTTAGCCCACGGTTCAGCTTATCGTAACATTCCATCATACGGTTCGTCATTCGGGTTAGGTGCAAAGATCAACCAAACCAGACCAAAAAAGACCGGTTAATATTAACCTTAGAACTAATCCTAGCCACACATAATTTAACTCTAAAAATCTTTAAACAAGTTTCTCTCTTCGACTTTCTCATTTTTTCTTCTTCCTTTTTTCTTTCTTCTCGAGTTGTAGCGGCTACTGAAGAAGAAATCTCCAGCACCACCTTGTTTCTCTTGAGATTCTTGACTGCACCCATCACCCGCACCACCTTGTTTCTCACTTTGTTTTCGTTCTTTTTTCTTCAAGAGTTTTTTTTCTTTTGTATCTTCTCTACCAGGTACTGTAAGTCTGTTTTCGCCCTAATTGGAAAAAAAATGGTAAAATTACCTGATTGAGTAGAAATTGCATATGGGTTTCCTTAGTTCTAAGTGATTATGATGCTCAAAAGGTTTAATTTGATAAACCAATTTGTCCTAATTTCTTAATTTTAGTTTTTTGGAATATGACTTTCTGATTTAGATATATATATATTTGATTTGTAGAAATGAATCAACGATGCAATGATGGAATAAGGGTATAAAAGATCAACGGTTGTCTATAAATGTAATTCCCTTTCTTCTATTCCTTGCATGATTATATTTTCTTCATTGATTTGTTTGTGTTTGATACTTTGATGTTATGTATATGTCTGTTTGATCTTTTACTCTAGTGGGTCTTAGTAGAAATTAAATCTAATAGTTTTTAATGCTATACAGTTTTCATGTGTTTGTTGAATCTAGTTGGTTATACTGAATGTAGTACTATTTTAGCACTTGTCAATTGTATTTTTGTAAGATGAATAATACTAACGTTTTTTTGTATTAGGTCTTCCAGCTAATCATGGATAAATCAAGTGAAACTCCTCAAACAAAAATTGGTCCCTCTAGTGCACCTATTGTGACTCCTGAAGTTGAAGGTACTCCTACATCTCAAGATGAAGCTACACCTTCATCTCAACCTGAAGATACACCTACAGATAAGAAGAAGTCATGCACAACAACTTTCTAAGGTACGGGTTGATTTTGAAAGAGTAAGTGGAGATAAAGTTATATGTAAATGTAAAACACCATTTGCTGCTAATCCTGGCAAAAATGGAACATCAAGCTTGAATAATCATTTAAAGATATGCCCTGAAAATCTTAACAAGAAAACGAAAGGACATCAACAATTGATGTTTCCACTTCCAAGGCCAGGTGATGATGGTAAGATGGTTTCTTTGGGTTTTAGCCAAGATAAATGTAGAAGGATTCTAGTGGAGTTCATTATCAAGGATGGGATGCCATTTAGAATGGTAGAATGAGAAGGCTTTAGAGTATTTTGTATGTTTTTGGAGCCTAGATTTAAGGTCCCTGGTCGTATGACTATATATAGACAACTTCTAGAAACCTATATTGAAGAGAAAAAGAATTTGAAATAGTACTTCAAGGCATGTAAACAGAGAGTATCTATCACAACTGACACATGGGCATCTCCAAATAATTTTTATTATATTTGTGTGATAGTTCACTATGTTGATCATAATTGGAAGTTACAAAAAAGAATCATCATGTTCTGCCAGATTAAGGGATGTTAAAGAAATGTCTGTTGAATTGGGGACTTGAAGATGTGTTTGGTGTGCCATTGGATAAGGTGGCAATAGACTATTTGAAGACTAGTGTGATTGGATGGACAGGAGCAGAAGTTAGAGCTAAATTCTTGCACGTAAGATTTCTTAAATTTTTTATATTACATCTTTTTATCATTCTCTTAATTATAATTGTTTGTTTGGTGCATAAGATGTTTATTTCCAAACTGTTTCTTTTTATCATATTTTTCTTACCAAATTGTTTGAAATATATTGTGATAACATTATTGTTATTTTTAAATTATTGTTTAACATGTTGTGATAACATTCAATGTAACATTAGGATAGGCAGAAGTGAACCCAAATGTGTATTTGGACCTTTGTTTGTATTGACTTTCATCTTTTCACCTTGAATTCATTTTCTATCTTAATCCACATAACTAATCTTTTTATGAGAAGTGTCATTTGCTTATGTCATTTGCTTCTCATTATGATCTTTCTATGAGAAGTGTTTTGTTGTTTCTAATCTTTTCTATTTATTTTTTCTTATCAGGTTAGGTGTGTTGCTCATGTTCTTGCTCTTGTTATAAAAGATTCAGTAAGAGTCTATAATAAGTCCATAAGCAGAATCTGGTCAGTTGTGAAGTATGTTAAGAGTTCTCCTGCTAGGTTAGCCAGATTTAGACATTGTGCAGCATTAGAAAAGATTGAATGCAAGAGAGGTTTGATTTTAGATGTAAAAACTAGATGGAACAGCACATCTTTGATATTAGATGCAGCTGAAAAGCTTGAAAAAAGCTTTTAAAATGTTAGAAAGGGTTGATGATGACTACAAAAAGAAGTACATTTTTGAAGAAGACATTTCTCTTGCTTTACCCAATGCTCACTATTTTGATGTAATGATTTTTAATGAAGTTGATGATCTTTATGATGCTTCTTTATCTTTATGAAGTTGAATCTGATAATGAAGCACCTGTGGATACTAATCCAAGAGGCACACATGCACAACAGAACAAGAAAAAAAAAAAAAAGCCTCTTCAACATGCTCCCTATGCAGAAGATTGGGCATATGTCAGAGGCCTTGTGAAGTGTCTAAAGGTATTTTTCGATTCAACGGTTAAGTTTTTTGCTTCCACTCAAGTTACAACACATGCAATTTTATGGGAATTAGCTTTGCTACATGGACAGTTAGTTCGATTTAAGAACAATTCTAGAGCAGATCCTTTTATAGCAAGGATGGCTCATCTTATGTTTTTGAAATATAACAACTATTGGGTAAATATGACAAGATGAATCATGTCTTATTTATTGCTCGATTAC
>JAJJMC010003936.1:8448045-8469600 GCA_023531435.1 Papaver californicum
TGGTAACAGGGTTCAAAGTGTTATGAGAAAGGCGAGAAATGATCTAGTGAGACTCTATAAAGAGTATAGATCTTTGTACTCAAATAAAAATGAGGTGGTAAATTCAAGTAGTGTTGTTGTAGATGATTCTCTAGATGTTGGGCAAAAGGATAGTTATGAGGTCCTGCTTAACTCAAGGAAGAGAAGGCATAGAAGAGACAATGATGGTGTTGAAGGGAAAATAGAGGTGGATAGGTATTTGATGGATGAGTGTGAACCAATGGTTGAGAATTTTGACATTTGGGTTGGTGGCAGGCCAATAGTGCCAAATATAAGATGCTCTCCTACATGGCAAAGGATATATTAGCGATTCTCGTGTCTTAAATTGCATCTGAATCGGCATTCAGTACCGGAAAAGCGTGTGCTTACTCCATGGAGAAGCTCTTTATCTTGTAGGACAGTTGAGGCACTCTTTGTACGTAAAGCTGGTTACAAAAACCTATTGCTCTTGATTTCCTATGAAACTATGTACCGGATGATAACTCTAGCACTGAGGAAGGTAATGTATTCTTTTTCTTTTTTTGTTTTCTATACTTATTGATTCAAAGTTGTTACTTGTTAAAGACTTAAACATAAAACTCGGTTTTTGTTGCAGAATTATTAGGTTATATGCTTGTGCCAGAGACCTTTGATGATCTTTGAAGATGAATCATAACATGGAGGATTATAGAAGATGATGTGCAGTCTCTTTTAATTATGAAGTTTAAAAATATGACTCTAAAAAGTCTCATTTTGTTGGTCTGCTAAGTCTTATTTTGCAATCTCTAAGACTTTTTAATTATGAAGTTTAGACTTTTTTTTCTTAAACTTGTTTAAAAACATGTAGTAGTTAAACTAGCACAAGGTGAATCCTATGGTCTTAACTTTTAATTATGGATTGATTGTTTGTTTGTGCAGTTAAAGACATAAGATAACTAAGATCTGTATGAGAAAAAAATTTTGAAGGTAGAAGAGTACAGGAGAAAGTGAGAAACTGAAAATTTCAGTTTCAAATTTTCATTTTAACAGGTGAAACGGTTTTATATGTGTCGGTTCGGGCGGGTTTAACCGGCCCATAAACTGTATATTTATTTACACAAATGCTATCGGTAAATAACTACGAAACCGAATCGAATCGGACTGGTTCAAAAACCAAACCGGCCATGGGTGGCTCGGCTACGGTTTCAATTAAGAGAACCGAGGTCTGGTCGGTTTAGCCAAAAAACCAAATCGATCGACCGATGTACAAAAATGACCGATTAAAAAACAACTACCGAATGTAATCAATAATTCAACAGATGATTTTAAAAAAAATCTACCGAATCTAATCAATAATTTACATAAAAAAATAGTTTTTTATCCGATAGCCGAATTTTAACCTTAAAAAATCTAATAGTTAATTTCCATAGTTAATAAAAATTAATTAGTGCAGTGTGTTCTCGTTAAAAAGGTAGGGATTTACGGATTTCAATTGCTATGTATAATTGACGTGTTATCCTAGTTTAAAAACCCATACTCCTGAACTTTCGCTCAGCTTTCAATTCTTTTTTTATAATGAAATATTGTGATGTACTCATGCTTCTGCTTAGGCAAACATATTTTGTGTATGATTTAATTTTGATGATGCTCCTGTGTGTTTTCTGAATATTCAGGGATTTGCAAAAGAATTTATTCTGTAACACTTCTGGTGATGTCGATCCACCTAAAAATGTCAGTCTGAGGTATACTTCTCTGGCAAAATCCGCCTAAAAATGTCACTCTGGTCATGTTTCTCTTGGTGCTCGTTTTTAATCCAAGTGTTCTTGCTCTTGGAAAATGGTGAGTGGATAAAGTTCTCTTGGAGCACCACCAGGAGGTGCTAACTGAAATTTGGTTGGTCACCAGCCTGTATTACTTCTACATCACGATCCAAATGGTTCCTCCAATGCAATTGTGAGGTTTCAATAAATTTACACCTCCCGTACTCCTTGAATGGTCCCAGAACGCCTCCTTCAGACAAGCCAAAATATGAGTTTGGGATTGTCCGACTCGTTCCTTATCATGGAATGAAGTTTCTGGAACCCATAATCACAGTGATTGATTTCCTGCTTTTAGCAGAGGTCATAAACTGGCTTTCGAACCCAGTGATCTTTCTGTTGTAGAGTTTTCGTGCCTTTGGTCATTAGGTCATTTTTCTGTTGACTAACAAGGCCAACGAATCGATGATGCAAAGCACAAAGAAGGGGTTGTATTTCATGCCCCTACAAATGCACTTTATGCTCCATTTTAGAGAAAATGAGAAATACTAGTACCGCCGCCAGAGATAGCAATGGAACAGTGAAACACTTGCACAAAAGGAAGTTACACAAATTTAGTAATACCACCTGTAAAAAAGGTTATCTCCACCCAATAAGGCCACTAGGGCTGAGCAAAGGTGACTAGCAGATATCTGATCAGAGAAAACTTAATACTAATACAGTGATGTTTCTCATCTCCCCCTTGCACTCCAATTGGGAGATGATCCTGGATGTAGGAAGCATAGTCGATGTTTTACCAGATTATTGGATATTATACTCCTACAGTATTGTGCCTCCACCTGTTAACTAATTCAATGCGATAGTGTGTTTTCAAATGGATTTTAAGAAAACAAGGATACATAAGCAACTAGGTGACCTTCACTTGTAAGTTTTCAAGTTGTCCGTCCCAACTTACTACGTGATAAGTGCATAATTTCCCATCACTAAACAGTCCCTAATCAGTTCAGATTGAGCCGTACAAGTTACAACTACCCCACATTGCACCAAACGGTAGCGGTCCAAGACCCCGGTGCAAACAAAACCAAGTTGGGTTAACTTAGTTGGAGGCTCTGGTTAGGGAAGTCATCTGACATACCAAGTTGGGTTAACTTAGTTGGAAGCTCTGGTTAGGGAAGTCATCTGACATTTGCCGTCAAAGTCAAAAACTCAATGCATATACACAAGACAAAGGCTTAAATTTTTTGCTCATCTTATGACCACCACAGCGCATGAATACAACGTTTACATACAAGAAAAAACAAACGCTCTGGACGCAGGGAATATGGAGTACTTTTTAACTGCCTGAAAATTACATAAGCCAACTCCATACTATGTTAACTAAACGTACATTAAAACATGAGCGACAACCTGACCAAAGATACAGAGAGACACCCTACAAAAACATACCAAGATGGTCCATGAATGTTCTGCAGAAACACTAACCAAAACTGGAACACGTCAAGGCAAGCAGAACATATTCAATCTGCGAAAGAAAAGAAACAAGAGGCGGATGTATAGAAAAGAAAATCCCAATGCAGATGAATTCAGGCAATCAGGCTTACCAGGTTTCTGAGGACCAGGAGGGAAAAGGCAATTTACACAATTTCCCATGTATAAAGGAGTCAAACGGACACGAACTAGACCGCACATTAAATTGCAGACATCTTTCTCTCACAATAACATAAAATTGGCCCATCACTTGCAAGCAATTTTCATGATCACTAGATTCGGTACAAGAGAATCATGTGAGAGCCCTACCGCTTCCGCAACTTATCTCTCCTAACTTTAATTATTTTGCGACCAGATTTATCACCACCCCCTGTGCTCCCAAGTGAGAAGCTTCCTGTACCTCCAAGTCCAAATTCACCCTGTGGTGCTTGGAATGGATTTGGCATTTGTGGAGTGACAGGATTTTGTTGGCCACCAAACGTGAATGGAGACCCCCCTGATGGAGGCAGAGAACTAAACATGAATGGTGAAGTAGAAGTTGTTGACTGACCGAATGCAGGAACCACGGGAGCTGATGCTTGTAAAACATCCTCAGCCATGCTATCCTCCATATTCATCTGATCGTTATTCGGGGATGTACCAAACATAACAGTGCTTGTGGTTCCAAAACCAGACACGGACGGAGAGAGAGAGTTCAACGAGGCTGTGTCAGCAGCCGCAGAGGTGAATGAGAAAGGAGACGACCCTGGTAATGGTGCAGGGCTGCTAACAGGAGTTGCTAATGATCCAAATGAGAACACTGTTGGTGCAGAAAGGGTAGAACCAGCATTGGGTTTTGAAGCCCCGAATGAAAACCCTCCAGTTGAGGCTCCAGAAGCAAATCCAGAACCGAAGACAGATGGAGTAGACTGGGAACTAGAACTGAATAAACTATTTGCAGCAGTCCCAGAACTGAAAGAACCAGCAATCGTAGAGAAGGACGTTGAAGAACTTTGACTAAACCCACTACTTGAACCAAATGGATTAGCAGCAGGGGCTGAAGTACCAAATGGAGAACTAATAGAACTCACTGCCGTTGAGCCGCTCACGCTGAAGGTTGGAGAGGGAGCAGAAGCCCCAAAAAGACTCGACGTGCTATTAGTAGATGGTGCAGTCCCATTGCCAGATTCGGCAGTGGCTGCCTTTGCACTGAATACAGATGATACAGTTGAAGAGGCAAAAGGATTAGGAGTCTGAGATTTGTTATTCGCAAAGGGATTCACTGCACCAGAAGCACAGAAACCAAAAATGCCATTTCCGGTACTTGTGAAAGTAGATGGTGTATCCCCGGTAGTGGTTAGGCTACCAAAAGGTGGTGGCTGCTTTGTATTACACTCTAAATGCTTCTCCTCTGAGCCAGACGATGGCAATGGCAGTGTAGTTGAGCTAGATGAAACAACTGCTGTGGTAGAGCTTAAACCAAACTGGAAAGGCGCTGCAGGGGTTGTTGGTAAGGTAAATATACTGCTGTTAGTACTGGCAACGTTGGGTGGGTTGGCGATGCCATTGGCAGCAACAACGGTGGTTGTGCCAGTGGTATCTAAACTTGTATCTAAACCTTTGGAAGCATCTGAAGCTACAGTCGTAGGAGCACAGAACAAAGAATTAGTTGAAGTAGATAAGCCGTTTGCGCTTGCATTAGTAGGCGCTCCAATTGAGAATAGGGGTGTCGATGATGGTACACTAGAGGAAATGACATTTTCTGACTGCTTGGACAACTCGTCAGCCTTACAAGTACTTCCGTTACTTTTACCCAACTCCGCAGCTTTTGGCACATGTTCTGTCGCACTAACAGCCAAAGCGCCAGTACTGCAGGATAGAATAAAAGTAAGTTAAATAACAAAATCAATCAAATCAACATAGGTAATTACTTCAACGTCAAAATATACTGAAGGACGAAATAAAATTGCTCCACAGCGATATTGAATCAGCAGAAGATTATGGACTACCAAAAAAATTGCAGTTACCAAACCTACAAGCAAGCAATCTCATTCGTTACTGACTTGTAGTTCAAATACAAATTGGAGTTGATAAAACCACCACTATATCAATGTGGGTACTGCTCTTCTACTGGATAAGGTTGTTAAGAGTCCAGTTCTTTAATATTACCTTACATTCATCAATTTAAACATAATATTCTTAATTCTCACAGTTTAAGCATTTCTTTTTATTCAAGACCAGTACACAGAGGCAACTACAATATACGATCAATCAATAATGTCAACTTTTGGGCCAAGAAGAGTCGGCGGATATGAGGAAGCAAGTAACAAGCTATAAATTTCATTATAATATTACCACAAACAATCACATACTGAGTACATGTTTCATAAAGGGTGTTTTTGATCTTTGTTGTTCAAATAGCCACATCATATGAATGATACAGATAGATATGTAAAACGGCAACCAATTTTTTTTTAAGTACAGCGTTTTTCTGTCTTACAACTTCTGAAGTCAAAACAGGGATAGAACAATGGGACACACATTCTAATCCTCCCATTTCCTCATTCATTCATTCAGCCATATCTTGTAGGGAATGCATTACCATTTATTCGAGTAAACATAAATGAAAAAAATTAAACTATCCAAGTATAGTTCAAAGGGAATCTAACCTCGCCAGATCCCGAAATATGTATACTAAAAGATTCACCTTAAGAAATTCAGAAAGCACTAGCATTTTAAAGTTCACAGTTATATGGGCAAAACAAATTATGCAAGTGGAGGAATATATGGAAACAGATATTTGATTTTGAAACTGTTAAATGATAAAGAAGTGAAGCTGACCTGCTTATTGGCTCTATCTTTTTGATAGATGGGGCGCCAAATACAACGCCTGGTGATTCAACTGGTGAACCCTGGTTATAAGCTTTAGCGGCAAAGTTGAATGCAGATGCAGTTTGTCCTTTCGGTTCTGAGTTTTCAACTGATAAAACAGGCTGAGAAGCAGGCGTGGTTTCCACCACTGCTGCACTGGGTGAGGGTGTGACAGGAAGAGCAGATGAAGAATCCTTTTTCGAAACTACAACGACCTTGTCAGAAGCTCCAAAATCAGCCCCAGAGGAAATTGCATTTCCAGTGAGTGCATCAGAAGAAAAAGTAAAAGGCTTCACTACAGACACTGTTTCAGCAGCAGTGGATGGGATCTGCACCATAGATGTACCTAGTTTTTCACTCTCAGAAACCGCTGGGGTTATATTGACCCTGTCACTGTAAGAATCATCGTCCATCTCCAGATAGTCCTTCAAACGATAGTTTTAGTTTAATTATATGACGTGAAAAGGGCATCCATAAATTGGTACTACTGATGGACAGAGAACTTATTAGGGATGAAGATCGTATAAAAGAAGGTAGCAGGTAAGCAAATCTAAAGTCCCAGCCGACTTTAGCTTCATTTTTTTCAAAAATGCAATTCTATAAACTTAAATCGAGTAAAAGAACGATATTCTAGAAAAAAATAAAAATAGACCAACAACTAAAAGAAGATGAGACCCAGCATGGGCACATACCTCATGAGCACTCATTTGGAAGGAACGTTTTTGAGAAGGCATCTCTGAGGCCTTGCCACTAGGGATGGTATCTTCAGTAGAAGATTTAATTTCTACACCGTTTGTTTGAGGAGCCTTTTCATCTCCAAATGTAAAAACTTCTGCAGGGCCATTGTCCTTAACCTTGCCTTGCTTTCGAGAAGTCGATGCCTCGCCACCTGCAGCAGAGTTACCGCCTGCCCCATCCAGAGCACCCGAGCTTTGTGCAGTAACCAAAAACCTTGATGAATCTACATCTTCGACACTTCTAAGAGCCTGTCCTTGTAACATACCAAGTGTTAACTTAGCAGGTGACTTGCCCCTGGCTGAGGCTAGCCTGAGCTCAGATGATTTTTCTTTGGGAGAAGGGACTAACTTATCAAGCTGCTGCAATATTTTCTGGGCCACCTGAGTTGACTGAGAAGGAACTGAAGCAAAACTTGTAGCGGGCACGCTATATCCGTTTTCTGAATGCCTCAAATGTGAGGTGTTATTTTGCTTGGATTCATCCAGAAGTAATTTATGTGCTGAAGAAGTAGAGGCTTGAGCAGCATAAGGACCATCAGCAGATAACGGACTAGAGGAAGAACTCCCAGGTGTGATCATAGCCTTTGATGGTGACATTAACATGTTGGTTTTCTGACGAATCCTACGTATAGGACCCACAGAGCCTATATCACTAGCTAGAACTGAGATTCTCCTTTTAGAAGGCTGCAGATGAAAAATATGCATAATAAGATCAATGTGAAAATCCAATTAAATAATTAAAAGTTTCCAGTTTTCATATATGCTGACCTGTTTACCACCAGAAAATGTGCTATTTTCCCAAGGCCGCTGAGACGATGTGGATGGGGTCATCACCTGTGCATCAATCTGGAATACAAACCACGACAGACGAGAGCCGTAAGGTGTGAATATCTTGAAAATAAAAAAGGCAATTGCATAACACGACAAACGATAATTCAAGCATCTATATTTGCACCTTCAGGACTCCGCTGTTGTGAACTCGAGAGTACGGGGTACGAGACATATTATATATCGCAGATCTGCCGCGAGGTCTTGGCGTCATAAAGCCATTCTCAGAGACAGTAGGAAAGCGGACAGCAGATCTTGGTACAAGGGACATACTATGCGACTTTGGTGTGAATGGTGCATTAGTTAACAGTGACATGTCTTCCCTGAGTGATTGACTACGCAAACCTAATGTTGAAGGAGAAACTTTAGAAGACCGATTACCCATATAAGCTTTCGCAAGCTCAGTGGGTGATGCAACATCCTGTTCAATTTCCTACAAAAGCAGCATTGTAAAAGGACTTAGTAAGCACTGAGTGCAAAATCAAGAATTCAAATCCAATGTCACACATTTTAGTAACATCTGTATGTTTTTTAAATGCGAAAAGAGTAAGGAGCGTGAACTTGGATTTCATACACTTGATCTGAAAGTAGGAGCTGAAACGCCTCCGTGTAAGTTCTGGCTGACCATTCCATTTTCTTGAACCACCATATGTAGTAGTTCTTGTCTTTCTTGAGTCGTTGCCTTCTGTGAAGTACTTAGCCCAGAAGCTTTCTTTCCATTTCCTGTAGATTCACCAACAGTTCTTGAATGCATCACTTCAGTCAAACGATTGATTTCGGCTCTGTACGGGAAGACATTATCAGAATTATTTAGCCTTTAATTATGAGATAGTGATGAAACTTATGTTACATTCACGAAGGATCAACAGCACAGATCTATGATAGTCTTGTATTTTGAACTTAAAGAACATGAAAAGCTATGGATCTAAACTTAAATCAGAGAATAATCAAATATCACACATTCAGAATTGGTGATTATAAATGTTCAAATATTCAAAGACAGTACCCAAAAAAAGAAAACCTTTAATATTTGGGAGAATAAAAACCGCAAGGGTACTGGACGGAAGTTATTTACGATATGAACT
Organism: Papaver californicum; assembly: GCA_023531435.1. NCBI lineage: Eukaryota > Viridiplantae > Streptophyta > Magnoliopsida > Ranunculales > Papaveraceae > Papaver > Papaver californicum. The sequence goes on from JAJJMC010003936.1 coordinate 8,456,788, forward strand.
AAATGAATACATAAATACAAATTCCCTTGGTCAGATATCATTATAAACTACCATACAAGAGTTACTTACTTTGTAAAGGTTTTTTCTTTGAAAAGTTTCTCCAGAACATCTACTCCACTGTCCCCAGGACTATTACTCAAGCGGTCACCTTCATTCCCGGTGGCACATTCAGGTGATTCAGAGGATGGAACCTGCGAGACACAGTAAATCCAGAACACTTGAATACTGAAGGATGAAAGTTCCAGGACTCTGAGAGACATGAAACATGAGAAAAGTAAAACCTTTGGGACAGGTAAACACACCACAGCAACTAATCCAACAGGGCTAGGGGAAAACATATTCTACGAGTAAGTTCCAACAGCCATTTGATGACGTTAGATATACAGTTAAGTGATTTCCAGTGAGTGCAATCCATGCAGTGAGAATAAAGAAAAAATCTAGGCTTGTATTCAGTCTCCCTAGGATAGTGAGAGAGATTGAAGAATAACAGCCTACTCTCGCGCTGGGTCTGGCTCTCCCTTTTGCCTCCTTCGCTTTCTGTTAAGCCTACGCAAGTGGATTCTGATCCTGAAGTTGATGATGTAATTGATACTGAAAATCTGGGGAAACCTTCTCATTTTAACTCTTCCATGAAAAAGCCTTCGTCTAAATCCTGGGTTGATCAATCAGAAGAGGAGTAGAAAGAGCTGGGCGAAAGATAGGCGTTGGCACTGGATTTGCTTCGTTCGTATTAGTTCTTCGGCATCTTTGGCGCTGCTTTCCCAAATCAGGAGGTAAGGGAGTTTACTTACTGTCTTGTCCCACAACGCAGGGAGAGCGCCTTCTCACCTCCCGCAAGTTAAATTTGTTTCCAAACACTTGTCAATTTATGATAATGAGCGACAAAAAAATAGTGAGAGAAAATCGAACACTAGGAGGAATCTCAGCTAAGCATTTGTTTCATACACATTCCACCTCAATAAGGTAAACTCTAAGCAACTCAAGAGATGCCTTGGTGAGTCAGCAGCGTAGATAAAGTGCTGTTATACATGAAAATGATGGCATGATTGCTTTTGTCAAGCTTTCAGAATTATCCAGCAAACTGGTACCATATCAACCTAGACTAATGTTTCATCATGACACTAGAGATACCAAAAACTCATGCATTGACATGTAAAGGATTGGGCGAAAATATAAAGAGGTTATAGTAGGCTCTTCTGATATACAAAAAGAAAAACCAATTAATTAGAAATAAAACACACATGTGTTTCAGTGGAACAGCTGATCACAATTTTCAGCAAAACAACTTCTTAAATCTAAAACTTACAGATGGACCAGCTTCTCGAAATTGAACCCTCTGTCCATGATTTGTTTCTGCGGAAAAGAATATTTAGCGCATAATGTTGATCAGAACTCATGAACATTCGTACTTTGTATGATACATAGATTATGATTGTAACAAAAATGATGACATTCAAAAGATAGGAATAATGAATGACTTTCTAAGAATTAAAAAACCAACAGAAAAATAACCTAATGTTATTATTATGTTCATAATATGAAACTTGGGATTTTCTTTCCATTGTTAATAATCTATGCAACTTGTTCTCTAAGTAGGCATTTCAGACTTCACATCCTTTTTAAATCTCGAATATAATCTTAACTAACGACTAACCCCCAAATAACCCTAACCTAACGGGTTTATCTTCAAAGGCCCTAAAAATCTATTAGGTTTTGATCATCTCAGCTACACCTTCAGTAACTCGGAATTAACCATTAAATTGACAAATTTCTTCCTAATAAAAAAAGAACTAGTCTTACGAACAAATCAACAAAACCCAAATAAATATAAAGATACCCAATAAAAACCCTAACAACAACAAACAATTGAAATCCCTACCCAGCATCAATATGCAAGAAAAACAAAACAAAATCAAGATACGAAAAAAATTCATACCTGTAACAGGCGGTGGTGGAGCAGGGAGATTTTTCCTAAAGACAGATGAATAAAAAATTTGGGCACTTCTAGTGATTAACCTGGAAGCTGGATTAACAATTCTGGAAATCCAACCATTTCTAGCTCCTGCTTCGATAGGGTTCCTAATTGCTGTGATAGGTCTTTCATAAGGTTTAGTGGTTCTATTTCTTAACGGCCTCTTTTGAAACTTCCCTCCAGCTCCTCCTTCATAAGATCCTGCCGCCGCCGCCGCCGTTGTTGCCATTAACACTCTGCTAGAAGTTCTTTAGAAAGAGAAAGATGTGAAAAAAAAACGGTCACGGTCACGCGCAGTCTCTAAAATAGGGTTTTTATTCGAAAGCGAGGAAGAAGAAAAAAGAAAATCTCGAGTCTCAGAGAAAGTGGAGTATGAGAGGGAGATTTTTCTACACCGACCATGTGGTCTCTCACTTGTGTTTATCAATTGATAGTGTGTTACGGGGTATATAGCATTTAATGTACGCCGATTTCTGATTGTTTTGATCATACCACGTGGCGAGTCCTATCCGTTTTGTGGCTATTTTAAGCGGGATGATGAGTTTTGTTTGAATTTTTCGGAGGGTTTTGGTGGGAATGAAATATTTTATCTTTTGCCTCCCACTGAATGGTAGAACTTATATCATATTATCTCCGTTTCAGTAAAAGTGTTACTATCACTTTTTTATTTTAGCCTAAAAATAGATTAAAATGAAAAAAGTGATAGTAACACTTTTGCTGAAACGGAGGGAGTAATACTATTACTCACATGAATGTGAGTTACACTGTTATTTCTGAAATAAAATGATGCATCATACATAACAGCTTGTGTAAAGCTTGGTATCTGTTTGTGAGTAGGTTGTTGTGCCTTCTTTTCTTCCCTTGTTTGTTAATTCATTTGCCATCTGATTCCCCATTCTTCCTTTATGTACCACTGAGTATTCACTGAAATATAACCTATTTTAATATTCGTTTACTCTGCCATTCCATGTTCACTTTTTTCCTCTTTAGATAGTTGATACCATTTTGATTATCTCCTTCGAGTATGATCCTTGTAGTTCCTTTCTTCACTGCCCATTTACTGTCATTTGAACTGCCAAACTTTTTGTCAAGATGAAGACGATATTATGTTTATATTGTGTACCTCGACAAAAGATCCCATATGGTCCTATCCAAAAATCTCAAGCCTGCTTTTATCTCTCCCTCCTTGTAAGTCCCATCAAAGTTGATTTTTATTGTACCTTCGGCTGGTGGAGTCCAGTTCTCTTCGTTCGGCAGTTTAGGTATTTTGTTGTTCTTGTTGTTGACTTTGGAGTTTTGTGTGAATTGTTATTTCCTTTTCCACTATCCAAATCAATTCTTGGGAGTTTGCTTGTGGTCTCGCAACACCAACTCACATCTAGCTTTCCATATATTCCATGTCACTATGTCATACACTGCTACCCTAGTTGTCAGGTTATCCTCCCAAGTCGGAAGTAATAAACAAGATTGAATCCAAGAGTGGAGATCCATTATGTTGTTAGTTCTAGTGGTCATGCTAAGACCGAACACACATCCCTTGCAAATGGACATTCCAAAAGGAGGTGAAGGGTTGACTCCCTAGCAGAGTCACAAAGGGGGCATTGATATGTTGGTATCGCAATTCTTGTAGCAAGGATTTCCCTTACCGGAAGGCAGTTAGTAAGGCATTTCCACATAAAGAGCTTGATTTTAGGGGCAGCCTGAATGGTCCAAATCTTTTTTAGCAGAGCAGATAATGCATCTGGCTCTCTACTACCTGATAGAGTAGTATAGGTAGACTTTGTGTGAATTCCCCAGATTTGTTTATGCTCCATTTTAGCACATATTTGTTAGCATGCCTCAGTCTAACACATCTTATGGCCCTTGCCATATCAGCATTAAACAAGGCTTTGAGGCGGGGTACATTCCAATCATTTTTTGTTTGGTCCCAAAGTTGCCCAATAGTGGTGATTTCCAATTCATGAACCAATGGGGATTCTGAAAAAGGGGGTTTGAATTTCGGTAACCCATGAGTGATCCCACAGATTAGCATCAGAGTTAATATTTAGGTCCCAAATCCCAAAATTTTTACATTTTGGAGACCTAATTTAATCCAATTCCAAGCTATAGAACTTGTTTTGATTATTCTACCCGTTAAATGGCAAAAATTGGGATAATATTTCGACTTTTAGATTTTTACCCGAAGGGCATCAGGTTGGGTTACCAGCCTCCAAGCCAACTTAGTTTGCATCGATTCATTAACCATTTTGAGATTTTTGAAACCAAGACCTCCTTGATATTTTGATTTACTAACACTACTCCAAGCTCTGATGTAAAACCCCTTCTTATCATCTTTCTTTCCCCACCAGAAGTCCCTCTGGAGGTTGGTCAGGGTATTAATAATTTTAGTCGGTAGCGCAAAGCAGGTCATTTGATAAAGAGGCATTGCATCCAGTGGTGATTTAACGAGAACGGATCTGTCTGCCTAATTGAGCAGGACGCCCTTCCATCCCTTTAGTCTAGCTTTAAACTTTTTAGGTTGGTAAAGTTTATATGACGCGGTATTTGAGGGGGGAAGGGGGGAACCTAGATAGGTTTCCTTCATATTCATCTTCTTCATTCTCAAAGTCCTAGTCAGCATTCGGCTCAGTCTGGCATGAAGATTTAGCTTATGAAAAACACCGAATTTTTCCAAGTTTATTAATTTCCCAGTAAATTACCCAAAATCAGTAAGGATTTTCATTAGGTGTCTCGATTCTCTCAAATCATCCTTCGTAAAGATTAGGATGTCATCAGCAAACAGAAGGTGGTTACAGACGGACTGCCTTTTGCGATTTTTGATGCCAGTGATCAATTTTTTGGATTCAGCCTTTGCAACATTCTACAGAGAACTTCCATACATATTATGAAGAGGTACAGGGAAAGCGGATCTCCCTAGCGAATACCACGAGAGGGGTATAACACTTTTCCTAGAGAACCGTTGAAAAGGACAGAGATAGTCGTCGTACTAATGCATTGGCAGATGAGATCGCACCAGTGATTTGAGAATCCCATATTTTTGAATATTTTAATCAAATGGTCCCACTCGAATCTGTCAAAATCTTTACTCATATATATCTTAAGACCTTGGAAGCCCAACTTGCCTTTCTTACGGTTTTTCATCGCATGAGGTATCTCATGAGCAATCAAGATGTTGTCTGCAATTTGTCTCTCTCATGGATAAAAGCCGCCTGATAAGGGGATATGAAAGAATTCGGGTGTGGTTTTAGTCTATTAGCCAAATTTTTAGAGATTATCTTCTAGACCGTATTGCAAAGGCTAATAGGTCTAAAGTCATTTGGGCTAGACGCGTTGTCCTTTTTGGGGATGAGAGTAAGAAAAGTCTGTTTCAACTCTTTAAGAAGGAATTTGGATTCAAAGAAATTCTTGACAATAGCTATTATTTTGTTGCTAACAATGTTCCAACTCTTTTAAAAAAATATGGCCGGGAAGCCGTCTGGGCCCGGGGATTTGGACGGGGGCATAGAAAAGAGAACGTCTCTAATTTCTTCTTCCAAGGGAGTGGCGCTTAGGGCCATGTTCATCTCAGTAGTGACCCAATTTCGGATGAGCTCCAGTATCTCTCCTTCCTTTTCCCTAGCAATATTTCACGAGGTTTTTGCTACCCGTTCAAAATGGTCTTTTAAAATATCAATTATGTCTATGAAGTTCTCTTTCCATTCTCCCCTATAGTTTTTGAGTTTGGTTATCTTATTTCTCTTAAACCTATTGACCGTCTTGATATGAAAGTATTTAATATTACGGTCTCCAAGTTTAATATCATTATCCTTGGATTTTTCTTTCTAAAATTGTTTCTCAATATTGGTCCATTTCTCCATAAGAAGATTATTCCAACCGGTTCTCGATTCATCTTCATGAGACGAGGTTTGGTAGCAGAAATTTAGCTTATCTTTTACTGACCGAATTTTGGAAGTTATACCCCCAAAGACTCTTTTATTCCAATCCCTAAGGATAGGCTTTAGGTTCTTAAGCATAGACACCACTTTAAATCCTGGCAATCCTAGCATGAATCTTTCCCAAGATTCCTGAATAAGAGGGAGGCCAGATTCATCTTCAAACCACATAGCCAGGAATCTAAAAGGGCTAAAACCGGAACGCGAATCCTTATTAAAACGGAGAAGGATAGGTCTATGATCCGATCCTATAGGGGGAAGGTGTATGAAAAAAGCTTCGGGGTATGTGGTAAGCCAGGTGGAATTGGTTAAAGACTGATCCAAACGTTGTTCTTAAGACCGTCTATCCTATGATTTGACCAGGTAAATTGATTTAGACCCTCAAATCCCAAGTCTATTAGGCCTGTTTCCTCAATCATAGCAAGAACTTCCGTCACCTCGGAGTTTTGACCTTCGGTCCCACCCGCCTTTTTTGATTGGTTAAAGATGAAGTTAAAATCCACTATAAGAACCCAAGGGATTTCCTTTGCTTGAGCTGCAACCTTTTTTATGTAGCACCAAGGTTCAACCTATGAACCAACCACCAATTTTGGTACTGACACCTTTTAAAAAGGGCTATAACTGAGCTTTTCTTAGCTTTAGTTTCACAAAGGAAGACTATGTCTATGGAGTTTTCGAACACTAAATTCACTAAGTTATTCCTGGTTAACTTCTTATTAATACCTTGACCATTCCAAGCTAGACTGGAAACCATAGTTGAGTTAAGATACCTAGGATTAGGATCCGAAAATGTATTGCTGACTGAACAAGTTAACTTTCCTAGCCTAATACTCTGGCTCCAGCTTGTAATTGTCTTGTTTTGGATCGTCCCGATAACACATATCTTTGGGTATGCTTCCACCCACTATTCTCCCAACCCATTAGAAAAAATTTATAGCGCCACTCATTAACAATGCCAAAACTCCAGACCTTAGTATAATCTTCCTCCCCCTGCCTAAGGATGCTAAACACAAGAACATTCACATGTAAGACTATATGCACAGTCTCACAATTCACTGTCACACCATTATTCAGGATAATAGTAGAATTCTGAGACTCCAAGGCTAAAGAAGAGGGAATGCAGTAAAGACTTAGAATATAGTGGAAGATGGAAGGAATGATAAGTTGGTAAACAGACTATCATTAGATATCTCAAGGTTATAATTCTCATTAACTTCAAATAAATCAGGGGTACAAAAGGGTTCTTTGAAGAAAGAGGTAGACTTGGAGCAGATGGTACCAACCTTGATCGACCTACTAATACTTCTAACTATTAAACTTAGACTAGGAATACAACTTAAATAACAAAGGAAAGTAATAAAGGCATAGTGAACAATGGACCACCCACTGATTATATTCTCCAGTTAGTTTCCGTCCAATCTTCCAGTTGCATCTTTACTCTGTTTTTGGTAACAGTAGAAAAATCCTTAAAACTAATTTTAATTCCTAATTCATTTTCCTTGCAGTCCTTAAAATCATTCTTGTACAAGTTGTTGTTACTTTCATCTTCAGTAGCTTGAAATCTTAAATTAACATCCCAACAATAGTCTTCATACCCCTTATGCAAATTTATTATAATCAAAACAGTTGTTACTACACTTGAGGAAGCTAAAAAACCATTAAGAGTGCAATCACTTATCAGTCTACTCCTACCAACCAGATAACAACCATATGAACTTCTATTTGTATAAGAGTATAAGAAAACTTTCTCTCCTTTTTGACCAGTAGTGATGACAGAAATTGGACTGACTCTCACATTATTTATTGCATATTTGAAAACAAGTCCATATTTGGCATTTTCCTTATACAGACTAACACAATGAAGTAAGCAAGGATAGAAATTGTAAGAAAGAAAGTTGTGTTGACTGTGTACCTAAGCTGCAGAGAACTCAGGGTCAACAAGAGAAGATGATGGTCCATCATTTTGAGCATTTTCAGTGAGCTCACCAATTTCCACAGACACCTCTACTAAAGTGGCAAGGTTGGAGCAGTCCACCTTTTTTGATTGTTGATAAAGGTGGTGTGGGAGGTAGGAAGATGGTAAGATGCAGGCTTGGGTGTTGAGCGATGAGTTGTTATTAGCTCTATCTTCCTCTCTGTCAAGCTGAGCGAATCTCTTTGGACGCTTGAGCACTTTCTTGACTCTTCCTCTAGCGATGGCATGTGGAACTTCTATTATGTCTTCAAGATCATTCATTCCATTCGTATCTTTAGGTTTATTTCCAGTCGTTACCCTTCCTCTAACTCCTCTTGGAGATGGTGCTTTTTTGGTTGAAGTTGTAATAGGATTCCCCTCATCAAAAATTTGGACTTTCTTCCACTTTTGAGATAAAGGGCCTGAAGGTGGAGTAGGAGGATCTTCTCCAAATAATTTCCTCATGAGTTGTTGTTGTGCTAATGCTTTCTGGCTTGTTAGGGAGGCTGCTAATACCATAATCTTACTGAAGTTCTCTTCCAGTTTAGCACGGTTGACATTTGATGAAGTGCCAACTTTGAGAATGGGGGTACCAAAAAGTATTTGTTGGGGTCTAATGAGATTTAAATAAAATGGGTTTATAGTAAAGTTTAGTTGATCATCCTTAGTTTTCTCCAGTCAGAGATGTTAGCAAACGGATGTGAGACATCATTGAGGCAAGGTTAAGATCCAGGTCTGATAGTTGGATATTTTGTTGAACTGTAGAAGGATTAAAGAAACCAGTTCCAAAGAATGAGGGTAGTATGATTCCTGGTTCAACAAAACCTGGTGGATAAGGTAGCGATTCAGGAAGTTGGGTGAGATCAGTGACTGAAGTTATTGGCTCACTAGATTGGGACTGATTTGGGTTGAACATTCGGGTTTGGGTCGGGCTTGTGAGTGGGTGATGGGCTAACGGGTGGGTTAAATCTTTCAAGGATCCACTGTTGGAGCCCCATACAAATTGCCTTAGAGGAGCATAGTCATACCTGGGCCTTTTGTTAATATGGGCTAAGTCAAGTTGATAGACCGGGCTGGTTTGTCTCTACGCCTAACCCGCTGGTTCAGGCTATGAAGATCATTGTTGCTATGAATAAGGTTTTGAAGGGAGTTAGGCAAATATGGGTTTATGGTTTCTTTCGGTGCATGTTATGGTACACTCATGGAAAAAGCAGGTATTTGGTTGAAAAGTGGGAGTTCTTGGGGTACTGAAAGGTGATTTATAAGATCAAGTGGTATTGGGTGGTTTTCACCACATCTAATGTGAGGGTAATCAATAACTCTACAAATGGAGTATAATCTTCTGGGAATCTTATCAAACCATAGCTCAACAATAGCCTGCGTACCAATTGTTAGTTTAACCTTTCTAGGAATAGGTTTAGTCAGATCCATCTTAACAAGAGCACGCACAGAACGTCTTCTATCATCAGGAAAACCATTTTTCGGATCCATAAACTTGTCTTGGAATACCATTAAAATATTGATGAGGAAGCAACTTGTTCAAATTTGTCCTAAGATATTATAACTTCATACATACCTCTTAAATGAACAAATCCATCTATTGATCTGATTTGCATGAGATAACCCTTGAATGGCCATGGATTTCCTTTTTTGACAAAACCAGCATAATCTCGAGAGTTAAAGGTAATCACCATTCTGTTTTCAGCCTTGCTTTCTCCACCAGTCATGAAGAGGATTGTTGGTTCATAAGATAGCCCAAAGGTTTCTTTGTAATCAGCATTGATAATGCTTTGAGATAAGAATTAGGCAATTAATCTTGGCTAAAACCATTTGTTGGAGATTTTCCTTGCATTTGTCTGCTACTTTTTTGTCTATCACCAAAGTAGGTTCAAGATTTTCTAGTAAGTTTAGTTTCAAAGCTAGTTTAAAGGACATAGTTGAGATTTCACCATACACTGAATTTGCTATTTTTGGGGTAGACATAAGAAATACTTAAGTATAAAGGTATTAAAGGAGTTTCCAAAATAGGATGAGAAATTTTGAAGCGCAGATATGTATTTTATCAGTGAGGTGCATCCATAGGAGCCATAACTGAGCCACTAGATCCATAAATGAATTAACTTTGTAGTTGAAAGTATTCATCAGTCAGGGCAATAAACATATAGAGAGAGGCTAGATGCGCGGATAACAAATTAAAGAGGGGTACAAAAGGAATAAGGCTTAAATATTGGTATTACATCCAACCATAACCCTACCACAGCGCCGAATAACTCTTAATCTCGCTGAAAATGCTCAGTTGATAAGACCTCTACCTCCCTGTCAACCACAACTTCTCTTAGCTCAGGAGTAAAGACTGTTAGTTCGTAATAGAAAAAATCAAAATATTAGGTGAAGATAACTTAAAGAAGATCAGTAGCAATATCAGCTCGAAAACAAAAATAGTAAATAAAGAAAATAAACTAAAGGCAACAACTAAAAAGAGATAAGGTAAATAGAGAAAAACCGCCGCCGGATAAGAAGGGACAAGAAGGAAATCCACTGAAGAAGTTTAAACAAATGTGAAATTCAAAACCCTAAATGGTCAAAGGTGATGACCAAAGTCAAGGAGAAAGAATTTCAGTGAAGAAATTCGTTTCTTCTTACTGATTACTATGATTCGTTGATCATTTTCGACAAGTGGCTAATCATCCTGTAATTCCTTTTGTTTCCTTGTTTTATTTTTCTTTTAATATCTTAGGAATTACTAGATAATCCAATCTAGAGAACCCGTTTAACTGGTGGTCCACCCACCCATCTGATTTTACTCGCTAATCTAAAAACTTGTTTTTGGACTAGATTTCTTACTCGCTCATCCAATTCACGTGTGAGGAACAAATTATACATTTGTAATATTCCATATTTAACATTTCTCCAAGTAACATATAAGAAGAGTTCAAACCAAATCTCCTTCGATTTCCTTTCCTTTTTTTCCAGCTCATATCTGAAATTTTCTCTCTCTGCTTCTGTTAGTGTTCTTCAATTTTTAGGGTTTCAATATCAAATCTCCATGTATTTTTCTAGGTAATCCTCTTTTTTGTTTCAATTTGATGTTCTTCTGCTAGTGTTATGCTTTTTGATGTTCTATTTTTGTTTTTTTCAACTGAAATCATGATAATCAGCTCGATTTCATGATTTTGTTGGTTTTCTTACAATGAAATCTTGATGATTATCGTTTTGTATGATGTACAGTTTGTTCAATTGCATGTTTTGATCTCGTTTTTATTCGTGTTTTAGTTTTTCTTTCGATTTTTGAAACTGATTTTTGTAAACATTTTATTTTGTTCATTAGATCATCGTATTCAGTTTGTTTACATATCGTTTGATAATAGGTTTGATTTGGTTTTCTTTTATTTTTTTAAGAAATCGTGATTTTTTGTTCTTTTTTCTGGATTTTTTGAATGATCCTACAATACATATTAATGTGTACTGTTTTTAATACTTTTTGATATGTACTGTTTTATAATATGTTTTTTTTGTTACATATACTTTATACTATACAATTTTTGAATCAATACATATTTGTTTGCACTGCATATAATATGTTTTTTTTGTTTGTTCTGTGTGAATCTATAATATGTATGGTACCTCTAAATTAGTACATATTATGTTGTACTGTAAATGTGGTGTTCCTATCATCTGAAAATATATGTTTAGTTTTTGTGTTTGTGTTGTTTTATTGGAATAGCATTTTTACAGGTTCAACATGTCTGGTGTTGGTCTTAATCCAAATACCTTTTGTTCCTCTCATGTATACCACAAGCAACACCACATTGTATATTTTGTTAAGTTATCTTCGACTTTTAGAGATTTGAAGTTTACTATCTGTAATGCGTGGAGCTGGTTGACTCCATCAACTATTGTTGTTAATTATGTTGAAAATGGAGTGAGAGTACCTGTTCTTGCTAATGTATCGCTTCAAGGGCTTGCTGCATTACATTTTACGAAGAATTCATATTTCTTTGAGTTGTAAGTGGATGTTATTTCATCTAGTGCATCTAGTTCCTCGAGAAATACTGATGTTGACAACAGCTCTGGAAACAATTATTTGAAATATGGTAAAGAGGTTGGAAGTGTTCTTTTTTCTGATAGTTGGGAGAATATTTTTGAAGATAAAAAACAGCTCTTCCATGGTGGTGTTGAAGCCGTTCGGTTACATGTGAAAAATATTGTTTGAGGATTGGATATAAGGTTATAAAATTGAAGAATGACCTTGAGAGATTCAAGGTGAAATACAACAATGATTGGTGCTCTTAGATGCTTCATGCGACTGCCATTAATGGGTCTTTGGATGTTTTAAAGATAAAGGATTACGTGGGGAGGCACATTTGTGGTGTTGGGTATAGGTTGAGGAGTCCAACTGTTTCGAGGAAGCTTGTAAATCATTTAGTTCATGAGTGCGTCAAGCACAACCCTCTCATAAAGCCGCAAGAGATTATATATTATATTAAAGTTGAGGGAGGGATCAACATCAAGTATCACCAGTAGGGCTGTCAACGGAACGGATATTGGCTCAACCGTATCCGATAAGCTTATCGGATATCCGATATCCGATAATATCCGACGGACTTTTAACCTTCATACCCGATTCCGTTTCGTTAAGATTATCGGATATCCGATAATATCCGATAAATATCCGATAGAAAACACAAAATGCAAAATGAGTAAAGTTCATACTATTACATAGTCAACAAAAAAAAAAAAAAAAGAGTAAAGTTCATAAGCAAACAACTGCAGAAAAAATGAGTAAAGTTCATATCTGCCTGCTAAAACCAATTGTCATGTTGCCCTTTCTAGCATAAAGTACATATAAGTAAGCCCATTACATAGTCAACAAAAGGATAAATATAAGCAAAATGAGTAAAGTTCATAAGCAAACAACTGCAGACAAAATGAGTAAAGTTCATATCTGCCCGCTA
>JAJJMC010003936.1:8469610-8482922 GCA_023531435.1 Papaver californicum
AACTATAAGAAGTTGGAATCTAGAAAGTCATTTATGCACTCCTAGGAAGCACATATCAAGAATACATGTAAGTTATAACACATGCATAAACATACCTCGAAAGATACCAACAAAGTATGCATAAGGAAACATGGAAGACTAAACTGGCTGGTCAATGATAGCATATTTTATAATGCATACAAATCAAAAACCCATGAGATGGCTGTCGAAAGTGCACCAGTATCATAAGATCATTCATAATTTACAAGGATTCGTCTTATCAAAGAATAAACCAAAAACCTATCCATAAGATCATTCATTAATTTCAGGGAGCTAGAAAAAGAGAAGAAAACCCCATATCATACTTTACAAGGATTCGTCTTATCAAAAAATCCTTGGATTATTTTTTGAAAAACATAAAAAAGTTCAAAGAGATGGACTGCATTATGTTACTACTTGGATCTCCAGTACTCTAATTTGTTATTCATGCAATCAAATTAAAACAAAAATAGAATTATAACTGTAACACCAATTCCTAGAATCCTGATTCTGTTTTCAAGTTTCAACCTTTTAAATTGAAATTCCCCAAAAATCAGAAAAAGAAAAATAGGGTTGGGATTAAAATCTACCAAAAGTTTAAGAATCAACATAGAAGAAAACAACTGAATAGGAAATTTTCTAAAAATCTCATTTCTCAACTGATAACAGATGCAGACATCGAAAACTTGTACTAGTGAATTCGGAGAATTACGGGATTTAGAAACAAACCTTAGCAAAAGGGGGCTGGGAAGAGATATGAATAACAAGAAGATCTAGAAGATAAACCTGCTCAAAAGAAGTAGTTACAATTGAATCTAGGGATGTTCTCTATAATTGAATTAAATCCGAGAGGGAGAGGCGGAGAGCAACTGGTCGAGTTTTTTTGTTTTTCCTTAGTGAAGTGAAAACCTAGTTTTTTAGTCGAGAGGAAGAATACCTAGTTTTTAAGTTTTTCTTTACACTTTACTTACACCCTTATCGGATACGGATAATATCCGTCGGATAACGGCTTAGCCGGTTCCGTTACGATAACCCTCAATATCCGATAGGAATATCCGTATCCGATATCCGATATCCATTATAGCGGATAATATCCTATAGGATCCCGGATTATCGGAAACGGATGTCGGATTTCGGATAAGGATTGACAAACCTAATCACCAGACATATCATGCATTAGACTTATCACATCAAATGATTTTTGGTGACGATGTAAAGTCATACACTGATCTTGCTTGGTGGGTGACTGTTGTTAGGGAAACCAACCATGGGTCTTATATTGATTTTGACTCAACGACGCAACAAAGAGATTCAACATACTTTTTATTTGTTTTGGAGCTTGTAAAGAGGGTTATAAACTTTGTCATACGATGATCTTTTGTGATGCGACATTTCTTATTGGGAGGTTTACAGGAGGTCTAATGGCTGCGACATGTCTTAATGGTAATCAAGGTAACTTTTTTTATATGGTACATATTTGATATGTACTGTTTTTTTATGTACTAGCACAAAGACAAATGTAGTCAATTTTTTCGAGTACATATCAATATATACTATTGTAAATATTGGATTTTTAACAAAGGGTAAAATAGTAAAATCATCTCTATCCAACAATATAATCAAAGAAGTAGTAGAACTTTGTATATGATATTGACCCGGCATCAAAAGCATAAAATTCATATTTTATATTCCGCAAGAGAATTGAAATATCGAACGTTCACTACAGGCATCTCACACTGACTTGTACTCTCATTAAAAATATACCTATGATATTAGAGCCTCACTCGGCTGAGCACTCAATATTCTACATGTAACATTAGTACTGTACAACTCAGTGCTTACTCCTCTACAATAACAGGGCAGCTCCTAGACGAATTAATCACTTCCCAACTTACCTAGCGGAAGAAAAGGGCAAGGACCTCAAAATATAAATATGTCTAGGTCACTTCCACCAACAACTAAAGCTATTTCTTACTGGTGTGGATTCTCCACAAGTACTAGAAACGATGGGATCTCTACAACTTGTTCCACAAACTTATTATAGAGCAACATTGTCCTCTTAATGTCACTGGTGTTGATCACGACTCTTTCCCAAATGATTCCGACGATACAGAATAAGCATCCAAAACACCTATTTGTTCATGAGTGAATGTCAATGCTCCTAGATAGATTGCCTACTAGTATAGAACAACTTAATTCCTCTGTGTATTCCCCGGTTGAATACTTAGAGTGACTCTACATCAATATTCAAATCTTAAATGGATAATATTGATTTATCGTAATGCATAATAAGTTGCACACGGATGCACTAAGTCGAAACATCACATCTTCGTGAAAGTACTAAGTCGTCGTTGCGCCAAATGCGAAGCTAAAGCTCCAACAGTGATTGGTCGAGCTTCAATAACATATTCCCAATGTTGGTTGCATTAAAAATCCCAATATTTGTAGAAATATAACAAAACCCTAACATGGGTTAATACCCAATTCCTGACACAACATCATAATCACCTACCAAAATGTGGCAATGGGTATAGAATAAGAAAAAATATTCTCAATAACATATATTCCCTTATGTGTCTACTACAACATAGTAAAAGGGCATCTCATTCCTAGCAACGATCTAAGAGGTATGGCCTAAACCCTAAACGAACTACAAGCTGAAAACTATCAGAATTTCAGCTAAAAAGTTCTTGGAAGGTTATTGTTTGCTCCTTTTTACGAACGAAACGAGCTCTAAACCTAAATCATTTCAAGCAGGGATGTATCCAGTGATTTCTCAATTACGAATTGGGGTTGATCATCAAAAACGAACATCATATGAAGAATCTACAGTGTTTTTACCAAAAAATGTCATGTCTGAAATTTTCGGGCATAAAGGCTAGCACCCATGGATGTAAATAACAATAATGGTTTCGAAGAAAGTCGTTCGAAGAGCAAGAGCTTTAAAGAGAAAATAAGAGAGGGACCTAAAATAATAATAAAAAAAGTTATGGGACCGGTGCCAACCGGCCACCCTTGGCCGGTCCCTAATCTCATATTTTTAGGGTTTTATTTTTTTATTCAGGGTTTCCTCTTTCTATTAAAACAACTTTGCTCCTTCTACCAAATTCAAAAACTTGAAATAACTTCAAAGACCAAAACAGCTGCACATCAATATAGAATGGTCTCACAACCATCTAATATATTAAAATACCATTATTTTAGTATTTCCAAATTTTGGTCTTCACGCCAATTGGTTTTCACATCAATTGGTCTTTATACCAAATTTTCTCTCTTAAATATTACTATCAAATATATATCAAAGTATTGCTAGAGAGACGATATGACACACGAAGCATGGTCCTGCGACCATCAAGCTCGTGCTACACGGCCCATGGTCGGTCCTACCCTTGGTCGGTTACCCACCTTCTCTCTGGACTCCACCATCTCTTCTCTAGTCGATCTTTCTAGTATTTCCTCATCTACCATTTGGTCCATCTGTCATATTAGGGCTTCTTTATTGCATAATCAATTAAGGAGCATAATTTAATTGGTCCTGCTACCAATAATTAAAATAGTCTCAGTTTTTCTACTTTGTTAATCAAACATACAGACAGAAAGACGAAACTAAATATTTTGGCGCTCACCTGAGTTAACGTTCACACAAATTGGCACTCACTCGACTTGATGCTCATATAGATTTGCTTGACATATCCAAACATTATAAAATGTACGTATATATTGGTCTCTGACGATCCATCAACCTCATCATACCTATACTTACTAATCCAACAAATCATTCGAGTATCATTGCTTCCTCAGTTGACACAATGATATGTCACAACAACTAATGTCAATATCAATCACACTTTCTACGTCTATGATCCATTAAGCATCAATGCTTCTCTCAGCATACATCTTATGCTTTTTCTATCAATGAGTTAACATGAGAGACTCATCAACATGCTAAGAGACAGTCTATCTAGGTCAACAAATGACCAATTAATACACGTCTATAAAGTAGAATCAACCATGCTCGAGACATCAATTATGTCACATGGGGGGATATTCACTAGGGTTTTGGTCTGACAGCCTACATCAGGTGCAGTGTGACAACACACCCACGACGAGAAAGTATAAAAGTCGTGTCAGCAGTTTAAAGAGTTAATGGATTAGTGGTTGTACAACTGTCAAGTCCCACTAGCACGATAAAGTTGGTTATCAACACACGATGTCCACTTTTCTACTCTCTCACTCCTCTGCAACTGCCACCACTTACGAGATCAATATGTTAACTTCCACTTTTATAAATAGGTTCTTCAAACTATCGACAAAAAGAGGGAACTAGAACGAAAAGACAAGAGTTTTTTTATCTCATACGTACTTGAATGATCACAGAGCTATCATCTTAGAGATTCTCAAAAAACTTACTTTCGTCGTTACAGCAGTTCAACACATCTCATCATCATTGATATTCAATCTCATTGATCTCAATACCTTATCTTCTTCCCTCCCTACAGATCAACCCTTCTCCTTCCTTTGTGACCAAAGCGAAACTGAAACGGTAATTTCTTGATTTAGATCAATTTCGTATAGATTGATCTCTCAAATCTTAAAAGTACTTATACAATACAAATGTTTGGTGTTTAAGCAATTTGATCTTTAATCAATTTGCTTTTTGAACGATTTGGTTCAACTGGCAACAACCTACTCCACCACTTTTCCCCTTTTACCCTCTAATCGATTTTACCCACAAACAATTGTAGAATCATACACATCATACATGCAATATATATTGAAAAGCACTGTATGTACAACACAATATGAAGTAGCAAACATGATTCACATATTGATATGGGTTTTTTAATTTTTTTTCAAGGGTTTGATCATTTTGCATATGCATTAGTTCCTGGTGAAGATAATGATAATTGACATTGGTTTATGGTCAATATTAAAAAAGTTGTTGACCATCATCGAGTCACTGTTTTGACTGACCGAGGTGAAGGTTTGTTTAATGCAATTCTTGAAGTTTCCCCCGATTCTTATCATAACTATCGTTCTTCCACTTGATAAAGAACTTACCCATCAGTAAGCATGATGAAAAATATAAAGAAGTGGTGGACTGTTTCCAAAAAGCAACATATGCGCTTTCTCCAACAAGATATGAAGAAGGTCTTCAAGAAATGGTTTATCTAGGAAGGCCTTGGTTTACTAGCTATTGTTCTAACATTCTTAGGGGAAAGTGGTATAGTGCATACTTCCCAGGTTGTAGGTATGGTCATACTTCTTCAAGCACTGCCAAGTCCTTTAATAACTGGATTCTCCGCGAGAAGACGTTACCTCCCTGCGCTCTCTGACACAATCAAGTTTTTATAAGTTTTTTGTAACAATACAAATATATATGTATTATTTTTTAAGTATGCTCTACCAATCTACTTTTAAACATATTTTTTGTTTTGCATTGTGTATAATATGTTTGTTTTTTTTTAATTTATTTGTCGTGTAGGCTACGGGTAATGGAGTTGTCAGAACGTCGTGAAGAAAGTCTTTTGATGGATCTGGAACTCTTAACCCTTGTGCATCAAGCCTTGCTTGAACTACACATTTAATTTTGTCGTCTTTGCAAAGTTAGTCATTCATATGCTCATGTATTTGAAGTGCATTCCCCAAGGTTAGCATTGATCCATAATCTCCATCACATGAATTAGTTTTGTTTTTGCTTTTTGTTTTAGATAACATGCTCTTTTGATGTGTGATATCCACTAAACTAGTTAGGGGTACTGCAGGAAACATATCAATATGTACTATGTAGATTATATGCTTGTTTTTTTTTGTATGCATGTCTCATATGTTAGATCTACAACAAAAGAGTTGTACTTGCCAAAGATGGTGCGTGTATGGCTTCCCATGCTCGCATGCTGCTGCAACTATTGCTACATCTGGGGGAAGTTCCTTGATTATATCGATGAATACTTCAAAGTTAGCTGTTATCGCCAGCTATATTCAATATCTATTAGACCTGCCCCTAATTATGACACGTAAGTGTTTAAGCAGCACATATCAAGCATAAATTAGGGTTTTTTAAGCAGTACATATTGATATTTTATGGTAGTATCAGACATGACTATGGTTTTAAGCAGTACATATCAACCATAAACTAGAACTAGCGTAGTACCTATTGATATGTATCGTAACATACATCAACAAAAAGTGCATAAGTATAGTATATTTTTCTTATTTATATTTCTGAATATATACCACATGCCTAATGTGTATATTGTAGAAGATATTATTCTGCCACCAATTGTAGTTAGGGCTCCTCCAGGGAGAAGAAAGAAGAATCACATCAAGAGTGCATGAAAGAAGAGCAAAAATCTAGTTACTTGTTCAAATTATAATTTCAAATCTCATCACAACAAGGCTACATGCAATGTTATCCGTCAGTACCAATGAGAATACATTTAGTACATATTTTTTTAGTACATTTGGGATTTAGTTTCTCTTTTAAGATATTGGTCGCATATTTTTTAGTTTTTTTTTCAGAACTTGTTTGTGTGCCAAGTGAAGTAACATAACAAGAATTTGATGATATAAATCATATATTTACCCTGAACCTTAAGACTCTGAACCCTGTACCCTATTCCTGGGTTAGCAATATGAAGTGTACTATATTGAACATATCAATATGAATTAAATAAAAACAATTCAAAAAAATGAACACAAACATACTTCCTAGATAACAATATCTACTTTCAGAATAATAATATTAATATGTGCTTTCTAGCACATTCAATATGTTCTTCCTTTCAATATAACTCGAAAAAATAGATGAAAACCTAACAATGCTAATAAAAATCATTACAATATATATATATATATATATGAAACATAATAAGATCCTGATACAAGTAAATAAATCCTTATCAGTTCAATAACTAAAAACCAAGTTCAATAACTAAAAAGAAAGTTATTGCAGTACATATCCATATATATTTTACAGGTAAAGATTCATTTTCATTTGTGGGTTTTCAACTGATTTTAGACGTAGTGGCTGTCAACAACATGCATGCTAACTTGACTATTTTATTCTGAATCTTTGCCATCAATTGTTATTCATTTCCCAAATTTTTTCCATCACGATCAATTTTTGATATCCTCTTGATAAAATGCATGACATTTAAAAGGAAGTATGACCATATTCCTTGTTGTATACACCCATAGTCAGTCACTCTTGAATGTTTCAATGTCTCTTTCTGATTCTAAACCAAGAACATATTAATTGGCTTGAACAAGAAATCTACCATTGTTTTGGCATTATCATAACACTTATCCTTGAATACCGCAGAGGAGTTGTAATGGATGAATTTATGAGTTTCAAACTCATACTCGAGCAGTGTCCAATGCTGGTTGCCATGGCACATGGGTACAAGGATCTTCTCGGTATCTTTGCTCATTTGCATGATATGTTTAATAATACCAGTCTCTTGTGCTCCTTCAAAACTCATACTCGAGCAGTGTCCAATGATGGTTGACATGACATATGGGTACAAGGATCTTCTCGGTGTGTTTGCTCATTTTCATGATGGTCTTAATAATACCGGTCTCTTTTGCTCCCTCGAAACTCTCTGGCTTTTCGACATGAGGTTGAAAAATAGAAACAATTAATAGGTTATTTCATACAATACATATTGATATTTTATGTGTGGGTAATAGAGTTGTGTTTCACAATAACATCTAATTGATAGACACATTTATGTGTCTTATTTAGTCTCGTACTTGTATTAATAGTCCTCATATTTTGTACTAATAGTTTGATTTTATGTGCTTTTAGGGTTTTTGGAAGAATAAACTTTTGTGGAGAAAATTGGCTTAAAAAGTGTTAAAAACACCCCCCAGTAAAAATGTTGAAGGAACCTTCATATTGGATTAGGGCACCCATCAGAAATTGATAAAGGCACCCGCTCAATGATTAAAGGCACCCACCTTCTCATTTTAAAATTTTATTTTAGGCGAGAAATTTTAACCATCAAACTGTCCGAGTATCTTTCGATTTGGAGAAGAATTTCAAGGGATTAAAACACGGATATTGTATTACCATGTTTAGAGGGATTCGTACACAATTGGAAGAGTTGAAAACCTAACAAGAATCTCGTTGAAAATCTCATCCTCACTGTCGGGAAAGAACTCAATCACGTAAAAATATTTTCTTCCCTGATTCATTCGATTATGTTCTTATAGTAATCAATATGTTTTGGGCAACAAACAAAACAACCAAAGAAGACAATCAGGATCAAGATATTTGAGAGAAAGAAAAATCCCGAGATTTTATTTGGATTGAATGAAAAGATATTGAGGAGTTAATGGGAGGATCTGGATGTTATCGTATAAATAGGAGTCGACTACGAAGAGTTTAAGGGGGTATGGAGAGTCCAGAATCGCAAATCAAAGATTCCAGAAAAATCTGCTCGTGATCATGATGAAGAAGATGAAGAAAACGTTGCCATAGGGTTGAAGATTCCGTGGCGAAAAGTTTGAAGATTATGTTGCTAAAGCTTTTAACTTTACAACGTTTATCTTCATTTGCAAGTTTAGTCGCGGTGAAACAGTTATACCTATGTAACAGTGAGTCTGTAACGTTTATAAACGTTGCAAACTCACTGTTTTCTTTTATTTCACTCTTTTTCATTATTTTCAAACACTTTGAGCTATGTACCAAACTTTTCAGGGTGTTTTGAGCAAGATGAGCTAAACCCCATATGCTGAGGTGACGGAGGAAGCCATTGTTTCAATAAAAGTGGTATATTTCTATTTGAATTAGTTTTTGCAATTTCTTTTATGATTATTTGCCTTGATTAATAATTGATTTAATGGTTTTTGTCAAGCAATTGTGATTTCGTTAGATGGTACATGCTTTGGCCTAGGTTTTAGATGTTCCATGCTTTTGTTATACAATTGTTATTTTAAAAATCTACTTACTGCAATATTTTAGAATCAAATTAAATGTAAGAATTGCATGAATATTAATTAGTTTGAATCACTTTAATTGGTTAATGATGAAATCCATAACCTTAGTATTTTTTAATATTATTTTCATATTTTGTGTATATTTTTATTTTAAAAATTAGTTAATTAAAATCTAAAATCAGTCTTCACAAGTTCGAGCGAACGATAACTTTATTTACCACTATTAAAAAACATATCACCAATATTGTGTTTCTTTTTTACTAATATCAATATGTACTATTTTCATATCCAATGCTCAATAAATGAAGAAAACAAAACATACCCAAGCAACTGGATATGTGTGGCTAATAGAGTTGTGTTTCACAAAAACATCTAATCTTGTGTTTCTTTTTAACAATATATATCAATATGTACTATTTTCATATCCAATGCTCAATAAATGAAGAAAACAAAACATACCCAAGCAGCTGGATCCAGGTGCAACACTTTTAAGTATTTTCTTTCTGCCTCAGGTTTTCCTTGGTCCTTTTGAGACGCATCTTGAAGCTTATGCTTGGCGTAGTTGGGAAGATCTTGCTCTAATGCTCTGTTGAAGATCAAATCTTCCATTGTAGCCCCGGTAATGCACATATCACCTCCATCTTCTATTCACTAAGCCCGAGATGCACATTTTTTAACAACAATTAAACTTTTTATGATATGTATTACAAAACTGACTTGATATAAAAGTAAAATGAAAGGTATAAATTACTTATATTCTTTTCCTTGTTGAAAGTATGGAAGGAGTATTCCTTTCTGTTCATCTGCCATCTTCTCATAGAGTGGTGACTTTTCAAGTTTCTTGAACTCCGTACGAGGTTGCTGAGGTTTACGAGCTTTATTCGCCTTTCCTCCTTTTACTGTCTTTGCTCGTTTGGCAATTTTCAACTTTTTCTTTTCATAAAACTTACTTCCACTATCAAATTATGGATCTATCTTCTTTGCTGGATTTGCACGAGTCGCTGGCCTGCTAACTTGCTCTCCAATTGCTACTAACTTCTTGACAACAACCTTTTCTTTTGCTTTCGCTTTCGCTTTGGCAGTAGTCATGCTGGCAAGTTTGGTTGCCAATGGAACGTCGCTTGATATTTAACTTCATCTTCCTGCATTTTTTTTGGTCAGTATAACAAAATATGTAATTTAAATTACACAACTGAAATGAAATTTTCACCATCAAATACCCAGTACAACCAAATCTGTACTTGGTTTAAATAGTACATATTGATATCTACTGGGTTTTTAACATATGTATTGATAGGTACAGTGGTTTTTTAATACCCACCGGCTGGCTCAATGGAATATCCTGCTCAATATTATCTTTCGTCTGAACATCCTGGACTACAGTATCCTGCAATTTTAAATCCAGCTTTTTAGTACTATATTTGAATCATATTTTTTCAAATGAAAACAAAAAAGGTAAATTACCACAAGTAGAAGATATATTTTTGGGTCATTTTGATCCTCAGGTGTGACTTCGCTTGCCTGCTTCTCAGGTGTAAATTGGTTGGGTTCAGGGTGCTCAGCTGTAACTTGTCGCACTTCTACACGTCGCAAATCATTTTCAAACAAATTATCAATATGTTTGTGAATGTCAATGCCAAATAGAGAAGGGCTTGAAACACTACCATTATCTTGGTTGAGAGATACCTATTCTTCAGTATAAACTCCCATGTTGGCAATTGCCAATTTAAAAAATTCTTCAAATACGAAAATTTTAATATCTTCCAAATGCACTACCGCAAAAAACAAAGGATATCGATTCCCCCGAAGTTATCGACCAAGGTTTCAACGTCTTGTTCTTCAACTTTCTGCGACATCTCTTTAACACTTTCAATACTTTGGTTTATAACTTCAATCAACTTTTTCACTGTTTCTTGTTTGAGTTCACATACTAACTATTAACCCATCTGCATAACTCAACTGCATCTCGCCAATATTGAAGAATACATTGATGGATAACTTACTGGAAATCTTGGAGAGATCCTCATAAGGTAAAAGTATACACGCCATTGGAAGCAAAATTAGTTCTGTGTATAAGTTAGGTATTCTCTCTGTGTAATTTAATAGTCAACCACAACGTTAATCTGTTTGGCATACGAGGAGGCTCTTAATTGTTAAACATTGTGGTAATAATTGCTTGATAATCATATACCAGATAGCTTAAGTAGTAGAACGAGTACATATTGATATGTACAATTATATGATAATAATAAAACACATTGTAATAAAGTAAAACTAGCCAGCATTACTTACATGTGTGTTACTTTCCTCTTGCATCTCTTTGACCTGTTTCTGCAAATCATATTTAGCCCATGTTTTTATACGAGAAACATCAACACCACAAAACTTCAACACCGAAGGTGATGTTGACAATGCAACATAAAATGGAACCTTTTTGACTGTGGTGTCACTCAAAACATTTTGCTGATCTATTGGAGTAGTCGGAGATGCCACTTCTTTTGTTGGGTTAGTACCCAAAGGAGTTGGACTCTCAACAAATGGATCTCCAAAATTTATTTCATCTTCTGTGACGTTTTGCAAAGGAGAATCACCAAAGTAGTTGTATGATTTGTTGGTGTAGTAGGAGATGTCACTTCTTTTGTTGGTTCAGTACCCAAATAAGTGGGACTTTCATCAATTGAGTCTCAAAACTCCACTTCATCTTCAGTCTGCAAGGGAGAATCTTCCGTGTATATATCATTCAACATTTGTAGCAACTTTGATGCATCAAGCGATCCACATTCTTCCTGCATGGTGTTCGCCTCACCCCATTTATCAAAGATTGTCTTCCTCAATCTTCATATATGGCTTTCTAATCATCTTCCTCCAGTGCCTTCCCTGCAGTTCTTCTTTCTCATCTCCCTTTGTACTTTCATTACCTTCTTCTACCTTTTCAGTTTCAGTCCCTTCTTCTGCAGTCTTCTTGAAATTCTATTCAAAATTGATTGGTGTACGGAACCTTGAATTTTTCATGGAAATGTACCAAAACAACAAAATATGTACTAAATAAACTAGGTTTTTGAATCAATATCTACTGCATTTCCTATAAATATTCTACTATTGTTATTAGTCCAATACATATTGATATATACCCTTGTTTTGTTGCGTATTCAAGCATTACATATCTACAATACATATAAACCATATAGTAAGGTTTTTAGAAAGTACATATCAATGTATACTGTAGGATCACACACATCATACATGAAATATATACACTGTAGGATCACATCACACACATCATAAATTAGTACATATTGACATACATTATAAGATCACACACATCATAATTCAGTACATATTGTGTTAATTAAAGTACATATTTCTTACCTCATATTCAGTTTTTTCAATGTCATTTTGGAGTGCAACACATATTTTTGTCAGATTCCTTTTGACAGCTCTTGGAACATAAATTCCTTCCTTAGTCGTTATTTTCTCCGGTTCCACCAAATAGGTATGCTCTGTATACCAAATCTATATTGAAAAAAAATACACCAAATGAAGTCAAAAGAAAATCATGATTTTCATCGAGTAAACTACTAGATAGATTTTTACTATGTAATCTTACCAACAAATAGTTCAGACACCCGATAGTACTTTCAACTGTATTTAGATTGTCATTGAGTGACTTTTTTAAGAAAGAATGTTTCAAATCTAGCCATGACATATTCTTTGCAGCCTCGAGATCCTCCACAAGACCAATGCACTTTTCTATCAAGGCATGTGCATCTTTTGTTGTGAAAAACAAAATGATACATAAGAACAAGCATATAAACCTTACAAGGTCTTCAACATCTTTCACTTCTTCACTTTGTTCCTTAGTTTCTTCTTCACTTTCTTGTTCATCGTCTTCATTGCATGTATTCTCTTCATCACTCTCTCTTCCTTCAGCTTCTTCATCACTTTCATTTTTTTCAGATTCTTCATCTTTTTCCTTGGTTTTCTTCCCAGTTCCTCGTTTTTCTCTAAGCAATTTCAAGATTTTTTCTTATATCATAACTCTGTTTACCTTTATACCTTTTTTTACATCACCAAAGAACCTCTGAAAGAAAGCATTGTTGCGATATCCAGCTCTTGATGTCAGCACCAAATCTTGGTGTTGTCTTTTCCCTGTTCTTGGCATTCCAAAGATAACACCCATTTCTTCAGGGTTGGATGTCAGAATATGCGACTTTCCATGCCTTTTGAACTTAAATGTGAGTTCATTCACAACTTTGCTTTTCCTATAACATTGTATCAAATTAGTCACCGCAGTTTCATTCTTCATCCAGTGATCTTCACCCAAATATGTGTACCAGAACATAAAAAAAAA
>JAJJMC010003936.1:8482932-8504850 GCA_023531435.1 Papaver californicum
TTTTTTTTTTCTTTACAAACAGAATTCATGGTGGATATGAAATGTGAGGGTCGTGTTAAGGCTGATGGTAAGTACGTAAGGTTTGAGTTTATGATTATATGTTTATTAAGGGAGATGTTTGTAATGATGATTGAATTTGTGGGTTTTGTTTGTCTCAGGAGTGAAAGGAGTTGAGGTTGATTTGAGTAATCAAGTTGTTAGAGTTCTTGGTTCTTCTCCTGTTAAGAAGATATCTGTTGCAATTGGAAGAGACAGGAAAAAAAGCTATATTAATTGGTCAAGGGAGCCCTGAGGTTAGTGGTGATTTTTTAATTTAGTTTTATGGAATTAGGGTTCAGTTATTTCTTAACAGCATTCCAGGTTGCAGTTATTGTTTATCAATTGATGTCATGGACTTCAGGTGCTGTTTATGTTGGTCATCTGAGAGGAAATTGCTTAACAACAACTTCTAAAGTGATTTAGGATCCTCTGCAATTTCTAACATAAGTTGGGACTATTTGGTATGATTTTTCATTTTCATATTGGTTTTATCAAGTAATTATATTTTAAGCAATATTTACTTTTAAGCAATGTTATTCCTTGACATTTGAGGAAATAGGGTCCTGTGCTTGATAGAGTGTGGAGTTCTACTGTCTTAAATACACAATAGTGCAGTGTCTCGACTAATTGTTAGAGTATCATAGGAGGGTGTCTATCTACTAGGTTTTCACTCAGTACATATCGATATCTACTAGGTTTTCGCTCAGTGCATATCGATATCTACTAGGTATTCACTCAATACATATCGATATCTACTAGGATTTTTATAAAATTTCAGGTTGATTGTTATTTGATATGTGACTTTATATGATGTGGAATGACTATTTTGATTTCTTTGTTTATTTGATGTTCATTTTTTGTTTACAGCTGCATCAGTACATATTTACTTGTACTGTTTTATCTATGTTTTTTTGTTGTGCATACATAGGTGATCTGTCATTGAGGTCATATTGTAAAACAATGAATATCATATTGGTTTCTTGATGCTCCGTTTTTATCATTTACGGTAGGGGGTCGAGGGGGCAGCGCCCCCTCGTTATCATTTATTTCAGTTTAATTGTGTATCCATCAACTTCCAAGGTTTTGTCGGAATTACTGGTGAGTTTGACTAATTGATGATTCTAATTTCACAATCTGAATACTGATTCTGAGGATTAGTGGAAATTATGATGATTTTTCGATTATGAAATTTGATTCTTTACTGAAGTGATGGTTTTACTTGCATTAGGTGGCCTAAAAGAGAATAAGATGGCACCAACTGAAGCAAACATAGCTGATTGGATTCTCTATGGAGATCCTACGCACCGCAGTATTGATGTTAACGAAGTGCTGGGCCTTTCCATTGAGCGTGGGAGAGTAAAAAAGAGGCAAGTTGGTGCACTTCATGTTTATATTGGGAAGACTCAGGGAGAACTTTAGAGGTGTGTTAACCCTATAGGTGGAAATATTAGGCAGTATCCAACGGAAGTGTGGGATGAAATCAAGAAGTTTCTATCATCACCTAATGGAAGATCTGATATCATTGCTTCCAGATGCAGGTAATGTGTTTTTTCTATCATTAAGATACTTTAAGATTATATGGCCTTAGGGGGATTGTATTCCTAACCCAGAGAACTTCTTTGCATCTTCTGAACAGGTTTGAAGCAGCTACAATTCTAAGAGATGGATGCTTAGAAAACTATGTCTTGGGTGATATACTTTTAATTTTGGACACGGTAATCACCATAAAAAGGTGGATCAAGCCTCATTTTTCAGGATGGAAGCCAGTAAAAGATGGTCCATTTATAGAGTAATGCAGAGGAGGGAGTAAGAAAGATCTTATACTTGATTTTCTTAAAGCATCTTTTTGGCAGAATTGTAGGAGTAGGAGTTGTGAATACTGTTCCCATGCCAAGAGGAATAAGTGTTTGCTAGTTGGATTTTTTGAGAAGAGCAGAATCATGCACTTTCTGGACGTACGAGTAGTATAGCTATAGGCCTATAACAACTTAATTTAGATGGTAGATCAAGTTCTTTTCGGTATAACATTCTAGTCTTTTTCAGTTGTGTGCCATTTATGGAAGAGTAAAACGTGGAATCCCACAAGACACTCCAGCATTCGGCTTGAGAAGTATTGCTTCATTATATGTATTTATTTAGGTGCTCCTGCAGAGTTGCAGTCATTCATTCAAAGACATGAAAAGTACATACATAATTATAGCGAACATTTACTTTTTGATGAATCATACTTGCAATGAATTTATAATTTCCTTTCAACTTCTTTTATATCTTCGGGTTGTTTTACTGTTGAATCATTTTGCTATTCGGAAGATACTGAGTTCAAGTCATAATGCCAATTAGAGATTGTGTTTTCCTAATGGTGTTCCTTGGTTTTCCTTAGTTGCAGTGAATGCCCATTAGGGATTTTCAGGAATTTTTATTAATTTTCCCAATTGAGCAGAGGATATTCTGTTATCAACAACAAACAAATTTTTCTTCATCCGTTCTCTCTGCTGATATCTTGCATTTTAGAGTCCTTGTTACCTGTATATAGATCTTTGTTTTGGGTGCATATTCTGCAACCCCATTTCATTCTGTTCTATACGCGTGCTCTTCCTTGAGACTCAAAATAGTTTATTTTTGGGTACCAGCCGAGCTTCTAATTGTTTGCTTCGGTAATTATATGTAAATGTATATATGTACTGTGATATCTACTAGGTTTTCACTCAGTACATATCAATATCTACTAGGTTTTCACTTAGTACATACCAATATCTACTAGGTTTTCACTCTATACATATCAATATCTACTAGGTTTTCACCCAGTACATCTCAATATCTACTAGGCGTTTCGTTTAATGTTGTAGTATTGATCTGCATTTGTAAACATTTTTTCTCAACATAACCCTCCACGTCGAATTTGGACTCAGATTGCATTTGTTCCTGCTAAGTTGAAAACTTAATTTAGCATTTATATTTGGTTTTCTGAGTTTGAGACTACATTCTGAGTGTCTCACTTGTATGAGCACTAACTGATTTCAGGGCGAAACGGTTAAGATTACTATGAGTTGCTGCAAACTAGAGCGATTCGCTTGCGTTAGTGTCTATAGCTTGGTCGGCTTCTCCAGGGAATTTTGATCTTCTGTCCGTTCTGCATTCTCTTCTCGACATGCAGTTCCAGTATCTTCTTCTCTTTGACAACCTTCTCACCTTTGCATTGAGGGCAGCGGTCCGTTTTGCTGATGGTTTCTCTTGTACCCTTACACTAATTACATGGATGCTGCATCTGCTGGACCATTCCAGGACCTATCTGCCTCATTGATACTTTCTACCCAGTACATATTAATATGTACTATCCAACTGTAACCTGTCCAACTACACATATTTGATACGTACTGATGGATACGTAATGTTAGAAGTCAGTTTTTCCATTAGTACATATCAATATGTAATGTCAGAA
Organism: Papaver californicum; assembly: GCA_023531435.1. Taxonomy (NCBI): domain Eukaryota; kingdom Viridiplantae; phylum Streptophyta; class Magnoliopsida; order Ranunculales; family Papaveraceae; genus Papaver; species Papaver californicum. The sequence continues at coordinate 8,486,411 of JAJJMC010003936.1, forward strand.
CATATTATTTTTACACATTTTTTTCCTTTTGCATGATAATACATATTGATATGTACCCAATAGAAATGTAATTTAAGTATCCAACAATACATATTAATATATGATGAGGCTTATTCAATCATAAAAGAGGTTTTTACATAGTATATGTCAATATGTACTGATGGATCATACACACAACAATATTCTAAGAATCCAACAATGCATAATGACTTGTACTGATACTTCAAGCATAAATTAGGGTTTTAAACAGGAAAAATTAGTATCAACAAAATAATAAAATTAGAAGTATAAACATAAATAATTTTAAAGCTTCCTTACCAATTTTTGCTTCCGTTCCGGTTTCAACAGTCGATATTCAATTTCATAAAATGGGACACAATCACATATACAAATGAGGGGGAAGAGAGTTTTTTTTATTTCTTTAGAGAAGAGGGAAACTTACTTCATACACAATTTCTGCTATCTAATCTCATTTTGTTCACCCTTTTTGAATCGCAAGTGTATTTTGCATCACACCCTTTTTGATTTCTTCAATTTAATTTCGATTCGGCTTTTATGCCCTAGATTTCAGTTTCAGGTGGTTTTGGATTTCAGTTTTAACGTGTCCTAGATTTCAGTTTTATGTGGTTTTGGCAAACCGTGCACTAGATTTTAGTTTTGAGTGGTGAAACCGAAATAATCGAGACGTGGTTTCTGTGGATTTTTGATCACAGAAGAAGAAACAGGAAGACAAGGAGAACGAAGAATACAAGGGAAGAACGAACAGATACAGTGTTTTTATTCACACGTTTGGCAAGTGAATAGTCAAGTAATTTTCATATTTTTGAACCTGTGATTAAAGTGGGTTTTCCGGGTGGACTAATGGTTAACACGGTCTGAATTTTTTAGACTAATTAGCAAATTTCCCAATGCTCACCCCTACCTACACTTGACAAGTAGTTCATCATGCACCCCCATCTTTAGAGCGTTGGGAAGTTCATTATGTTCTTATCCTGCTACATTTAATAGTACTGTTTCGGTGTTTTCTCTGGAGTGTTGCTTCATTGGTTCTCCAAGAAATTTCTATAAATTGTAGTCTGCGTATATGATCTAAAAACGGAATGGAGATGATGAGTAAGCAAAACATCTCAGAGTTTCGAGAAAAATTGGACAAAACATTAGCATGTAACGATCTTGTAGACGAAGATTCTATCAAAAAGCTAGTTGCAAAACAGTTCTCTCTTTCACCATCAAATCAATCTGGTGAGAATAGTCATGGTTAGTCGGATAATATGTACCGGAGAAATCTGGTTTTGAGTCATTAATGACTTAAATCTTGACCATGCGTAGTAATTATCTAACTGTGTTATGGTGTTTCCTAAACAGAAAATAATAACGAATGCGTAACTGAGAGGAGGTCTAAAGAAGTAAAGAACTTTCTTGATCTACAGAGGAGTGCTTCTGGAGATCATCACAATAAGCCTGGTGATTGGAAGGTTTGTTTGATGATACCGCGCGAGAACTCAATCTTACTATTTCTTCGACTAATCAAACACTCATCAGTGAAGTATGAGCGGATAGAGTTCTATGACACACTAATAGCACATCTGACATACTCTTAAATTCAGTGAAACACTTTTTAAAAGCTCAGTAGATGCCTAGATGAACATAGTTAGTCCAATTTGTCAGCAGAATAGTTAGTTCAATTAGTTAAAAGGAGTAGATAATTTAGTTTTGATTTTCCTGTTTTGATAGGTAAAGGAAGACAATGATGAGTATCGTGTCATGTATCGAAAAGGTCTACAAGGATCTCCCTTCCATACGTTACTCGTGGAAGGGTATGCAGGCGCACCTGTGGATGTCTGTATGTTGGAGAACTAGAAAGCTTACAAAATGTCAGCAGACAATTATGACACTGTTTAATTCATGGATAAATCGTGTATTTATAGGTTTATGTGCTGCATGGGAGACAGCTCTCTATGGGAAATGGTAAGAAACAATTTGAGCTCACGAAGAAAATTGCCCCTCTTTAAGTACTTAAAAGTTTCAGAAACATTTAATACCTAAAAGCAATCCAAAACCTGGATGTCCGAGTTTTGCTGCTAAGTGCTAATGCTCAAAAGAACAGATTTTGGCTTCAATAATACCAATATGTTAAAGATATCAAAAGTTCCAGATACAAATCAGTATTTAGGTGATTTGTTTTCATTACAAAAGTTAAAAAATCTGTTAACATGCAGGTGGCCCCAAATCACAATTCCAACATTCAGAATCACGGAAGCTAGATTGTTGCAAAAGATTCGAATTGGAGAACATCTTTCTCTAACCAGGTTTGTCTAATAGCAAAAGTATATGCAAAGTCGAAACCATAATTTTTCAATTGAATTTTCCTTCCAAATGTTGATTTTGATACTCATTGTTTGGAAGAAAGAATGAAGATTACATGGCCATTATCAGCTAGAGAAGTCATTGTTCACTATTTGGAAATTGAATATTTCCAAGGTGATTTGGTCATTGGACTCCTAAACGGTGTAAGTACTCATAAACTTCGTGTGTCAAATCAAACAAACATATTCTACCTTGTTTCGCTGTAAATTATCTCCATACATATATTAAAACAAGTATGAGTTTAGGCACAATAAAATTCGAGATAACATAAAAGAAAAAAGAACAAGAGAAACTGCAAGAACTTAAATCTATAAAGTTGAAGCCAGAGGTCAGTCATTACCTTGATCTTGGATTCAAGGGTTTCAGCAAAGACCTCTTAGTTTCTTGAACTCCTCAAGACTCAATAACTGATTCTTGGCTTTGATCCAATCTGTTGGTGTGGGCATGATAATTGCAATGTATCCTTCTCGGTCTGCCGATGAGTTAAGCAATTCAGCTTGTTTAATTAACCTTTCATTCACCTCAAGCAAAGACCCTTTCACACAACACCTAACTACATAAGAGGTATCGTCGTTACTCGTCGACACTTTACATAAAGCTGTGTTGGGTTCAAAACGTTGTGCATTTCTTTTGCGCTTTCCCGAGACCTTAATCTCGCTCCGATTAGACTTTCCTACATTGAAATCAACGGTCTTAACTCTGTTATCTTTTAAAGCAACATGAGTCGAAGCCAATCCAATTACGCACAACCCATTTGGATGGCGATAAACATACTGATCATGTTCTGGCTTCATAAAATCAGGAGCAAAGTAGCTAGTGAAGTTGCAATCGACTGCAGTTGGAGGAGTGAGTGGAAGACTGCGAAGATCAGGAACAAGAAGCTCATGTGGTTGTTCTTCTTTGTGTTGTTCACTTGAAGAGGGACAATGACATGGAACTGAGAAATCACTCCTCCCAGCCTCTTTTAATGTTTGGGTTTTGTCAAAGTGGCCTTCATCCTTTTGTTCCTTTTCCATTGGACAGTTTGGAGCCTAAAAAAGACCACCTCAATAATTTAATTAAAACAGAGGAAATAATGGGGAAGCAGCAACAATATATGCTGCCATAGTAAGACCCACATGCATATATGATTCAACGGCTGATTACACCATCACTTGCCTCCATCAAACCTATATCCATGTCGGCCATACACAGCAGTAATATGTTTTGTACATAGTTAATTTAGATGATAAAACAGATCCCACATATGTATCAGTCACAACTAAGGAAACATACATCCAGAAAACATGATGTTTTCACCTTAAAGAACAAAATAGAATCGACTTTACTTTATATATCAGTATATTCTTCTTTTTCTTCTTTATTTTTATTTTCTAATTCAAGAGCTTTTTTTTTTTTCTTTGTTATAGTTGCTGTTTTCTGCTTAAGATAATAAAACTCGAGTAACTATACTGTTGCATCTACAAGAACTTGCAAATGAATCTTTTTGTTTTGGAATTTAAATTTCAGGTACCTGACACAGATGAAGTTACCAACGAAACTCATGGATTCTGCAACAAAGGGATACCAGAGGCAAAAGATATTGTTCGAATGGATCTCATAGGCGGCACTGTAATGAAGAAATTGTCCACAAATAAAACCTACTTTAGGTGAGTTTATGAGACTTCTTTATTTGTGGCGAAACTCACAAGAGTTAAAGGTTTGAAAAGCATGCAAAATGAACACATCAACTACTTTAACAATGTAAAGTTTCAGCACTATATTAGTATTACGATAGCAAAATAATGACCGGTTGTTTTGCTGGAGGAATCGTTAGGACAATAGCGAAAATGGATTTAAAGCTAGACTTTGTTCCTGCATGGCTTATAAATTTCATTACAAGGCAACTTCTTGGCGGTACTTGCAAGCTCTATCAAAAGGTTTCATTTTTCACACCAACATTTCATTTATTTTCATTTAATCCAAAGTGGTAAACTGTTACTTAGCATCTAAGTTAGAAGTAATTCAGCAGCTATTTTGCAACTTTTTTTAATGGAGGAAAAATCGGGTCTGAATTCAGCCACATTATTATAGTGACTGACAGATGCTTTGATCGTTATCCAGTCTTTTGTTCAATCTGTTCTAGCGACCAGTATAAGAACCGAAAGACCGGAACTGCCAAATAGATGCTAACAATATACTAAACTAAGAACACTTCAGTTTTTTTTTAGTCTGTTGAACTATTTTCACCTAGTATGGCAGGCTATGACTTATATCTACTATGAAAATCCTTGATATTTCAGACAGTTGCCTCTGTGGCCAAAGGGGATGAAGATTTTGAAGAGGCCTTGAAGAATCCATTATATGTTCGAATACGTGAAGGTCTATATTCCGGCAAAAAGTTGAAGAACATTTCCGAAAATAAAAAGGGAGAATCTACACTGGCACTCTCAGCACCACATGAAATTGAAGAAGAAAAGGTTGAACCAGATTCAATTGAAATTGAAGAAGATGCACTTGAGCCAGTTCAGTCAGGCTTGAAAGAGGATGAAGAGCAACAGAATGAACCCTATTCAGAAGGGAGAAAAGAAGATGCAACTGTGCCAGATCAATCAGGCTTAGAAGGAAATGGAGAAGTAGACACTGAACTAGATCAGTCAGACTTGAAGGGAAATGAAGAAGTGATGCATCACCGTACAACAACCCAAGCTGTTGAACAATACAATGGTAATGGTGGCAGCGAAAAGAAGATTTCTATAAGTTTGCAGGTGCAAGAGGCTCTGGGGATGTTAGACAATCTCATGGGCATGGTTCAAAAAGGTGAACTTAGAGAGCAAAGTAGCTATGATGTGGAATGTGTTAGTCCAGAGCGTGTTAACTCAGAATCAGTCAACGCAAAGGTAGGATTGACTTCTTCGACAAACGATAAACAAAAAATGGACAATATAAGTAAGGGTATGGAGGAAGCTAACAGCGATTGTGATGCTCATAATTCAAGGTAACCAGATCAACTAATTGAGTTAGTGTGTGCTATTTACTTTATTTTATATAAGTTTTACAAATTGTCCATTGAAATCGTGAAACAACTTAGGGAACTAGGGAACCCTTGACCATATGTCTACACTACCAAAACCTAAGTACTCTTCTTTCTCTTATTTAATAACTTCCCCAATTACTTGCATGCAGATCAAAACCAACTTACACATCAAGAAAACTGGAAAATAACCGCACAGCTCCAGCATCACCTTTAGGAAATAATGTTCTCCTGACATACAATGAAAATGAAGCTCTAAAACCTCCGCAGGATAATGAAGAAGTTGGTGTCAAGGTGAACGCCACTCATGAAGGTAGTCCTAATCACGGAAGAGAGAAATCAGGTCTGAAAAAGAGATGGAGGTATTCTTGCGTACACTTCACCGCTAGCCTCATTTGAAACTACAGAGGATTCTGTAAACCTGATTAGTAACTATCGTCACTGACATTTGGTACTTATCTCTATCTAGTTTGCAAAATATTATTGTCGGTTGAAAGCCTGATTTGGCATCTCACATGAGAAACAATTTGAGCTTGAGCCTAAGCCTTTATCAACTTCATATCAAATGGCAAACAATGTTAAATACAAAAGTGAACCCACGCCCAGAAATGGTCGTTTTTACTGAAGTCCATGGGCCTAACTAACCTCGAAAACCGGCTTAAGATGTTAGGATTGCCTAAGGCTTATAAATTGCAGGATATTAAGTTGCCCATACAATGTGGGACTAATCTCAACACGCCCCTTCACGTGTAGCCTTGTTGGGTCTAACACGTGGACATTAAATCGGGTGACGCGGAATAGGTGTGGTCATATAAGACTCATCACAAATTGCCTGCTCTGGTACCATATTGAAGTCCATGGGCCCAACTAACCTCGAAAACCGGCTTACAAGATTAGGATTGCCCAAGGCTTATAAATTGCAGGATCTTAAGTTTCCCATACAATGTGGGACTAATCTCAACATTGTTTTGTTGTTCGGTTGTTTCTCTTCTGCTTAATTTGTTCACTTAATCCGTTCAATTCCTTTGTAAGGTTGAACAGAGACAACCCTGACAATTTAATCGAGCGAAGAAGTAGAATATCACTTATCACAAACTAATACTTGACCAAATTCCACCACCGGGTCATTTCAAACTGCTCCACCCCCTAGTTAACCTAGTTCTGCTTTGATCATGGACCATGGCTATCTTCTATGTTCTAAGAGATGACAAACTAATGTTAAACATCTATAGGATGTGCAAGGGTTGCAAAGATGCAGTAGATTGTCGGATACGTACTATCCTTCACTGGAATACTACATACCTTTTCTACATGCTGATCCAGCAATCGAGGTTTTCAATCCACAATAAACTAGAAAATTAACAAGATTTAATGATAGCTTCCACCAATTAAGAAACTATGAAAAGAATCCATATAGCTAAATCATCAGAACTCTAAAAACCAATCCAAAACCCTAGAGAAGTATGTCTAACTTATTGACTGCACAGGTTTGTACTCTAATTATACTGCTGGATTTGGTGAGCAACGTGTTTGTTGTGTGACAGCTCTTTTATTCATGATTGCATAAACATCAGTTGCAAATTCCTAATTGTCATAATACATACCAAACACTTGCAATTTTTACTGAACTCAAAAGAGCATCAAAACAAACTAACAGGCTCTCAGTGGCCATAACAAGAAATCCTCAAACAAGGAAACACATTTCCAGTTGATAAACAGCCGGATTGCAGGTGGTTTGGATCACATAAGTTCCTAGCAATGACTAATGAATGTATTATATAGTTGCTTCAATTCATCTCATCAAAATCTAACAGATAATTTTATAGGATGTTTTTTTTAATTTGAAGTCTAAATTCTGCTCAGGCTTCTAAACCTAAACCAACCATGATGTAAGTGCTACTGCTATATATACATTCCAAAAATATGACAATATAAAGCAAAAGAAAACACTCTAAATTAAACAAAATAGACAAACAGACAACTAAAATAATGGAAGCCGTAATTTGAGAAGGTATAAACCCTAGACAGCAAAATAAACAATAGATGTACAAGAAAAAGAAGAACCTGTGAAAGTATCTTTGAGTCCTCTGCATCCATGGCTAATTAATCCTTCTCTAGGTTCCCCAACGCACCACAAAACTGTGAAATAAGGAGCATCAAAAGTCACCAATGAACACTAAACCCTAAACAGTGAGAATGGAGAAAACCAGAATTTGAAGTTAAAGAAAAGCTGCAAAGGGGGGCTAAAAGTTCTTCGGGCAACCAAAATGGCCGCTATCAATCTTTCCTTTTAACTCCACAGAAGACAGAGAGTGAGTAGTGCTGCCTGGGGACTAATTACTAAGGGCACCCAAGTAGGCCCGTAGTATTTATTGTTCTGTATTACTACAGTCTACAGCTAAAAAATTTCTATTCAACAGAGTAAAAAATGCAGAAAAGAAATCTATGGGTCTCTGCCACTAAAATTCTAAGCAGAAAATTATGTTCAAGTTCTCGATTTTCGACTAATTTGGATCGTAATTTACAATCTTCTAGGGTTTTGTCTGGTTCGTTGTACCATGCCGGAGAATCTAGGGTTTCTAGGAGCTCTTATAACAACACTTTTCTGGCGAATTACAGGAAGAACTTCTGTTCATTAGATGAAAATTCTGGGAGATGCTGGAATTGTGGTGTTCTTTCGGTGTCTAAACCATTTCTCTCTTGTGACTCTTGTAAAAGCGTTCAACCGGTTCATACTTCCGTGGATTATTTCCAGATTTTCGGATTGTAAGTGTGTTGATTGTTTCTCGTTCGTGATTGTATTGTAGACAGAAATTGTTAATTATGATGCCCTAATTGTATTGGTAATATAGCAGGGAGAAAGCATTTGAGATAGAGGATACCAATCTTGAGAAAACGTATAAAGATTGGCAGAAAAAACTTCATCCTGATTTGGTTCATACGAAATCTGAGGTTTGATTCTCCATTTTTACACAATTTCAAATATTTTTATTCTTTATACAGCCACATTGATCCTTGTGAATGTTTGTTTTAGAAAGAAAAGGAGTTTGCTGCTGAACAGTCCTCTCGGGTAATTGATGCTTATCGTACACTGAGGAAGCCGTTGTCTAGGGCAATCTACCTTGTAAGGATTTTTATTTTATTTATTTATTTATTCTCTTAGACATTGTGATTGATAGGACCTTGATTTTACAAAATGTTGAGTCAATTAATAGGAAGTGTGCTAAGGGCTATGTCTTGCTGGTTGTGATTAAGAGCACTGATTTATCAATCAAAGGCAGTAATTATTTGAAATTTGTCATATAACCCCATTGGAAGTAACAATATCACAGATCATTATGTAATTCGATATTATATCTGTGTTTCGTACCATTTGAAGATTTCTTTTCCCTACATCTGTAATTACGTATTCTGACATATCTCTTGGTTTCTGAAAGTTGGGCCTTGAAGGTATACATGTGGATGAAGAAATAACAGTAGCGGATCCTGAATTGCTAGCTGAGGTAACTTTTGTGGAGTCTAATTTAGTTTCCACGAGGATGGGGTGATAGCATGACATGTTTATTATATATTGTTGAACCAAGGGATAGCAAGGCTCATTTACTACATATATGGTTGCACCAACTTGCATCTTTTCTGAAGCCTATTTAGGGTTCCTAACTATTTTAGTAATGGATATAAAAGCTATTTGAATCTTTTTTGAACTTTGCCCAAATTTGCCAATTTTGTTACAGGTCTTGGATATCAGGGAAGCAGTTGACGAGTCCTCTAATTCACAGTCTTTAAAGCAAATCCAGGGTCAGGTAACGTGGTACACTTTTCGTGATTATAAATTGGATAATGACCGCTCTTTGCGACTGAATGTAGTCCTCCCAATTTGGATGCAAGTCCCAACCTGCTGGGCATCACTTGGGCTGTTTCTCTGGTAGGACTTGATTAATTGCCTACTTACTGAAAGATGATATTCCCTTGGGAGGGACCTGCTGGCAAATTAGTTTATCGTGGTCCCTTCTTCTAGTCACTGCTTCTCTACTTCCGCCCACGTCAATGTCCTTGGTTTGTGATCATTTGCATCTTACAAGATCTTAGCAGTTTAGCACCTTTAAGATTTGTTCTTTCTCACTTTCTTGACCGATTTAATTTTAGTCAATAAAATCATCTATTTGTATGTATGCCATTTCATTGTGTAACTCTTTCTGTTTCTAATCCAGGTACAAGAGAAACTAGAAGTCTGGTCCAAGTCCTTTGAGAGTGCTTTTAACAAAAGGAAATTTGCAGACGCTGTAACCTCAATTCAAAGAATGACTTACTATGATCGAATAAATGACGAAATTGTAAAGAAGCTTTGATTTAGGTGAGCCTTCTGTGAATCTGGATTATCTCGACAAAATTAACCTGTAGAAGATAGACCTAGTGTTTTAATTTTCATTCATACATGACCTGTTAGATTGTTACTCATAATCTACTTTTATTCGAAGAATATCAATATTCAGAGAATTTATATTTCCATGTCTGCATTAGAGGGAGTAAAAAACTTTTGTCTGTATATACCTTAGTTCTGTTGGTTCATCTTAGCTTGGATTTTGCCGAAAGTGTTTAAGGACTTGAGAAAGAATATTAGATGTAGAATTGATTGTAGACCACAATTTTTTCTGATAGGAAGACGACAGAGAAAGTTCAATAGAATCAGGAGAAGTTATCGAAGGAGTACTCTATTAACAAATGAAGTTATCCAAGGAGAACATTGGACTTTCTGGTAATGAAATTCTCAGCCTTTTTGCTGTTTGAATGAAACCATTTCTAGACTATAAACCATGACACCATTGAATTTGTGAGCTAGGTAGATACCTTTTTCTTCTTTTATTTCCCTTGAACGAAATAGATAGCAAACTTTTTCTGATAAGAAAAGGAGCGGACTTGGATCTGAAAATAGGAAGATAAAAAACGGGCCATAATACTTATTTAAAATGAAAATAAAATTGTCATAAAATGTATGATTAAATCATTGGGTGGGTTGATTGCTAACAAAAATTCACATGGTGGACAAAACAAAAGTCTTCCAAAGTCTCTTTATAAAAGGGCTGTAAATGGATTAGGTAGGACTTAGTAGTAGTTCCTTATCATACTTACTCTGTACAACCTAGCCAGGAACGCTCTCATTTGAAATTAAAGCCCTAGTAGCTAGTTACTAATAGCGTTGTCATACTTATCTTTTACGATCAAGTCCTATCCAAGCCGTAGGTTGCTCGCCTCTAGAATTTACCTCATTCTTCTTTAGGCTCTTATCCACTAGGTTTTTACTACAATCAGTGGATATTTCTAAGAAAGTGATTCCAACATATTTTGCTGAGTGATTCTGTTCAGGATTTTCAAGTTTAAATTTTGTAAAACCAACTCATGGCTATGGCTATCAAGTCAGACCTTCAGGCTCAATTATTTCGACTGAATACCTTTTTTTTTAAATGTCCGACTCAACCAAGAGGTAGAAAATATTACTGTTTAAAACAAGTCATACTCACCCACTTAAATTAGATTTAAACAAGTGAGGTTCATACGAGTCAGATATGGATGCCTAAAAGAAACACTGATGGTGTCTGAATCTGACTTGTGTGAATTTCACTTGTTTGGATCTGGCTGATTGAAATTGTTTGAGTGTCCGTATTCCTTTGTTGGCTCTGATTTGTAGTGCAAGTAAATTCTTACCCTGGTTGAGATATGAATATCTAACACTCTGGCTTGATGTACAAAAACATTTCATTATTAAAATTCTTAAGCTTGAAACCTGATGCAGGTTAGCATTATATAAGGATGAACCATATTCAGATTCATAAAAACACAGAGACCCCTTAGACCTTAGTCTTTTGTTAATGGGGTTTTTAGATCTCTGGCTTCTCGTTTTTACATGTTTTTGCTTCGCAATACTTTTGTTGGACGTCTTATTAGATAACGTACCAAATTGACTTGTGTGAATTTTACTTGTTTCAGTCTGCTTGAGTTGTTTGAAATTTGAATGTTTTTATTCCTTTGTTGACTCAGAATCTAAGTGCCAGTAAAATTTGTCACCCTGTTTGAGAGATGAATGCCTTAAAACTCTGACATTCCTGTCCAACAAAGTTTATTACTAAATTCCTAAGCTTGGAACTCATGCAATTTAGTATAATATACCATGAATCATATTCAGATTCCTAATAACACAAACACCCCTAATTTATTGCTACCCAGGTTTTAATCTCTGACTTTTCTCTTGGACACATTTTGGCTTTGTTTACAGTACTTCCATGAGAAGATTATCAAGATTTGGTTGTCTTATTAGGTAATACTATATGATAATCAATTGAGTCAATGAAAATTCTTTATCAAATAAGATATTAGTTGTTGAGAAATATTAAGAATGTAATAATATGGTTTATTTATTGGATGAAAACAGTTTGTTGCATGGAAACGGTGAGACTCTTCTGAAGGAATAATAAGAAGCATTCGAACCTGGCTGAGAATTCTCATATGAAGGCTGGACAGACAAGTTTTCCCATTTATATTTTGGATTCTTTCTCAGATACAGCTGGTTAGTCACAATTACCATCTCTCTGGCTTATTCATGTGGACTTAATTCTGTCTATTTAATTTTATATCTTAGCTTGTTAGCTGCCTTTCAAGAGTGGTTGCAAGTGAAGATTTCCTTTGTATCATCCAAGGTCATGTAGAGATGGTTTATTTTGGTAATGTAAACTAAGAGACTCTAGAATAGACGATGTCCTGAGTCCTGAGTAAATGTATTATGTATATATGATCATGTTATATAACAAAAGCTTCAGTAGTCCTTCCTTTTTAGGAGGTTATCAAGCAGCCGCCAGCCACACGGACAAATACAGTATGTTATTAAAAATACAGAAACTCTCACATTCTTGTGGGGTTTCCCTGATGTACCAAAACTGATGTTGGTTGAGAATGATCATGTTGACTAGAAGAACATATGCAAGACATTACATGTTCCAAAGCTTTCGAGTACTTAAAAAATTCATTAAAAAGGCTGCGTATCTAACAGAGGGTTAATTCTAAGGCCTAATTGGATGGTTTTAGAATGTTTAAGAACAAGTTACTGTTCTAGGTATGATGATCTAGCTGATGTGTCACCTAAAATTAGCCCTGCTTTCTCAATCAAGTAGGACTCAAAAGAATGTTGGGCTTCCTTCGGATATCCGTAAGTTGGGAGCTCCACGGTTTATAAGGTTATTTTAAACTATTATTCTTGTCATGTGAATCCATGTTCTATACCTTAATGCAAACTGCAGAATTGGAAAAACTGAAATACTATCTTTTCTCTTGAGATTGCATTGAATGTGTACTCAAAAACATGATTGTAAATGTTGAAGTGCACATGCTTCGTGTCGTCCTGTTCTACCACTATTCCAAATTGGGATATCTGTTTTGTTTGCAAACTAAACAGACCAAGACGAAGTGGAAGAATGATGCTTGCTATAGAGCAAAACCCCACCACAATTTGGAATAAAACCGCTGGCCACATGATGTGGCCTGACAAATGCTGGAGCTAGTGATCAATCATTTCGCTTCCACATCAACTGCCAGTGTGCTTATGGTAGACAAAAATGTTTTAGACAACTATCTCAATGAAATAGTATTTCTGAAACACAGTATACTGTTTTCATCTCGGTGAGATTAGACGAGAGAATAGCTGAATAGGAGACTAGTTAACAACTGCTTCTTGATCTGACAATGGAAGCTTCTAGTAGCGGGTTCCACTTCACCAAAAGAGATAACACACAAGGAAATGAACACATATAGACTATAGTGACCTGGTGGGGTCACCAAAGAAACTGATGAATTTTCATTTTCCCAACTACTACCGAATTATCATGCAATCCCCCAAGTCCCAATCTAAACTCCATAGCTATTATGCATTCCACAAATAAATCAAAGTTTTAGAAGGTGTTGAATTTTCTGATACTGACAAGTGACTACTATGTTCTGATTGCTGACCCTTTTGATTAGACTTCGTGCTGTGAAACTTTATATTCAAAAAGCAATGGATATTATCAGCAACGGTCTAGGGGATACCTAAAGATTTGTGTTTGAGAGGAAAATTTTTGGGGTAAATTTTTTAACCCCTTTAGAATTTTTTTTTTTAATAGGAAATATTATTAAAATTTTTAAATCAACTACAAATTGTTTTTATCCTGTTGGATTAAAACTGTTATCCAGCTTGGACTATCAGCTGACCAATCAAAACTACTAATTTGGGATTTTGCATACTTTGCAACAGAGTCTGTAATATGATTTACATTTCTACTAATATAAGAACAAAACCAAGATTGAAAATCTCCCAGCATGACAAAAACATCATGAATCAGATTATAAATAGTTCATCTGACTGCTAACGAATTGCCCTTTAAAATATTTATTATATTGAAACAATCGCCTTCTAAGTGAATCCTTTTTTTTTCCAATTTCCTTTGCCCATAACAGAAATTAATTGTTATCCCTTACTGTTTTAGACCACCTGGACTTTAATACCCTGACGAATTTGAGGGTGACCAAAAACTAATTAGGGGCGACTAATTAAACAAAATAAGGTCATTTTGAAGTAATCTCAATACATCCATTATCCATATATTTTCTATAATGGCTAATCTACCCTTGCTTAATTAGTGTTAATTTTGATTAATTAGTTAATTAATTTGGTTATAGTTAGTGTTAGATGATGAATTTGAGTTATAGTTTTGGAATAGAAATTGAGAGTGTGTTAGAGAGGAAGAAGAAGAAGAAGAAGAATTTTTGGGAAATCAGATTTTACCTAAATTCAATCACAAACATGGATGGGTATGAGGAAGAAGGTGATATTGAACATGAAGAACATAATATTGAAGGTTCAAATACGTTTAGAGACGACGATTTGGGTTATTTGTTGGATAATCCAAATTTTAGTGTGGAAGAAAACCTAGACGATGAATCACATCAAAATGAAGATAATAATGCATCAAACAATCAGGTATTGTGTTAAGAAGCTCAAAACCCAATTTGTATGTGATCGACAACAAAAAACATTCATTTTTGCATGCATTTAATACCATGGACGTCCCATAATTGGTAGTTTATGGTACTCCATAAACTACCGATTATACGTTTGTTCCAAAATAATTGAACAATCGGTAGTCTCGTGAAGTTTACTACCTACTGATTATACAAAATCCCCAAATTGATTTTTTTTTTAATTTATTTTTACATAATCAGTAGCTTAGGAAAACTTATTGACTACCGATTATGTTAGTCGCCCCAAATTGAATATTTTGGAATTTCTGTTTGCATAATCGGTAGTTTAGGATAACTTATTATCTACCAATTATGTTAGTCGCCCCAAAACTGAATTTCTCCAAACCTACAAAGATATTTTTTTGCAAACTTTATAATCGGTAGTTAATGTCATATAGTTACCTACCGATTGTATTATAATCGGTAGTGGTGTAACACACTAAACCTCTGATTATATGTGTACAAGACTTGACTTGATTTCTTCCTACAATCGGTAGTTTAGGAATACATATTAACTACCGATTGTAGATAATAGGTAGCACGGGAATATTATTAACTACCGACTGTTAGTAATCGGTAGTAAGTGAACATAATTATCTACCGATTGTTAGTAACCGGTAGTAGGTGAACATAATTAACTACCGATTATCATTCTCTAACTCATTGCTATTTTATGTAGATTGTTGAATGGGTTAATCATGTTTCATATGAGGGTCCTGATACTTCCCTACACTATGCAAATGATTTGGTATGCTACCTACCCACTCTTATCTTGTCCTAAGAATGTGTGTTACATGGTTAGGCTTATGATATTTGTTTTGTTATATGCGCATTAAGACATTTGGAAGTAAGGCGGAGGCAAAGGAATGACTTCTCAACAAGGTAAAAGAGAAGATGTGCGTTGTAGTTCAGAACAATTACGTGAAAGATGATCGATTTGAAATGATTTGTGAGAGAGGTGGCGAGCGAAAGAGCCACGTGGGAAAGGATCGTAAATACTTAAAGAAGACGGAGAGGATATACCGAGGTAATTCAAAGAAGATTGGATGCCCATTTAAGATTATCTTCAATAAGCCCGACAGTAAGGAAGGTAAAGCATGGAAAATGTTTAAAGTTGCTAATGGTCGTCACAACCACGAAGATCCGAAAAATCTTGCTGGGCACGTAATGGTTGCCAAGTTAAAACCAAAGGAAATTGAGACGGTGAAGTCTATGAGGAACGTAATGAAACCGAGTGCAATCCTATCTAAGATAAAGGAGGACGACCCCAACAACTTGTCTTCGTTTTCTACAATTAAGTCGGCGCTAGCAACGATCAAAAGGACGGAATGGGATGGTCGAATTGTTATGCAACAATCAGAGTGGTTAGCCGAGAAACATAATTACACGTTGAGAAAAGAAGAAAGGGACGGTAAGGTGATTCATATTTTCTTGGCACATCCGAAGATGATCCAATTGGCTCAATGCTTTCATCAAATTTTGTTGATAGATGCTACTTAGAAGACAAACAGGTACAACATGCCATTGTTGAACATCGCTTGCCACACTTAGGACTTTACGGTGGCTTGGGGTTTAATGGATGCTGAGAACGATGTGAGTTTCATTGGGATGTTGCAAACATTAAGGTCGATTTATAATGACGAGCATTTTCCAAGGTTTATTGTAACAGATAACGATACAGCCTTGATGAATGCAATAAAGGTAGTGTTTCCGGAAGCCCAGAATTTGCTTTGTACGTGACACATTCAATGCAACATCAAATCCAATTGCAGACATCATATTCAAGCTAAAAAACGCAACAAAGGTACCAAGAGGTCCAAGGAAGAGGATGAACGTATTAGTAAACTAACCGTGGAAGAACGAGAAGAAGAGAAAAGGTTGGCGGATGAAAAATGGGTCGAGGATGGAATAAAGTGGTCTTTACTTCTAAAATCATGGGATAAGATAGTTTGGTCGATGACAGAGGAAGTTTATGAATACAACTTGAATAACTTTGAGGATGAATGGGGCAAGAACTATCCCAAACCAGTTAAGTATTGCAAATCACAATGGTTGGGACCGCATAAGGATAAGTTTGTGTTTGCATGGACATATGAATATCGGAACTTCAAGAACGACGCAACAAGCATTGCAGAAGGGTCCCATGGCCGATTAAAGAAAATACCATTTGGTAGCCAAAATGGGGTCGTGTCGGTCCAAGAAGCAATCCATGAGTTCACCAATCGTGACCTCACTAAGATTTATGGTTCAATGGGAAAAAGTCGGCATAGATTCCCTTTGGCACATTTAAAACAAAAAAATCTTCTAAGGGGTATAGTTTACAAAGTTCTTGGTGGACAATAAATTTCATGATAAAACAATTGGAGTTGTATAGAGATCACGATGATGAGACTACGGTTTGCAACTGCAAGACGATGATAGGTATTGGACTCCCGTGTCGTCACATGCTTGGAAGGTATATTGACGTGATTGACATTAATGATATTCATCCCTTTTGGAAGCAATTAACTTTCACTCCAAGCACCCCGACGGTTGATGGTGCGTCGTTCGTGGAGACGAAAATATTTGCACGAATACTCGAGCGTTACTCTACGTCAAATGGGGCACAAAAGCAAATATTGATGCACTATTTAGAGGAAGCCCTTCACCCCTGTCAAAAGGTTTTTCAGCAACCAATAACAGGAAAGGCGATGGGTAGGCCGAATACCGAAAAGCCGAGGTCAATTCAAAGAAAAGAGTTGAAGGAATGGTTATCTAGTCATCGTGACCTTTCTAGGCATGAACATACTGAAGCTGAGTATGAAGATTTGCCGGCTCCAACGAAAAGGGGTCGTCCAAGGAAGGATCAAGGTGGACCAAGCTCACGACAAGTCAAAGTTAAAGTCTCTACGATTTCTTCCCATCTAAGTCAAACCCAACCTATACACGATGAGTATTTGGAATAACTCCCTCTACTCATTATACCATTTGTTTTGTCCACCGACGATGTCGATGGGGATGGCAATTGTGGTTTCCATGTTGCTTTGAAACAAATATGAGACTTTAGTGAGGCGGTTACGGAGAATATCACCCAATGGCAATATTTAAGAAATAAGATGGCCGTACAATTATTGGAGGATAAAGAATTTTATATTGAAATGATGAGAGAAGGAGATAGACATGGCAGAGAACAAGAGTTCAAAGAGTTATATACTCGTGTAAAATGCCGAAACGGATTGGAGGTGGTCGGATCTAAGTATTGGATGGTAATGCCGATATGTGGGTATCTTTTAGCGGATGTATTGAACTGCGTGGTACATTTTTTCTGTCCTCCTTCATCAGGATTTAGTGTCACATTTACACCCACAAGGACGGTATGTGATGAGTCGGTCAAGGATAGATGAATCATTATGGATTTTGTTAATGGCAATCATTTTATCGGTTTAAGTTTAACGGTGATTGTCCATTACCTCCATTGACTAGGTTGTTGGATTACTTCCCAACTAACCATTGTAAGGAGTGGTTGAAGCAATACGAGTCCAACATGAAGCGTTGGGATCGTTTAACAAGCCCAGTAAAGAACGTAATTGATTTGAACTAGGATGGTGAGTAGTTGATTTTGAATATATATTTTGAACATAAATGTGTACGAAAAAATTATTAATGCAATGTTTTGTGATCGTTAGAAAAAAAAATCATTTTTTGCATGCATTTAATTCCATGAACTTATGATAATCGGTAGGTAATGGAGTAATATATCTACTGATTCCACCGTAATCGGTAGTTTAAATTTTTTACGAACTACCGATTATGAAAGTTGCCCCAAATTGGAAATCGCAATTTTTTCAAAATTCCTGAACACTCAAAATCGGTAGTTTAAATTTTTCTTAAACTACCGATTATCATTAGTAGCCCCAAATTGGAAATCGAAATTTTTTCTAAAATTTCAACATTTTGTACAAGCACAATCGGTAGTTTAAATTTTTCTTAAACTACCGATTATCATAAGTAGCCCCAAATTGGAAATCGATTTTTT
>JAJJMC010003936.1:8504860-8521172 GCA_023531435.1 Papaver californicum
AAACTACCGATTATCATAAGTAGCCCCAAATTGGAAATCGATTTTTTTTAAAAAATTTCAACATTTTGTACCAGCACAATCGGTATTTTAAATTTTTCTTAAACTACCGATTATCATTAGTAGCCCCAAATTGGAAATTCGAATTCTTTTTAAAGATTTCAATATTTTGTACAAGCACAATCGGTAGTTTCAGAAATTCTTAAACTATCGATTATCATAAGTAGCCCTAAATTGGAAATCGTTTTTTTTTTTTTAATTTCAACATTTTGTACAAGTACAATCGGTAGTTTAAGAAATTCTTAAACTACCGATTATCATAAGTAGTCCCAAATTGGAAATCGAATTTTTTGAAAAAATTTCAACATTTTGTACCAGCACAATCGGTAGTTTAATTTTTTATTAAACTACCGATTATCATAAGTAGCCCCAAATTGGAAATGAATTTTTAAAAAAAAAATTCAACATTTTGTACAAGCACAATCGGTAGTTTAAGAAATTCTTAAACTACCGATTATCATAATGTTCCGCGATGTATGCCTTTTCGATTCAATGAAATGATTTTACCTTCAACTGTTTTACAAAAGCAATTAACTAATCAGTACAAGACACCGTTTAATCAGTACATAATCGGTAGACAAAGTACATTAAACTCACCCAATTGTTCATAATCGGTAGTTAAAAAAACAACGTAACTACCGATTGTGCATAATCGGTAGTCTAAAAATCAACTTAACTACCGAATGTGCATAATCTCGGTAGCTCGGGCTCTACATAATCTACCGATTGTGCATAAAAAATGGAACAGAAAAGTCTATGGACACACGTACAATCGGTAGTTACATAAAAAAATTAACTACGATTCTGACTAAATTTGGGTACAGGAATATAATCGGTAGTTTATGACCAAATTATAACCTAAATATAACTACCGATTGTGCATGATTTTCATGAGCAATGAAGAACACTAACATAATCGGTAGTTTAATACAACCACGAAGAGCAATAGACCATTTCTCAAACATGGGATTTTGGTAATTATTAGTGAAAAATTTTTTGGTAATTATTTGATTAGTGAAAAAATATTTTAATATTTTTACATACCCTAGGTTATCCCTTAGCTACATCCATGGGATTCGATTAAAAAAATCACCCTAATTAATTTTTAATCACCCTCAAATTCACCGGATTTAATACTGCTTTCATCTGACTTTAATACTGCTTTCATCTCCTGTGGTTTTGATGGACCTTCAAATAAACAGCGTAACAAGAAGAGTTGTGTAGGACGAAAAATAGATGATTGAGATTATTTTGAACCCAAATCAGTAGGTAAGAGAGTCCAGCTCCATAATGATCACATGCATGTGCTCTCCAGGGAGTTCTAGGAACTACTTTATTGACCGCATGATATGTGCTATTATCATGTAAATGCAGT
The DNA here is from genome assembly GCA_023531435.1 of Papaver californicum. Taxonomy (NCBI): domain Eukaryota; kingdom Viridiplantae; phylum Streptophyta; class Magnoliopsida; order Ranunculales; family Papaveraceae; genus Papaver; species Papaver californicum. Next base: position 8,506,293 of record JAJJMC010003936.1, read on the forward strand.
TTAGGTCCTCTTGGCCACACCATTCGGACCTACAAATGGGATATTTGGTGTGTTCGGCCCCATTTATGAAATATTCCAATGGAAGAAATAAACCCACCGACAAGTTTACGATTTACCCAATCAGAATGTGGGGCTTAGAGTTCAGCAATCTAGCTTACCGAAAGGGTGGGTCCAGGCATCTTGCATAATTACATGAGATTACATAAAAATGGACATTACAGTGGTTGTTGATAAGAACTATTAGACTCCCTGTACTGGGGCCTACGTTTTTGATAAGCTAATCTATGTTAAGCAAGTTGAATTAGAATTTTACAGACTGATTTGACAATCCACATCTGAGGTTACCGATCCATAAAAAAAAAGAAAAAAAAAAGCTGAAGTGGTTATTCTTAATATAGTACTCTCTTAGTTTTAAAACCTAGTGTTTTTTAGAACGATACAAAAAAAAATTGGATGAGTAATAAAACAAAATAAGGTCACTAAGAAGTAATATCATCATATTCTTTATCCATATATTTTTTTTAGTAGCTAATTTATCATTGTTTAATTAGTATTAATATTGATTAATTAGTTAATTAATTTTGGTTATAGTTAGTATTAGAAAATTATTTGAGTTATAGTTTTAGAAAAGAAATAGAAAGTGTTTAGAGAAGAAGAAGAAGAAGTTTGGAAAAACTAGGTTTTACCTAAAATCAATAACAAACATGGATGAGTATGAGAAAGAAGGTAAGAAACATCATGAAGAACATATTATTGAAGGTTCAATAACGTTTAGAGATGACGATTTGAGATATTTGTTGGATGATCTAAATTTTAGTGTGGAAGAAAACCTAGATGATGATTTAGCGAGAGAAAACGATGAATCACATCAAAATGAAGATAATAATGCATCAAAAAATCAGGTTTTGCGTTAAGAAGCTCAAAACCCCACTTTGTATGCGTTTGTATGTGATCGTTAACAAAAAAAAAACATTTTTGCATGCATTTAATGTCATGGACGTCCCAGAATCGGTAGATAATGGAGTACCATATCTACCGATTACACACTACTGGGCAAAAATTATGGTATAATCGGTAGTCTCGTGAAGAATAATTACTACCGATTAAACAAAATCTCCAAGTTGAATTTTGTTCGGATTTTGATTTCATGATCGGTAGTTTAGGAATAATTACTATCTACCGATTATAGTTGTCTTCCCAAAATGAAATTTTTATCTATCGATTTAGAATCACTAGTTTGTAAAATCACATATCTACCGATTGTGGTTATAGCCAGAATTGATTTAAACTTAAAAACTTTTCACTTTTTAATCGGTAGTTTAAAGATCAAATTTATTAACCGACTCCATTGTAATCGGTTGTTTTTTAACAAATTAATCCTCTGATTATACTTATTTTTGTGTACAAAACTTGTCTTGCTATAATCGGTAGTACGAGAACATAATTAACTATCGATTGTTGTTAATCGGTAGTACGAGGAAATAATTAACTACCGATTATCGTTAACCGGTAGTACGAAAACATTATTATCTATTGATTGTTGTTGTCTAACTCACTGATATTTTATGTAGATTGTTGAATCGGTTAATCAGGTTTCATATGAGGGTCCTGATACTTCCCTACATTTGCAAATGATTTGGTATGCTACCTACCCACTCTTATCTTGTTATAAGAATGTATGTTACAAGGTTAGGCTTATGATATTTGTTTTGTTATATGCGCATTAAGACATTTGGAAGTAAGGCGGAGGCAAAGGAATGGCTTCTCAACAAGAAAAAAAAGAAGATATGCGTTGTAGTTCAGAACAATTGCGTGAAAGTTGATCGATTTGAAATGATTTGTTAGAGAGGTGGCGAGCGAAAGAGCCACGTGGGAAAGGATCGTAAATACTTAAAGAAGACGGAGAGGATATACCGAGGTAATTCAAAGAAGATTGGATGCCCATTTAAGATTATCTTCAATAAGCCCGACAGTAAGGAAGGTAAAGTATGGAAAATGTTTAGAGTTGCTAATAGTCGTCACAACCACGAAGATCCGGAAAATCTTGTTGGGCACGTAATGGTTGTCAAGTTAAAACCAAAGGAAATTGAGACGGTGAAGTCTATGAGGAACGTAATGAAACCAAGTGCAATCCTATCTAAGATAAAGACGGACGACCCCAACAACTTGTCTTCGTTGTCTACAATTAAGTCGGCGCTAGCAACGATCAAAAGGACGGAATGGGATGGTCGAATGGTTATGCAACAATTAGAGTGGTTAGCCGAGAAACACAATTACACGTTGAGAAAAGAAGAAAGGGATGGTAAGATGATTCGTATTTTCTTGGAACATCCGAAGATGATCCAATTGGCTCAATGCTTTTATCAAATTTTGTTGATAGATGCTACGTACAAGACAAACAGGTACAACATGCCGTTGTTGAACATCACTTGCCACACTTCGGACAAATGCACATTTACGGTGGCTTGGGGTTTAATGGATGCTGAGAACGATGTGAGTTTCATTTGTATGTTGCAAACATTAAGGTCGATTTATAATGGCGAGTATTTTCCAAGGGTTATTGTAACAAATAACGATACATCCTTGATGAATGCAATAAAGGTAGTGTTTCCGGAAGCCCAAAATTTGCTTTGTACGTGACACATTCAATGCAACATCAAATCCAATTGCAGACATCATATCCAAGCTAAAAAACGCAACAAAGGTACCAAGAGGTCCAAGGAAGAGGATGAACGTATTAGTAAACTAACCGTGGAAGAACGAGAAGAAGAGAAAAGGTTGGCGGATGAAAAATGGGTCGAGGATGGAATAAAGTGGTCTTTATTTCTAAAAGCATGGGATAAGATAGTTTGGTCGATGAAAGAGGAAGTTTATGAATATAACTTGAATAACTTTGAGGATGAATGGGGCAAGAACTATCCCAAACCAGTTAAGTATTGCAAATCACAATGGTTCGGACCGCATAAGGATAAGTTTGTGTTTGCATGGACATATGAATATCGGAACTTCAAGAACGAGGCAATAAGCATTGCAGAAGGGTCCCATGGACGATTAAAGAAAATACTAGTCGGTAGCAAAAATGGGGTCGTGTCGGTCCAAGAAGCAATCCATGAGTTCACCAATCGTGACCTCGCTAAGATTTATGGTTCAATGGGAAAAATTCGGCATAGATTCTCTTTGGCACATTTAAAACAAAAAAATATTCTAAGGGGTATAGTTTACAAAGTTCTTGGTGGGCAATAAATTTCATGATAAAACAATTGGAGTTGTATAGAGATCACGATGATGAGACTACGGTTTGCAACTGCAAGACGATGATAGGTATTGGACTCCCGTGTCGTCACATGCTTGGAAGGTATATTGAAGTGATTTACATTAATGATATTCATCCCTTTTGGAAGCAATTAACTTTCACTCCAAGAACCCCGACGGTTGATGGTGCGTCGCTCGTGGAGACGGAAATATTTGCACGAATACTCGAGCGTTACTCTACGTAAAATGGGGCACAAAAGCAAAAATTCATGCACCATTTAAAGGAAGTCCTTCACCCCTGTCTAAAGGTTTTTGAAGAACCAATGAAAGGAAAGGTGATGGGTAGGCCGAATACAGAAAAGTCAATGTGAATTTAAAGAGAGAGTTGAAGGAATGGTTATCTAGTTAACAAGAGCTTTCTAGGCATGAGCATACTGAAGTTGAGTATCAACATATGTCGGCTCTAAGGAAAAGGGGTCTTCCAAGGAAGGATCAAAGTGGACCAAGCTCACGACAAGTTAAACCTAAGGTCTCTATGATTCCTTCTCAAGTTAATCAAACCCAACCTATACACGGAAGACCAAATCGAGGTACATATATAATATACGATGAGTATTTGGAACAACTCTCTCAACTCATTATACCATTTGTTTTGTCCATCGACGATGTCGACGGGGATGGAAACTGTGGTTTTCACGTTGCTTCGAAACAAATAGGAGACTTAGTGAGGCGGTTACCGAGAATATCACTCAATGACAATATTTAAGAAATAAGATGGACGCCCAACTATTGTAGGATAAAAAATTCTATATTGAAATGATGAGAGAATGAGATAGACATGTTAGAGAACAAGAATTCAAAGATTTATATACTCGTGTAAAATGCAGAAAGGGATTGAAGACAATCGGGTCCAAGTATTGGATGGTAATGCCGAAATGTGGGTATATTTTAGCGGATGTTTTGAACTGTGTGGTACATTATTTATGCTCTTCTTTCTTAGGAGTGAGTGTTACGTTTACACCCACAAGGAAGGTTTATGATGAGTCGGTCAAGGATAAACGAATCATTATGGCATGGGTTAATAACAATCATTTTATCGGTTTAAGGTTAACGGAAGATTGTCCATTACCTCCATTGAGTAGGTGGTCGGATTACTTCCCAACTAACCATTGAAGGAGTGGTTAAAGCAATACAAGTCCAACATGGAGTGTTTGGATCATTTAACAAACTTTGTCAATGACCCAATTGATTTGGCCGAGGATGGTGAGTAGTTTAGTTGATCATGTGATTTTGAACATATATTTTGAACATTGGGTATAGACAAATATTAATGCAATGTTTTGTGATCGTTAACAAAAAAAAAAAATCATTTTTGCATGCATTTAATGCAATGGACGTTCTAGAATCGGTAGATAATGGAGTACCATATCTACCGATTACACACGCCTGTGCCAAAATTAGAGTATAATCGTTAGTCTCGTGAAGAATGATTACTAGCGATTAAACAAAATACCCAAATTTAATTTTCTTCGGATTTTGATTTCATAATCGGTAGTTTAGGAATAATTACTATCTACCGATTATAGTTGTCACCCCAAAAATGAATTTCTCAAAAGTTACAAAATTTCTAACTCTCCATCTTTCACAATCGGTAGTGGGTGAAAAAATTTTATCTATCGATTTAGAATCGGTAGTTTGTAAAATCATATATCTACAGATTGTGATTGTAGCCAGAATTGAATTAAACTTAAAATTTTTGCACTTTGTAATCGGCAGCTTAAAAATCAAATTTATCTACCGATTCCATTGTAATCGGTTGCTTCTTAACAAATTAATCCTCCCATTATACTTGTTTTTGTGTACAGAACTTGTCTTGCATAATCAGTAGTACGAGAACATAATTAACTACCGATTGTTCTCAAAAACCCACAATCGGTAGAAAGTATCAAAACTTATCTACTGATTTTACTGAATTATAACCGATTTTGTACCCTATTTGGCAGGATAAAGAGCCGTTTGAACAGTGTATGAACATATTTTTTAAAAATTTATTCGTTACACTAGACTTTGGGTGTTTATTGTATATAAAAGGAACTCTTCTCTCAACAAAAAACCCCACAATTCTCAAACTAACTCATTTTTCTTCATATTCTCCATAAACCTCACACTTCCCAAACATGGTTACTAGCTGGTCCACCAAGAAAGATGTTGCAGCTGTTCGGGCGTGGGTGGTTACCACGAAGCATGATTCTTATCTAAAAATTAACTCTTCTCAAAACGTAAAAGCTTTTTGGAACCGGGTTTTCCAAGTTTTTGTGGGTTTAGATGGCAATGGAGGTGGAAGAACATGAAACGTGGTTAGGGATAGATTCGAACAACTCTATGATCATTGTGATTGTTTTAGAACTGATTTGTACAATGCCAAGTTTAGTTTCCCTGGGCTCGACATCAATGGTTATGTAAGTATATCTCAAATATATGTTAATCAAATCAATTATGATCTTAATATAATACTAACATATTGATCATTACTTTTTTCAGACTCCTCATGCTCTTAAGGACCATAGGGATATGTATGGCAGAAAGTTCATGCATTTTGCATGCTATGATGTATTGAAAGAAAATGATAAGTATTTTGGTCACGAGTATTTCGATGACGACTATTGGTCAATTAGGAATCAAAACTAATCAAGTGTAATGTTATGATCTACTTTATATCTTTAAATTCAATGAAAGAAGCCAAAGAACTTTATGTCGGTAGATAATAATATATTCTAACCACCGATTATGTATCCATGGTAATTATTCAGTTATTCATATTTTGTCTTGGAGAATGCCCTTCACTTTAAGCGGCGTGGACGAACCTTAAACGGGTTGAATCTGTTCATCACCATAAGGATATTGAAATGAGCTTCGTAACGGTAATTTGATCGTTTCCATCGTCGTCATTTCTCGAGAGATCTCGCTATAACTTCATCATTAGTTTCACCCCTCAAACGTTATCGATTGACAAGATAAGTTAAATTCACAAATGGATCAACTTCTCTGCTTATGCAATTAAATCGACAAAAATGTCAGCTCTATTGCGGTTATTGGGGTTACCGGTGTCAACACAAAAAAATTCGTGAATACTCTCCAAATAACTCATACTCATTACACAATTTTGCCTACGTTCTTCTCCTCGCCTCAGATTGAATTGCACATAGCGCCTACATAGCGATAATTCTTCTTCTACCGTGAAAGGTTGAGCCATTAATCTTGAAAATGATTACTTCGATGTTGGAGAGTTAAAATGTATTGGAGGTGCATAAATGATAAGAGGTCACCCTCCTTATATAGATTAGAGTCCCAACAGTTCTATTTTTTTTAAAAAAAGAGCCGTTGAGGCCTGGTGTAACAAGAGTGTACAGAAAATATGTACACTAAGTTCGTACGAATATAAACAATCGGAAGTATCGAGATCACCGTTACCTTCCGATTTATACAATCGGTAGTCTATGAAACTTTATTTACTACCGATTATAGATGTTGCCCCAAATTCGAAATTGAAATTTTTTCATAATCCATAATCGGCCGTCTAAGAAAATGTATTTACTACCGACTGTAATGTAAAATGTGTCCAGAAACCAATCAGTTCCATCATCTTAATCAGTACATAATTAACACCTGTCAACAGGTATAATCGGTAGTCTATGAAACTTTATTTACTACCGATCATAGATGTTGCACCAAATTCGAAATTAAAAAATTTATCAAATTTCCAAAATTTGCATCATCCATAATTGGTAGTCTAAGAAAATATATTTACTACCGATTATAGATGTTGCCCCAAATTCAAAATTGAAAAAATTATCAAATTTCAAAAATATTTATACTCCATAATTAGTAGTCTAAGAAATTTTTTTACTACCGATTGTATATGTTGCCATAAATTCAAAATTGAAAAAATTATCAAATTTCGAAAATATTCATACTCCATAATCGGTAGTCTAAGAAATTTTTTTACTACCGATTGTTGCCCCAAATTCAAAATTGAAAAAATTATCAAATTTTAAAAATATTCATACTCCATAATCGGTAGTCTAATAAAAAAATTTACTGCCGATAGTATATGTTGCCCCAAATTCAAAATTGAACAAATTATCAAATTTCCAACATTTTCATACTTTATAATCGGTAGTCTAAGAAATTTTTTTACTACCGATTATAATTTAAAATGTGTCCATCAGTAGATAATTATCAACCAATTTTAGATCAATAGGTGTAATCGGTAGATAGTTATCTACTGATTGTGGATCAACATGCTTAATCGGTAGGTGATGCAAACCACTTATCTACCGATTGTAATGTAAAATTTCAACAAAGTTACTTATTAAAAATGAGTCTCTTGCAAATCAATCGATAATTCAGAAAAAGAACATAAAATCCATTCATCATTCATAAAGTAATTCATTCATCATCCATAAAGTAAACATAATGTTAGAACATAAAACAAGTTTCTTGCAAATCAATTAAAAATGATGTTCTCTAACAAGACAACCACAATCTAATTTCTAGATTTCTTGGTTTTAGTACGAGGACGACGAGCACCAGGGACATATCTTTAAGCATCAAGGACATTGGCTTCACCATCAGCACTCGATGAACCACGAAATCTTTTACTGGGATTTGCTGCTGGCCTCTTAGGCTTATTCGAAGCTTTTCCCCCAAACTTACTTGCATAAGCTTCATTATCAATGTTATCTATTAGGTATTTATATTCTTTCATATTCTCAATTGATAAAGGCACTCCCGCCTTTATACACCCAACAATCTTCTTGGAGAAAAACGCAAACTTATTTTTCTATTTTTATGCAATAACAATCAAACGATTATTATGTAAAATACTAAGCCTTAATATTAAAATCAAACGGAAAGAACATTACGTACTAGCCTTTCATAACCCGAAGGTTTTTCTTTGATGATACAAGTATAATCGAAAACCTTGGTGATCTTTCCTTTATCTTCACGGATCACATGAAGATGAGAATGCTCCCGATACCATTCCATATAGCTTGGATCTACTTCATCACCTCGGTTGACAGGTCTCCCATCGTTGATAAAATATTGCATCCTGTTATTTCAATCTTCAACGGATGGGTTACCAGAGTAAACAACTATGATAGAGTCCTTACCACATACAGAATTCTCCACGTCCAATTTGAAATTGCCACGCATGTGACTCCAAGGTTCTTTTTGTACATAACCGAGTTGACGCATCACCCTAGAGGCATTATACATAACATATCCTGTGGGATTCCACAAGGGTCCTTAATAAAACGACAACTCAGACCTTCCCACTATATGTCCACTAGCTCGGTCTTCCTTGTATGGATCAAAGCATACATCTTTGGACGTCATCAAGTCTAATTTCCTCCTCAAATAAATCAATTGTTGCTCCTTAGACCTTGAACGGTTGTTGTCGAAGATGTATTTTGTTCCTCTGGGTGTTCGTTTCTCCTATATCGGATTTTGTTTGGACAACTCGAGGAACTGGAAGTGGTCATAGATCCATGTCTAGTGTACATATCAAACCAAGTATGAGAAAATTGATTCTTAAAAGAGAAAAACATAAATAACAATCAAAGAATCAATAGAGTTACCAAAATACCTATAGTAGGCTCACATTCCCAGTAGTTTGGCTAGTTGATTCCCTCGATGCCTTTCTTACCTCTTCCATCAAGAACGTATGGCATGCGGTGCCCCAAGAGTAATCACGAACTTTATTGAGAGGATGCAATAGTTGTAGAAGGTTGGCGTCGACCCAGTTGCCACTACAATTGGGGAAAATGACATATCCTAAAACACATAGGAGATATGCAGTGGTTGCAGCATTCACTTCGTCGTTGCTAAACTCTGGATTCATTTCTTCTTTAGCCTTGGTGCCTTTGAACATATTCATCAAGTGAACCATGCTGAACTTTCTAGTTTTGTAGCGAAAGCACCAGTTGAACTCAATGTCGGATGTCGCTCGATCCCAACCAAGGCACTTCTGAGTGTAAAAATAAAGTTGTTCCCGGCTTAACTGATTTACGTAATCAAACTTGACGGTTGTACCATGGTCAGCGAGACTAAAAATCTGCACCACATCATCTAGGGTGATCATCATCTCTCCAAACGACATGTGGAAGGTATCGGTCTCAGGATACATTCTCTCCAGGAAGGGTGATATCGACACCCGTTCATGCTATAACATTGAATTCTCGGCAGCAGTAGATAACCCCGAGTGATAAATAATTTGCTTGAACCTTTCACACTCACCATCTAATGGCTAGTCTTTCATTTTTCTTGGTGCAGCTGTAGGTTTGAGTAGACGAACCGCATGAGAATGGTCCTAATATACACGGCGAATTATAAAATAATTAGAATATCGGTTAATACTTCTACGAATAAAAAGACAATAACTTAATAATGGTGTTTTATAATTATTACCTCAGTTGAATAAATTTCTTTGGCCCAAGAGTCTTTGTATCTAAATAACAGATCTCCTCCATCTCTTGGTAAACCAGGGATTTGGTCTGCTTTAATACCCTTCATCTTCAAAGAGGCGGGGACTTGGTGTCATCCTTTCTTCTTAATTACCTTCTTTGTACCTTGTCCTTCTCCTTGTGTAGCACTTGGTTCTCCTTCTTCTTGGTTTCTAACTTGTGGAGCACTTGGTTTCCTTCTTCTTGGTTTCTAACTCTTGGAACACTTGGTTGCAAACTTGGTTGAGTTCCTTCGGTGATAGAGATTCCGCTAGCGCTCTTTTCTCTTCTTGCACTAGCTGTTACTTTCTTACCCCCTTCACGACAAGGCCCCGAAACAATTGTATCTTGGGCTTGCTTAGCTCGCCTTTCCCTAGAAAAACAAAATAAAGAACAAGTATTTCCAAGAAGACACCGTTTAATCATTATATAATCGGTAGAAAAATTACATAAAAATCAATCGATTGTTCATAATCGGTAGTCAAATAAACAAACTAACAACCGATTGTTTATAATCGGTAGATCGAGACCTATATTATCTCTCGATTATACATAAAAATTGGAACAGAAAACTCTAAGTTATGGACACACATATAATCGGTAGTCAAATAAACAAACTAACAACCGATTGTTCATAATCGGTAGCTCAGGATCTAGATTATCTACCGATTATGCATAAAAATTGGAACAAAAAACTCTAAGCTATGGACACACATATAATCGTTAGTCAAATAAATACAATAACAAATGATTATAAAACAATCGGAAGTCAAATACAAAACCTATATGCCGATTGAAACCATCTAATATAATCGGAAGTTAACAGCGACTACATATCTACTGATTGAAACCATGTAATATAATCGGTAGTTAGATAAAAAAAATTAACTATCGCTAAGCCTAAATTTTGGTACAGAAAGACAATCGGTAGATAATGACTAATTCTAACTACCGATTATAGTTGATGTGCTTGAGGAATCCCGAACTTTCATAATCGGGAGTTTAAACCTATACGAAACTACCGATTAATTCAAAACTATATTCCTCTACATGAAACCATCTAACATAATCGGTAGTTAGATAAAAAAATTAACTACCAATTAAGCCTAAATTTTGGTACAAAAAGACAATTGGTAGTTAATGACTAAATCTAACTACCGATTATAGTCAATGTGCTTGAGGAATGAAGAACACGGCTATAATCGGTAGATGCAAAACTACCGATTATATCAAATAACCAAAAACCCTAGAAATTTTATTGACGATTTCATTTATTTGAAGCAAAATAAACACAAATAATGGTAAACCCTTACCTTATTGGAGTCATTAGATAGTTCTGTAGAGGCTGATTTTCAGAATCAGTCTCCGTATCTAGATCATCATCTTCGTGTTCTTGGTGTTCTTCATCTTCTTCACTATGTTCTTCAACAATCTCTTTGTTTCTTATTCTCTCGGCAAAATTTGACCAATTACTATTATCAAATTGACGACTTGTTTGCTTCTTTCGAGCCATCTTTAGATTGAAATATCGACGATGATTTGGTACGGCGATTAACGACGATAAGATGAATTGGTTTTGAAAATTCCACGAGGAATTTTTTTTGTACAATCGGTAGATAAAACGAAGAGAAGAAAAAGAGAAACTATTTCTCACAATCGGTAGTTAGAAATGACATGAGTTTAGGTTTTATACTTTTATTAGTGAAAGGGTATATTGATATTTTTATCTACCATTAGGCTATCCTATAGCCACATCTATTGGATGGGTATAAATAAGTCTCCCTAAATTTTTTTTTTAATCGTCCTAATAAATGCGAGGTTTTAAAAAGATAAACTTGTTTTATGTGTAATTTGTATACGAGATAAATCTATCTTTTAAAAACAGAGGAAATAATAAATAAAAATACAAATAAATTAAAAGAAGTGAGTCATATTTGTGTAAGTGTTGAACAATTGAATCAGTGAGAAACTATATGGTTATCGCTCGTAAAAACATATTATTGTAATACAAACATAATCCTTAGAATTATGCTAATAAAAGTGTCACGCTGATAAAAATGTCTCGGTGGTTTATACAGGCAAAATGGTGTTCATTTTAAACGGGAAAGACGGAAGACCTTTATAATTAAAGATATATTGGATAACCGTTGTAGCTCAATAAAGTGACAACCGTTTATGTCACAATCCATAAATCTTAGTAATGATGATACATAATCAAAACAGACACAATAGCTTTAAAAAAGCAAATAAGGGGAGGAGAACTCATTTTTGGAAATTTATCGCCTAACAGTTTGGTGGTTTGTAGAAGGATTGTTGTATGAGAGAAAAACATGCTATCAACTTATCCAAATTCTAGATTGGAGCGAAGAATCTCATCCGATTTTAGTTCTTAGTTTCTCCTTATGTTTGTCTTATTTTTTTATTTTGTTTTCACAGTTCTTAGATTCTGTTTGCAGTTTTCTTATCTTTTATTTATCACCATAGATTTTAAAATTTATAATTCCCTAATCTGTTATCCTTGTTACTTCATGGATAACTAATCCTTTGTTATCTGTGTTTGCAGCTTAATCCTGATTTACTGGTTAAGATCATCGGTTGTGGTTATTCAAAAACAGTGTATATCTAAAGTCTGCAGCAGTTGTGCTTCCCTTTAGCAGTTTTGCTTTATCACCAAGAAGTCTATATTATCTTTCAGAGATCAAGTTCTATCTATCAGTGTAATCTCATTCTTATTAAACTTTTCATCATCAAGAATTTTGGTTACCAGAAATCTCTCATGGAAATGTTCACAAAATCATCCATACCTTTCTTACCTTTTTACATCCTTCAACTTTCATAATGCCCGCTATTTTCCTAATCAGGAAAAATTCAAATGTGAAGTTAAAAAATTCAAATCAATTACGGGCTGTATGTATCTCAGTCAGGCTTGGAAAGTTTCTTGCTATTTAAAGCAATTCCCTCCGGATCCTGTAGTTATCAAAAATCCTAAAAATTTGCCGCGTTCAAAAATTGTGGGTTATAATAGGAAGGAATATATTTCTAAGGCACCTAAGTCAAGTAATCTTTTTATTTGGTTTAATACTCTGTAAAACAAAAAGAAAACCAATCTCGTTATTTCAATAATTTTTTCTCTCAACCAAAAAAATCTCACTACCTCAGATCTCTTGGTCTTCATGGCTTCCCATCAACATGAACATGTTTCAAGGATCATTTCAAGAATGAAGCAAGCTAATATTGGTTCTATTTGATATGAAGCCGATATGAAGCTGGGTAGCCCCTTGGGCGCCTTTTAGGTTGGAGCTGCCAGAAGCATGTTTCGGGTGTTGTTAGTTTAGTTATAAGAGTAATCGTTAATCTCTTTTAGTTGTTGAAGCGTGTGAGCTAATCAGGATTATAAATACCTGAGCTACACGAGTTGTGAAAGGGATCAATTTTACAAATTAATCAAATCTGGTTTGTTCCTGTTTTTCTCCAAAACATTTCCCCCTCATTTTCCTTCACTTCCACCATAGAATTCTTGATTTTCAGATCAAGGACCTATCACTATTCCCCAAGGTGTGTTGGGAAGAACTATTACCTCGTCTGAAGCTGTTAACTCTGATGCAGAGGATTGGTCTAGCTTACTTGGTAAGATAATCACAAAAGATCCAATTGATTTTAATGTACTCAAGACCGAAGTTAACAAGATGTGGAGAAGATTTCGACCAATACAAATAAACTCTATGGGTTTTAATCTTTTTGTCTTCAAACCTAACAATGAAAAAGCGTGTGAAATAATAATTAAAAAGGGTCATTGGTTAGTGAATGGAAAGATGCTAGCAGTACAAAAATACAACAACAAGATTGAGCTAAATGACCATAAATTCATCTCCCAAGTCTGGTGTATTCAACTTCGAAATCTCTTGCTTTAACACCTCAATACCCAAGTTGTGGATGATATTTGTAATGGCATAGGAAAGAAAGTTGATGTGGATCCTAAAAATTGCCATCCTAGTGGTACTAAGTTAATAACTATTTGGGTTGAGGTTGATCTTACAAAACTTTTAAAAAGAGGTGGTTGGATTTTCACAACAAGGTCTAACAAAATGAATTGGACAAGATACCATTTAAAAAAAAAAACTCACAAAATCTACAAGAAATGCTTTGTGATAGACCATGATGGTGAATCTTGTGTTCTTGTGGCTAGGAACCTTCAAGTTGTGGCATATAACCCCGAGGAATTCTGGAATTGGTGCCAAAATGATCCAGAGGGGCAGGCCCTTATGGTTGCCCTTGAAGAAGAAGACAGGCGCTTAAATAAGGAAAAACCTAAATCATTTGAGTGTAGTTGTGCGGCTGAACTTGAAGAAAGTGGAAATATAAAGAGAATAAGAGAAGCCGAACCTACCACTGCAACTTCTAATCAACCTTGTATCACTCACATCAATCTAATTTTTCAGACTTCTGATTTCCTCCAAAATTCTGATAGATTCACATTGATCAGTTAATCTCTGAAACGATTTATCAAGTTGAGGTTGATGTTGAAATAAGGGATAAATCTTTGGATATGCATGTTTTTGGAGATCTTAATCAAGGAAATCAAGGAGAAAACGCAAACAAAGTAACCCTAATCACTTTATCTTTTGATTTCAAATCTAGGGTTTTAATATTCTTTAGCAACAAAAATTATTTTTAGCTCTGCTCTATGGATAAATCTAGGGTTTTCTTTAACATATGTTTTTTGGTTCATGTTATTTATTCTCTTCACTGGTCTAATTTTCTTTGTTTTTTTTTTTTTTTTTTTTTTTGTTTTGTTTATTTTACGTTTTTATTACGAATAACATCATCATTGCTTTAGTGCTCTATCTTGATCACCTGCTTGTTTGTTGGAATTTATGTGGTGTTACTCTTGTTACCTATTGCATAATATAATGTTAATATTCTCGTTATGTTCCCAGTGTGTGTTGCTTTTCTATATTCCAGCTTCATTATTGTTTGAATATCGCACAAAGCAGTCCTAGAAATCTAACCCCTCTCTTTGCAATGGGAATCTTGTCGTGGAATTGCCAGGGTTTCGGCAACCCTGCAACTAGAATTGCTTTGTGGAATTTAATTAGGTGTCAAAATCCAGATGTTATTTTCT
>JAJJMC010003936.1:8521182-8634190 GCA_023531435.1 Papaver californicum
TGGATTTACCCATTAAATGGACCCTCTGGAGGGATTGCTCTTTTGTGGATAACTGATTTTCAACTTAAAATTGTTCAAAACTCTGATAAAATGATAAATGTCGTAATTTCAGCTAATCCTAGTAAACCAGAATTCCTTGCTACATTTCTTTATGGTTCAACATATCATGAAGAAAAAATACAACAATGGGAATATATCAGTGAAATAGGAACTCAGGTCAATCTCCCCTTGGTTTCTTATTGGGGATCTGAACATCACAATGCATAATTATGAGAGAAGCACTTACTACACCCATAACTGCTGAATTACCTAGTATTAAAAACATCATTGATGCCTTTGACTTAAGTGATTCGGGTTACAATAGTTCTCAATTCACTTGGTCAAATTAGCAAATAAGAAATGACACTATCCAAGCTAGGTTTGACAGAGCCCTAGTAAATGGCTATGGTTTAACTATTATACCAAAGCCAAGCTTTTTCGTATTGAAACTGTGGGTTCTGATCATTCTGCTATTATACTGTCGACTGATCCTAATACCCATCAAGGCAAAAAACCTTATAGATACTACAAGTCTTGGTATAGTGACCCATCCTCCCTTGTGGTCATAATGAACTCTTTTAATTGTAATATAAGAGGTTTTCATGCATACCAATTAGTTAACAGACTTAGAAATGCTAAACATGCTCTTAAAGATTGGAATATTTACCACTTTGGTAACATCAACTATAAAGTGAAACTTCTAGAAGATCAACTCCAAACTCTGTCTAGTATTAACAATACTATTCAGAATATGGATGACATAAGGCAGGTTAAAATAGATCTTGAACATTGGAAAAAAGTGCAAGAAGATTTCTATGCACAAAAGTCTAGAGTTGACTATATAAGGAGCTATAATAGAAATACTAACTTCTACCACACATAAGTCAATAGAAGAAAGCATTTCAATCATATTAGATCCTTGAAAATTAATGATGGGAATTGATCTGATAGGATTCAACTTGAAGACTTATTAACATCTCATTTTAAAACAATAAGCACTACAACTGACCCATTCCAAACTAGTCCCATTTTTTACTGTATAGAGTCCTGCATAACAAATGAGGACAATGATAAGCTTTTGATTCCCATTATTTTGCAAGAAGTAAGAGATACCATTAAGAAAATGAAGTCTTGGACTGCCCCTGGTCCAGATGGATTCCCACCAGGTTTCGATAAGCAGTATCTTGACCTTGTAGAAATTGATGTGTGGAAAACAGTTAACAGTTTCTTCACTTCTAAACATTTGCTTAAGGAAATGAATCATACATTCTTGTCTCTTATCCCAAAGGTCAATAACCATGTTATTCCAGCAGATTTTAGACTTATATCTCTATGTAATACTAGTTATAAAATCATTTCTAAAATATTTGTTAATAAAATGAAACCCTTTCTTTCAAAACTTATTAGCCCATTTCAATATGCTTTTGTCCCAAATATGAACATACAGAACAATGTGGTTATAACTCACGAGCTAGTTCATTTTATGAAGAATGAAAAAGACAGAAATGGAATTATGGGTTTGAAACTTGACATGTCAAAAGCATTTGACAGAATCGAATGGACTTTCCTATTAAATGTGCTTAAGAGATTTGGATTTTCTAAGCATTGGTGTGAGCTGATACATCAATGTATCAACACTACTTCAATCTCTGTGATGTTAAATGGTTCCCCTTGCCCAGCCTTTAAGCCTATTAGAGGCCTGAGGCAAGGATACCTACTGTCTTCATATATCTTTAATATATGTATGGAGGCATTCTCTAGATATCTTTTACATACTGAAGAAACCTATCCCATACATGGTATGAAGGTAACTAAAAATGCTCCTAGTATAAATCATTTGCTATTTGTTGACGACTGCCTTATTTTTACTAAGGCTACGCATAATGAAGCTAACAACCTTATGTCTGTATTTAAGGAGTTTAGCTTAATCTCAGGGAAGATGATCAATTTTTGCAAATCAACTTTTTTTTCAACAAAAATGTTCATCCAAAACACTGTGTGTCCCTTATAAGATCTCTAAATATTAGGAAAATAGAGTTAAATGAAAAATATCTAGGCATTCCACTTTTTCATGGCAAATCCTGGGTTGAGATTGTGCTCCCCTAGTAGATCAATTTGATAAAAGGGTAGCTAAATGGAAAGGAAACCAGCTCAACCAAGATGGCAAATCCATTTTAGTTAACCATGTTCTAAATGCCACTCCAACTTATACAATGAACTCATTTCTTCTCCTTGATACCATTATACAACAAATTGAGAAGTCTCAAAGGGACTTCTGGTGGGGTAAGGGTTTGGACAAAAGAGTTTATATAACAAGCTGGAGTAGGATTTGTTCTCATAAGTCCCAAGGTGGGTTAGGTTTTCGTCAGCTTAAACAATTAAACTTGGCTTTTCTAACCAAAACTGCTTGGAACCTCATTCATGCTTCCAATGAACTGTGGGCAATCATCCTAAAATGCAAATACTTTAGTAATTGTCATCCTTTGCATCATACAAAAACTAGTCAGCCTTCTTGGGTGTGGACTAGGCCTTGATATAATCAAGGAACATTCCATTTATGAAGTTAAAAATGGTAAACAGATTAATGTATTTAGTGATTCCTGGATTCATAATGCATCTACTCCTTTATGCATATTTTATCTGTTTCCCACTTTATAAATCAAGACACTCACGGTTGGAACTCACAGCTTGTTGAATCTTTCTTTACTCAGGATAATTGTCAAAGAATCTTAAGTACCAGAATTCCTTACACTAGCAATGATAAAATCATTTGGCCTCACACCAAAAATGTTGTAGTTACTGTTAAGTCCGTGTATAATGTGCTCACTAATGGCCCTAATGGTGCCACAACTGTCAATCCTCTAACACCCATCTACAAAGCTATTTGGGAATCTTCTATTATGCCTAAGGTCCAGATTTTTATCTGGAAATATTTTGAAAATGCTTTACCCTCCAAGTATAGACTTGCTTCTAATGTGCCCCATCTGGATACTCATTGTTGTCTTTGTAATGATAACCATGATAAAACTGTAGAGCATATCCTTCTGCATTGTAGTTTCTCTAGGTCTGTTGGGCTACAGTTCCCCATGGCAATCTAGTCCTGGAAGTTTCTAATACTAATATTCATATCTCTGAATGAATTAGTAAGTGGTTAACAACCAACTGTAGTTCTGAGCAACTTTGTTTTATTTTTACAACAACATTAAATATTTGGAAAGAAAGGTGTTTTAGAGTTTTTCAAGGAAAACAGTCCAACAATTTCAATGTTTCTCAATATGCTTGTAGAGTATCTAATGAAACTGTAAATGTTATGTCATCTACTAATATCTTGAGGAATCAAAATCTCTTAAATAGTACTGGAAATGAGCCTGTTATTCCAAAAGTCCTTCCTCAAGATTGTCTAATAGTGTTTTGTGATGCCTCTTTTGATTTTAACACCCATAAATCTGAAACTGGTCTAATATTAACTGATGTTGTAGGGAACTATAGGTATTGCAACACCATTTCAGGGGTAACAAAAAACCCAGAAGAAGCTGAGAGCTTGGTAGTACTGGAAGCTGTCAAATGGCACAAGACTATAAATTATTCCAAAATTGCTATTAAAGAAGATGCTAAAAATATAATGTCCTACTTAAATAAAAGTTCTAACCATATTAGCTGGTTCAGTTCCTCTATATTAGATGATTGTCTGTTCTTTATGAACTCCTTTTCATTTCATAGGTTTACTTATGTTAGCATAGATTTTAATAGTCTGGCAGACAAAGCTGCTAAGTACAGCAGGAAGAATGATGTTACAGGTGAATGGGAAAGTTTTCCGCCATATTTCATCTTTTAAAGACTCTGTAACTTTTCTAGTTTAATATATCTCATTTTCCTAGCAAAAAATAAATAAAATCAAAACAAAAACAACCTCATAACATTTTATTAAAAAGAACACACCACTCAGGTGAGTAATTTTGGTTACTAAATCGATTAGGTCACAATATAAACTATCAATCAAAGTGGAAATTTTTGGAAGTTTCCTGGTAAATCCTAGGTCACGGGCTGAATTCTCTACCATTTGACAGATTTTATTTCACATGATAGATTTTGAGGGACTATGTAAAAAAATCAATCATGAGACAAATTTTAGACTACCCTAGAAAATGTTGGTATAAAACCAAATATAGTGAATCATAAAACAAAATTTAGGCCACGAGCCAAATTTTACATCACTTGGTGACTTATGGATTATGGCTTAGCAGGGTAAAGGTTCCGGTGTTGATTTTCGGTAACGTGATATCAAGTGAAGTTTTAATTATGAAGCAGATCATGATCACTAGGTTAATTTTATGTTACATAACAGTCGTTTTGGTTCGAGGTTGCATATTTTGGATAAAAAAAATTACGGGTTAGGGTGAAATAAAAAATAAGTCACTTGTATATTATAGGTTGTGAGGGAATTCTTAGCTCAAGAGATATTATTTTTGCTCACGCGATAAAAGGTAGACTTTTTTGTCGTCGTAAAATTTGGGTTCGGGGAGTAAATTTTGGGGAGTGACAATAGTTAAGCAACTTTAATAGATTTTGGTCACGGAGTAGATTTAGGGTATAATATAGATTTTAAGTCACATGAAAAATTTTAGATCAAGGGGTAGCTTTAATACAACAAGTCGAATTTTGAGCAATGAGATAAATTTTAGGTTAATTGGAAAATTTAGGTCATTGTAAGGTAAGTTGGTAATTTTAAGTCATAGTACTAGGTTTTGGATTATAACGTTATTTTTTGAGTTAAAAACAATGGTAGAATTCTGCTTAGAATACATATTTTGGTTTCCATACAAACTTTGACTCGCGAGCTAGATTTTGAGTTACATAACTATTTTTTTGCCACACGAGAGATTTTGGTCATTTAGTAAAAAAAAATTGAGTTAGAAACTTACCATAGTAATTTCAAGTTGAGATATAAATTTTAGATTACCAGGCAAAAAAATGGTCACGTTGATAGGTTTTGGATCACAATATATATTTTTGGATCACAAATTTATTTCACGAGGCAAATTTTGTTTCATTATGATAAATTGTGGGTCACTGGGCAGATTTTAGGTTATGAGAGTCATGGAGTTGATTCTGTCTTAAGTTTTTTTTTTCTTTCTTTTTTTGAGTGCAATTTTTTTGTTGACAATTCATACTTTGAGTCATAGGGCATATATCATGTCACATGCCGATTTCTAGGTCTCGAGACAGATTTTGATCCCAGGTACATTTTTGGTCATAACAACAAATTTTAGATGAGTAGAAAATTTAGGGTCACATAGATAAATTATGAGTATTACACATATTTTGAATTAGTTATGGATTTTTAAGTCAAGTGGAAGACTTTTTACGATGCAAAGTTTTGGGTTATGCTTTCCACATTCATGAGCCACAAGTTCGATTATGCGACACAATAACAACTTTTAAGTTACGATATATATCAGGGGTCACAAGTCATATTCTAGATGACACTAGGATAATTTTGGGGGTTGCGCTGTAAATTGTCGGTCACTTAATAAATTTCAATCATGAAATATATTTAGAAACACATCAATAGGTTTTTGCTAACAATATAAATTTGGGATCATGGTGACGGATTTCAACAATGAGATTTTTGTTTTCATGTTATTACTGCATAAACTCATATTTCGGTAATTTTTTATTTAAAATTTAAGAAAAATGAAGAAAAAACTGGAAAAAAATGATAAGAAAAGAAGAAGAAATGTTTTTTTTTGTTAACTAGGATATCTTATTTTGACATGGGTCAAATTCTTTTATCCTGAGTTATATATGTTAAATCAAATCTTAAGATATTACTTTTTAATCGTTTCCCCGATTACTGAATAGTAAAATTTTATTTGTATTGTCAGCTATCTTTCGAATTTGTTAAATTCTTATTTTTTTTTAAGGTTTTCATATTTCCCGCTATTACCTTTGATTGATTTTGAATCTAGGATTTCAAATGATATAGAATTGAAATTGCTACCAATACTTGATATGATTAAAATTATAAAAAAAAAAAGATATTGAAACTATAACACTCAGGTTATATTTATCTTGGATTTAATTTGTATATTATATGTTTTTTTTAATTAATCAAAACGGTAAAAAAAAAGAAAAAATATTTATTTATTTTGGTTAACTAGGACATCTTATTTTGGTGTTGGGTCAATTTTTTTTGTCTTGAGTTATACGTGTTAAACCGGATCTTAAGATATTACTTTTTAATCGCTGAGTTATACGTGTTAAACCGAATCTTAAAATATTATTTTTTAATCGTTTCCATGATTGTTGATTAGTTATTAGCAAATATTTCAAATTTATGAAGTTTATTAAAAAGAATTGGTTTTCACATTTTTCATTGGGTATAAGGAGAACCTAAAACCTTATAAACTAAAGAACCGAAAAACAGACCCAGGCACCCTATAATAATCCTAGCTGCTACTATCATCCTCTTTAATACTTCTCATCTCATTATCAAAATTTTGATGACCTAATATAAAAAAATTATCACTAGAAAACATACCAACTGAAAAGTCACAGCCATATTAGTCTCCGTATAAACATGATATATCAAATGAACTCAAACTCTTAACTCAAACTCTTTACGCACATAAATTACCCTTCTCCAAATGAGCTAACACTATCCAACATGAGCTTTATTTAAATTCACTTGTAGTAATTTGTAAGGTCGCTGCAAATGAATTTTAATAAAACTAAAACATTTAACATCATCCTCTCATAGATCATCATGAAACAAAGATAATCAAGAATGACTAAAACAAATAAACGTGGTGATATTCAAAGAATTTAACATTAAATTAGAAACGGTCCAGGTCATACTGGACAGTTGATTTAACAACCGTTTGATTGGATGATATAGAATAACTTGAAAAAACAAAAGCACAATTAATTTAGAAGCACGTTCTTGTCAGTTCATACAGTTACACTAATACACGTCAGTTATGTTCGATCGTGGCTGAGGATTACATCGTCAATGTCTTGCCACGCCAGTGTAGATAAAGGAATACTGTCCATGACCTGAGCCACCCCCACCTCCCTTATTTCCCTCAGCTTTAAAGTTCACAATCAAGGGGCAAAACCATAGAAGCTATAGAAAGATTTTTCATGGTTTAAGGGTAACCCAGATATTGGATATGGGATACCTATAATAATAATAAATATCTATATTACCCTTTACTCTATAACCTAAACAAAAAACTATTAAAACCTAAATAAATTCATCAAACTCCCCAACCACAACCAATAGTGTATATGAGGTATGATTCTACAAGAATCCATATTATTTTTCTCCTTTTTGTGATCGTAATGTGTTGGAATGATTGATTTCAAAGAAAAAAATTAGGTTTTCAGAAAAATTTACGGTTGGGTTCGATTCTTAGCCAACCGTAACTGTTTTTTTTTAATTTTACGTTTTGGTTATTTCCAAACCCAACCGTAAATCCAAATAAAGGAGATGAAGATGAAAGTTTACGGTTGGGTTCGATTCTTAGGCAACCGTAAATATAAGTTCTCAAAAACTTACGGTTGGGTAACTTTTTTTTTTTTTTAATTTTACGTTTAGGTTTTTCCAGACTCAACCGTAAATCCGAATAAAAGAGATGAAGATGAAAGTTTACGGTTAGGTTTGATGCTAAACACTCAACCGTAAAACAGTTATGATTGGGTTTTCCACCATGAAAATACGGTTACGGTTAGATTAGGATGAACATCCAACCATAAATATTATTTACGGTTGGGTTTGAGAAGAAAACCCAACCGTAATTCCAAATAAAGGAGATGAAGATGAAAGTTTACGGTTGGGTTCGATTCTTAGGCAACCGTAAATATAAGTTCTCAAAAACTTACGGTTGGGTAACTTTTTTTTTTTAATTTTACGTTTAGGTTTTTCCAGACTCAACCGTAAATCCGAATAAAAGAGATGAAGATGAAAGTTTACGGTTAGGTTCGATGCTAAACACTCAACCGTAAAACAGTTATGATTGGGTTTTCCACTATGAAAATACGGTTACGGTTAGATTAGGATGAACACCCAACCATAAATATTATTTACGGTTGGGTTTGAGAAGAAAACCCAACCGTAATCTTGCCTGAATCACAAAAAAAACATATTTTTTTACGTAATTTCATCAAATTTGAGCCATAAAAAGACCAAGAGTTTAAGTTAGAGGTATACCTGACCACTCTCGGCCATTGAATCTTCACTTTGTCACTAGAAACACTCATTTTGGTTGAGTGAATCAAAATCTAGGGTTTTTCAAAAATCTACAAAAAGTTCTCTTTTCTTTCTTCTACTTTTTCTTCCCACCAAAACAAAAAGAAGAAAAATCTGATTTGATTTGATTAAGTATAACATTATTTTAGATTAATTATTATTAGCCTAATCTATTAGCTAAGTAGTTTTACTAATATTAACTAAACATGGATAGTTTAGCTATTATGAAAATATAATGGATAAGAGGTTTTTGAAATTCATACCTAGTGATCCTATTTTATCTTCACATGAGAAACTCCTCTATTGAAATGGGAAGCCCTTATATAAGACTTCTAATCATAAGACAGGGGAACTTTGTTGTTTTCCTGCTTGACAAAAATACCCCTTTTTATTATCGTTGTTTAAATTGTTACATAGGTCGATATATTTCAGAATGTCCATATGCACATTACCCAAAATGATGGTGAATTTGACTCTTGTTGTTGTCATATATTAAATGACAGTGAAGTTTTGGTGTTGCTGTAGATGATTTGGTGCATCTAACAGCTAGTCACTTCGAAAAACCGAACATTTTAATCACGAAAATGGACATTAGTTTTTATATTAAAAGCGAAAAATTACGCAAACCTAAGTTCCGTTTTCCCGTTCACAATAAACCACTGATGAACCTATAAAAGAGATAAATTTTTTGTAGCCCATCTGGGTTCGTCCCTGCAATAAACTATCTATAGTTTTTCCAAACTAAAGGAAGAGCAACATCTTCTTGAACTCCGCCATCGAACTCGCCTAATTTCATTCCTTCAAGCTCTTTCAATATCTCTTAAACATTAACTTGTTTTTAAAATTCTTAAACCAATCTTAGGCACATATCAACACTCAACAACTGAGTGTTAAAAAGTTTCAAAAATGAACAACTAACGCATATGTAACTATCTATATGCTCGGGTTAGAGACTATCTTTGCCTGTACTTGTCCAAATTAGCTCAAGCTAGTAAAGTTTATGTCGATATTTGCACAAAATTTTAAACTCCATTACATTGGTTGGGCGGGTTGACCCGCCCCTAGTCCCACACCTAATCTACAGCTAGTTGTTGGTGATTGCCTGATTGGCTACAGATAGGATTTGTTCAATTATTTCCTTAACTAATGGGGTAATATCGTAGGTAAGAAAATTGGGGCAGTTTCCGTAAATTATATTAGTATTTATCTACTCGTTTGAAAAGCTTTGTCGTCACTTTTGTTTTACTGTCTTTTGGGCAGACGAGGTTCTTTTCTTAAATTTTTGTATTTCCTCTTCAGAACCAGAACGAACAACACTCTACTCTCAAGTACCATAAACTAGGGTTTCTGATTGAAACAACTCCTAATCTTCTCGATTTCGATTCACCAACTTCTCTACTGAACTTCATTTGTTTTCTGCTTTATGGAAATCGCTGCATTTCTTGATCGTTGTTCCAACCATCGAAGCATATTTGTCCCATAAATTATCTTTCCTTTTTCCTGTGTTTTCATAGGTAGTAATAATATTTATAATACTTGTACTCTTCTAATTGTTCTTGATCTGTTAGGACTTTTCATTTTCTTTGATTTATTACATTTAATGTTGAAATCTGGAAGTGTTGTTGGCTTATGTATTCTATATGATTTTACTGTTGTAGTCGGTGGAAAAAGGGAAAAGCTCTAGTTGATCTATGTATTTCTAGATAGTTTTCTGTTTTTTGTTTTGAATTGGGAATGAGTGGTAAGTGGTAACTACACCTTATTTTCAGATCGTTTTTGTTTTTGCTGTTGAAGATGTAATTTGAAAGAATATTTGTGAGGATTTGGGGGAGATATTCTTTTTCTGTGATCAGTAGGATGAGTTTTTGTTGAAGATAGATGTGTAGTTTCTGAAAGTGTTTTTTGTTGTTGTTTTATTTTTGCAGAGCTTTGTCTATTCGAATTCTGACATTTAGTTGCAGGATGAATCCTGAAAGTGGGATGACGTTGGAAAACCAAGGTGGTCTTGTGGAAATAACTACATCGGTTGATGGATTAGCTTTGAATATGGACAAAGAGAACAGCGAAGTTGTTGATGTTTTGGATGTAAATGTTGTTTCTGAAGGTATGTTGAATGCAGAAGAACGGAATACTACTGAAGTAGAAATTGAAGCTTCTACAACTATTCCCATTAGTTCAAATTCTTCTGAGGTATAAAAACATTTCTATAGATGACTTTTTACATTTTTATGATTTTTGTTGGATTGCTTATTGCTTATTACTTATTAGGACTTGGTAACAAAATCCGGTACACTTGTTTGTAGAAACTTGTTATTGGGGCTGGTAATGGTCTAAAGAACATTAAAACGACCAAGGTTCAACCTAGTAAGAAAGGTTCGGCAGCAGTTTCTAAGACCCAAAAGAGTCTTTCGTTCCCATCAAAGGGGGCTGCCGGCAATGGTTTGAAGAAGAGCATTGATAGTAAGCCAGCTAAAACAAATGCCCGGCATTCTCGAACAAACGGGGAAGCTGAGGATGAGGCATCCAAAGAGACAGTTGCTTCTCGCCTTAGTCGTCCAATCAGGAGGGCCTCTACTGGAGCCAGTTCCGTGAATTCAAAGCCCACCGTTAGGAGGGCTACGTTGGCAGCTGTGCCTAGTGCTCAAGGATCTGTGGTACTTTTTTTTTTTTGTATTTGGTATATTTAATATACATTACTTTGATCAAAGGGAAGTTAGGAACCCATTGATCCCTTGTCTTTTTACTCTCTTACTTCATACTTTATTTGAAATCAGTCCACAAAGGCGGCCTCTGGGAGTGCAACTGTCAATAAGCCATCATTAGAAGTCACCCAGTAAGTCCTCTACCTTATATAAACTGGCTAATTTGATTGGTCGTCATGTAGGGATAAGATTTCTTGTAAGCATTGCACAGTTGATGTTGCTTCATGGTCAAAGTGTATGGCACACATTATGCGTTTGTTTTCAGTAGTTAAATTGGTTAATCTGTTTGCAATTGCAGATCAGATGATCAAGATTCAAAGCAAGTGGAGAAGTCGCAGATTGCAAAAGATGACGAAGATACACACTCCATTACATCGTAATCGTCTTCGTCCATTCTTTCAGCATTGTGCTATTTCTTAGTTTCTTATTTCTATCTGAATGGTATTAAGGGTGATAGTTTATGTTTTACCAGAAGCACCACTCCTTGCGGGTCGCAGAGAGATGGTTCTGGATTTGCTTTCAGATTGGGTGAGCGTGCTGAAAAACGAAGAGAGGTGGGATCTCCTACCCTTTTCTCTTTAACTGTGGATTTTAGGTTAACTGCTCAGTATAATTGATTGGTTTTTCTTCATTAGTTTTATTCTAAGCTAGAAGAGAAGATCCACGCCAAGGAAATGGAAAAAACTGATATGCAGGCGAAATCAAAGGTAAAAAAGGAGACACAAGTTGAAATCTGAATTCTTGTCCATATATTAGTCTGTTTTAGATGTTATCATGCGATTAGTCACTTCTAGTTTTCATGAACAGGAGAGCCAGGAGAAAGAAATCAAACAACTCAGGAAGACCTTGGCATTCAAAGCTACGCCAATGCCAACTTTCTATAAAGAACCTATTGCTCCAATTGAACTAAAGAAGGTAAGTTTGTTAACTATGATTTTATATCACTTTTTTGTGAGCTATTTAAATTCTGCACTCTATTTGTTCTGTGTTATAGGTGTTTTCATTTTAGCTTTGTAGTTGGTCCTGGTCTCACATCATCAATATTCATCTCTGTTACTGGTAGTGCTCAATTACGTATATATAGGTTTGCGTGGTTGGTTGGTTTGTCACGATTATTTCTTATGACATGCGTTCATATTCTCTGATGTGTGCAACTTCAAACTATTTAAATTATGATACGCATCGACGCTAACAAAGTGGAGGTGGAGAAGCCATTTACATGTAGGAAACTTAAGGTGCGGGCTGCATTGAAACTGACATAGTTTATCAGTTATCTTATTTTGCTTTGCATTCAAAGAAGTGAGCTCTGTGGTCCAGTTTTTGCTTGTAGTTCTGTCCAGTTTTTTTTTTACATCTGAATCGTGCAAGTAGCGTATCACTGAAGTCCCATAGTTTTCATGGGATACTTCTGTTCTCAGATGCATATCTGTTGATTTCATTACTTAAGTGAACAAACAAGAAACTTTGTTTTGTAAGTAAAATGTTTATGTTTCATTTCACATAAATTCACCCAGATATGTGAATGGTGAATAGTATTCTTGAGATATACTTTTCAACACTAAAAAGTTAGTGGCTACAATGTTATTGCTCAACCTGCACAATCTTTACATGTAACTATAAACTTTGAAGATGATAGAATATGTTTTCATTCAACATGCTACGACATGGCATAGGTGCATGTATAGGTACATCTTTTGTAATTATTTTATGCTTCTTGATGTTACTCTTACCTAAGGTTAGGGCCATCACAGATAATTTTGTGTTGAGCATAAAAAACTGCCAGTTAAGAGCTTAAGCTATAAATTTGTAATAGAAATACTGTAAAGAGGTCACCTTTTTAATGGTGAGGGGCGGGTCTGTGGAAGTTTATGTTTTCAAATTGTATACATTAATTTGGTAAATATATTCATCAACCGAGGAATCTTTTTGGTATTTTCCTTTTTTATAGATTCCAACAACACGGCCAAAATCACCAAAACTCGGAAGGAACAAGGCCTCTGGTGCGGTAGATAACTCTTCAGAAGGAGGTGGGTCTTCTCAGAGCCCCAAAAGGAGCAGCCTGGACCTCAGCAAATCTTCCAAAAGATTGTCCGTAGACACCAATGGAGATTCCGTTTCTTCGAAGACACCAATTAGGAGGTCATCCCTCTCCAAGGTTCCATCTAAGAAGTCGATAACCACCAAAACTGAAGAAAAGCTTCCAAATACAAAGCCAAAATCAGGAGACCCAGAAATTGATAATCAAAAGGTCGTGTGTAGCGGAGTAGCAGGAGAAGTCGAAGGGAACAAAGCACACACTGTGGAAAACCCTTGCCTTGAAGCCAAATCTAGTATCGAGGAGAACAAATGCAACTCCTCGGATAACCCTTCCCATGAAAACGAATCTTTTTCAGAACATCCTGTCATCGGAGAAGAGGGTCATCCTGAACTTGCCTGATTCTGAGATTACTTGTTAAAGGTGGTGAGACTTGTACGCTCCCTGGCTCTGCTGTGTTACATTTTGTGCAGGTTTTTAAGCTCAATGGCTCTGTGAATAGCAAGGGTTTGTGGTTTTATTTGCTGTTGGTGCTTCTTCTTGGCACATCAAATTTTAGTTCAATGTGAGATAAATATAATTATCATGCCTATGTTTGTAAGGAGAGTCACTACTCACCAGTATCTTCACAAAACCTTGGTTTACATCTCTTTCTTTTTTTCTCTCTTTTATATATCCCAAGGAGATTTAGACAGTTCATTCAGAAAAATCAAAATGTTAATCTAGAGTTTGTCAAGTGATGTCCTGCTGTAAATTGTTCATTGTGCTTGTTAGGGAATGTGTACTTCTTTTTCATATGCGATTGGAGTTATCTTTTGTGGTACTTGTTCATCGTTTCTTCACTCCTTTTTTCATTTCATTCATTTTGAAGGCTTCTTCTTTTAAAGGAATCGACAGAAACACTATTGTGATATATTTAACTAGGTTTAACGTTTATTAAATTTCTCCCCATACTCGATTGTTCTCATTTTCAATGACAGTGGTATCAACCAAACCCTTTGTCCATGCCCAGCATATATTTTATCATACCTTCTCGTACATAAAGCTTGTAGATGCATCTAACGTTCTTTTTATCCAAAGGATGGCTTGAAAGTTTAACCTAGCTTTTCCATTAGCTCCATGTGACTTGTTCTTGCAATCTGTTTGCTCTCACCTTCTGGGGTATAAGAAGCTAGTCCAACGATAAGGTGGTCTCACAAACTCACAGTGACGATAAGGTGATCATCCAGTGATCCGAGGAACGATTTTACACCACTGCGTTAAGAGAAGGATGAGCATGATTGATGTTCATCCAGACTCTGTAGGGGGTTCTTAATTATTGAGGCTATATATGAATAGTCAATTGTGAAGGGTGTGTTGCTGAACTTTCATGTGTAGTCAGTGACCACTCTTGATTGCAATGAGTGAATCGATCTTGGATTGTAGGATCAACATGTCAAGCCAAAGCAATTTATAAGTTGGTTATAAGTCGCTCTCATCCTGGCAGTAAACTAAGTGGAACTTTATGGAGGACT
The DNA here is from genome assembly GCA_023531435.1 of Papaver californicum. Classification (NCBI taxonomy): domain Eukaryota; kingdom Viridiplantae; phylum Streptophyta; class Magnoliopsida; order Ranunculales; family Papaveraceae; genus Papaver; species Papaver californicum. The sequence continues at coordinate 8,535,724 of JAJJMC010003936.1, forward strand.
TTTTTATATTTTTTAAAGATAGGGATTTATTTTACATCGAGATGCCAAGCTACCAAAATCTTGCGCCTAGCAATATCCCAGCAGTTGGGGGCCTTGAGGCTCACGTCTCGGCAATAGAGTTGTGCTGACAATGCGTGTAGCTGATGGGTTGCTACTTAAATTATGGCTGAGTTTTTTTAAGATGGGCATAACATTATTAAGTCGTTACTTATTATGTCTGTAATGAATCTTGTCTCTCTCGAATATTACACGTATATCTATCTTACCTTTCCAAGTAAATTTTATATAATGCCGCACATTCTTCTTCATTATCAAATCTGGATCTCTTAGGTATCCCAGTCTCACATTTGAGGCCCTATCTATGTTATCAACTTATCAGACAATCAGACAACCTATCTACTATTTACGTCTATTATATTATACTCCAAGGATAAGGAAATACAATTATTTTGTAGTTCAAGAAACTATTTAAACTTTACCATCAATCGTTCAAATCTGTGTTATTCTATTATTGGTATTTTCAGGTAAGTTCTTGTTCAGAAGTATCCTTCGATGATGGAACCTTTCAATCTTCAACATCCATTGGTTGGATTTGAGAATGAGATGATTTTCCAATCTCCTCCCAGTAAATGGTTTAGGGCACCCAACAATCATGCAAAGTTTCAAATGAATTTATAGTGCCTAAGCTACGGTATCAAGCTCAACTATTTGTTGGTTATAATACCGTTAGTTCAAAAATACTCGCAATTTATACTCCGGAATTACGGGACACTGCTACCCCAAACAAAAGTTGGGTGCATCATGCACGATTATGAGACCAACCGATAGTCATCTTGGCGTAAACGTTGCACGAGTGAAGCCGCCCCCATCCTTTCGTTTGATTAAAAAAGAAACACCATCCACTCAGACTCGGCTGAATGGGATGGCAACACTAGTAAAGCAATTGAGCACTCACTGGCTGCAATGTTCTAACAAGAGAAATATAATGTGGACCCACCTGTGAAAATGCATGTGATACCGTCTAGTGTGTTATCAAATACGATCAGAAACGTCTTTCGAGATCCCCCACATCCCCCACCGCGTTGATGAAGGGTGGGTCCCCCTATCATACCTGTAGGTAAAGGTCCAATGTTAATGTTGCATCGTTGGCTTGTTCTTGCAAACTTAGACAACTCAGTATTTCACGGCACAACTCTCTCGTCCCCCATCATCAAATCAGTTTATACTTTACAGGCGCCGTATGGTATTACCGTTTGTTATTACATGTTGTAAAATTTCAAGACTAAAATATAGCCTTAAGTCAAAATGGTTGACTGTTCTTATGTTTCAAATGATTCGTGTGAATCATAGAAAAGAGTAATGTTTATAGCAAGGAAGAACATGATGGACGCAAAGATGATAGAAGTAAGATATCAAATGGAACTTATTAAAATAGAGTAATTTTTACCTCTATCTTATAGAAAATAAAAATACGGGTTTAATGTAAAAAAAATAAAGTTATTCCAACGTCGGATAAAAAAGTTACGAGCAAAACAGTCGAAAAAAATGTCAAGTTAGGAATTGGTGGATAAGTGCATAAATCTACCGATTCTCAAAAAAATCTTTAAAAAAAATTTTGAATTTGAGTTTTTTAGAATCGCCACGTGGGGAACCTTATCCACTAACTTTGGGCAAAAAATTATGAAAAAAAACAATCGTTTTTTTTAACAATCAGTCGATATGAATGTCAATATCGACCGATTATAGAATGTGATTTTTTAAAATCGATTATATGAGCACCTGTATACTATATATCGATTCCTCATGTTTTACATTAATGAAGAACATCAACATAGAACCGGCTTACGAGGGCATGAACGTCCACTGATTCTTGGTTGATGTTCTTCATTGACGAAGAACATCAAGAACAATCGACCATCATGTGAGTGCCGTATTAGCCGTTTGTTCTTGAACCAAAAAAAAATCAAAATTTTGAAAACCAAACTAATTTTGATTGGTTTTGAGGGAAATAGAAATAGATTAGTATTAAGGAAACTGATATAAATGTAATTTTAACTAGTGAGGGTAATTTAGTAGTTTTTTCCTTTTTAGACACCCTTTATCCCCTCACCTAGGTGGGAACAAAATTGGGTAGGCCTGAAATAAATCAGGTAGGTCGCGCATATTTATATAAGCGCAATTCTTATTCTTAGATAACTTTTTTCATATATACCCTTATTTATAATAGATATATTACACCAGAAACTAATTTAGTGTTTCTAGTTTTCATCAAAAGTAAGAGATAATATAGAATTTTTTTTTTTTTTTTATAAAGTTCATATATTTTTCTTAATCTAAGATACTTAATTTTTATGCTTATATAATGACGAATGGAGTAGTATTTTTCAACACGTGAAAACGTTAATTCAGTTTATTTTGAAAAATTGATGTAATTTTATATGGGAACCAAAACCTAATATATATTTATATATTCTAAGGGATCCTAAAAATTGATAATAGTTTTTTAAATTTCCTGAATTATTTATAAATTTGGTTTAAATAAACTTTCTCATTCTCGTGTTTGTAAAATCCGTTATCCTATACACAATCAGTTTTTTTAGAAAAATAGATCATAGGTTTAAGATTATAACGTATAACTAATAACTATTATAGTTGCCTTTAACTTACGTGCAAGAACAATTCCAGTGGAGACTTGCAAATTTGTCTATTTGTTGTGTCAGGTGGATAGGTAAATCCAATTTCTAATAGTGAGGAAGTGGTATATCGGTTCAGATTGAACCGATCGTACCAGGTTGAGACTTGAGCCGAGACTTGTCCCAAGTTGGGACGACCGTCTTAACCCGACTCGCAACGGTTATATTAGAATTTCACCCCAACGACTATATTTTTATTTACCTATATACATCTCATTCCATTCACTAATTTAAACACGCTCAACTTCTATCAATTATCTGTTTTCACAGAAAAAGTCTTCCAATTTCTTCAACATATTAGTTGTTTTCAGTCGTTTCATTCATTATATGGATCTTAATTTGGAAAATGAAGAAAAACACATGTTAGGGGAAATATGGTTCCACCAAGCTAAAATGATTATGTAGCAGTTGGATCAAATGGATGAAGATTCTGACGATGAGAGAAGGATGACCAACACTATGATATAATTATACACATGGCAAATACCACGAGCTCCAGAACCAAGAGTCGTATTGAGAAGAAGATTAACGTGGAAATATCGAGAGGAAGGATATCAACAAATGATGTGTGGTTATTTTATTAATAGAAGTGTGTACTCTGATGAAGATTTTCAACGTCGCTTCCGCATGCCACAACACTTGGTCATGCGTATTATTGGAGAGCTTTGTCGGGTAAATCCTAAATTCAACTATTAATTTGATGCACTAAACATACGAGGACATAATCCTGAACAAAAGGCCACTGCATCCCTAAGGATTATAGGTTATGGTGTGTCTGCGAATGCATGTGTTGAGTACGTTCGTATGGAAAAACAACAACATACCAAGATATCTTAATGTTTTGTGAAACTGTAGTCAACTATTCTGGTCCACGTTTTTTATACAACCAATGCAAGATGATGTCGACTGATAATTAGTTGAAAACAACAACAGAGGCTTTCTCGGAATGCTAGGTAGCCTTGATTGCATGCATTGGGTGTGTCATAGATGTCCTTATGCTTGGCAAGGTCAGTTCAAGGGCCACTACACAAAACCAACTGTTATCCTGGAAGCAACGACCTCTTATGATTGCTAGATACAACATGTTTTTTTTTGCCTCTCGGGTTCAAATAACAACAAATACTTTGCATAAATCGTCTTTGTTTGAAGAACTGAAGTATGAAAATGCTCCAGGTGCAAATTCCACCGTCAGCGACATTAACTATAACATGGGGTATTTTTTTATAAATGGAATTTATCCACAGTGGTCAACTTTAGTTCAAAACTTATGTTCGTATACCCCAAGTCAGGGACCTACGTGCTAGATAACATTTTAACGGAAGCAGAAGGCGTGTAGGAAGGATGTCGAAAGAGCATTTGGAGTTTTGAAAAGGAAGTTCCATATAATTTGTGGATCACATATCGTTCGTTTAAACCACTATAAACGAATAGGGTTGTGCTCACTTGCATCATTTTGAATAATATAGTAATCAAGGAATCCCGACGGAGTCCCAGTTAGACAAGTTATCAACATAAAGATTTGAAGAAAGAAGTTCAACCCCTTCAAGGTGTGCCCGCAAGAGAGTATAGAATGATAGAAGAAAGATTTCTAAACAGAGGATCAATGGCAAACCCAAAGGGGGACATGTGGGTCACAAGCTCCGATATTTTAAAAAAAAATATGTATGCATCCCTGTACTTTTTAAATATTTTAGTGTTAAAATTATCAATTACCCCCCACAAAAATTTAAAATTAAGAAAATATCCAAAAAAGATTTTATATGTTTATCGTGTAATTTTAAAAGTAACTACTGTATTTTGACTTAGTTTTATATTAGTGTGTGAGATTTTCTACTATTGCATTTTTATTTATGATCTTCAAAAACAAGGTATGCCCCCTCTGAACTTTTGGGCTGGATTCGTCACTTCAAAGGATTATATTTAAGGTTAAGGGAGGATCTCACTGCACACTTGTGGGATGATTTTGGAAAAAGAAACCCTAACAGGATTTAGTTGTTTTTTTTAAAAAAACTTTTAAGTTATCATTTCAATCATTTTATTTCTTTTAATGTAATTTGATTTGGGTAACTTGACCTAAACAAACATTAAAATTAAAATTAAGGATCAAACAGGTAAAAAACCAACACTGAAATTGAAATTGGAACTTACATACAAAACTCAGAACATATAACTAAACCAGTGTGATAACATTATTGACATCCTCAAAATTTGTGTCATCCTTTTCATCAGAATCAACTGCAACTTGGATTGGGCGTTCTTGTGCCTTGTGTGCTTGAAATTGATTAAATTCATCTTGCCAGAGTTGCAGTTGTTCCCCATTCATTTTTGTCGTGTCCATTCCCATGTTCCTCTCATTTGTGCATTAAAAATATTATTTTTAAGCGCTGTGCGATCTCTCTTCATTTTTGTAGCCAATTTCTAACGCTCTACTATTTTAACAATATCATACTTTTCTTGTTTTTCAAAAAATTCTTGAAAGTTGATGATTCTGCGACATTTTGATCTGCCTTTTTGTTCCTTTTTGCTTTTTTTTTGTTGCCTGGTCCATTATATCTTTATGTATTTATATTAACATTAAGATTAGATTATCATGATGGGGTCCGTCTATATTGAGTTGAGGGGTTGAGTTTGTTTTTGCCGAAGAATAAGAAAACGAAGATCCTTGAGAAACATTTGGCGTCTCGTAAGGAGATTTATTTGGCACGTGATATCCATTCAACGGTTTGGGATTATATAGGTTCAACTTTTTGGGGATGTGGAAACATGCTTCGTGATTGAGACTCGTGCCTTATTTTTTTTGTTATTCCTTTCGAGTTTTTCATTGCTGCATTTTCAACATTTGTAGATTAGTTATTACAACAACTTGATAAAAGTTTTAAAACTCAACTAAACAAATTGAAATGCAACTTACTATATCGACTTCAGTATCACCACTTCCTATTTGGCGAAGAATTTGCATCATCAAAGCTACCCAACTGTTCATGTCTTTGCTGATTGCACAAAAACGACTCAACAACCCGAAATCTCATGTTTATTTGGATTCTCAGTTTCCTGACAAAATTGTTTATGGATATTCCCCCAAAGCGTTGAATTAGCTTGTTGAACACCATTGATATGCTCAAGTGTAAATGTCACATAACCTTTGTAAATAACTTTATCTTCATCCGGAATAACTTTACACTGCGAGGATTTCCCACTGAAACCTTTTCTTTTGTTTTTTTGGGTTTGTGATGAGCTGGCCATTTTTTTAAATTTTCTTGAACAGAAGTTGAGATCAAGAGTTAGAGATGAAAAGATTTATATTGAAGTGAAAATATAAGTTTTTTTAAGTATATAATATGTGATTTTGGAGTTGAAATTGGTTGAATTTATAGTGAAGGAAATAAAAATCGTTGGATGATCTAGCCAACCTAGGCCGAACATTTTAATCTGAGACGACCCTCGTCTTAACCTAAACCGAATCTCGACCCATACTAGACCGAACAACTAAGGTTGAATCAATCTACTCAACCTAAGACGCATATTGCAAATTTTTCGGATTTGAGAATTTATCAATCTATTTTACTAATCTATATACCATTATAAATATATAATTGATATTTTTACTATTTTATCTATATCCCACAGGAGTTGGAGTTGATCTAAGCAAGTAAACAACCGGTGAGAAGACGAACTTCATGCACCGTAACAAAGAAAAGGCGACAAGGCTTTGCTTATCCCAAAAGAAGTTATCCCAGTCGCTCTCCCACACTTAAAAAAACTTTGCTTCTACTGATCGCCACGTTTCGACAATATTTTTCCTCCCGGCGCCCACACCCACACGTTACTACTTTACCAAATCAATTTAATTACCTTTACTTCAAGTCCGTCCAACACTACTTTTTTATATTCATTCCCCACCAGAGAACAGAAGAAACTAAAACCCAAAAATACCACTCAATTCCTATTAACTTAACTAGCTGCTAGCCTTCTTGAAAGTTGAACTTGAAACCAACATCTCACTCACATAACACCGTTACAAAACTCAAACACACAAGGTGAAGTTTTTTTAACTCGAAAAAACTTCAACAAAATCTTTTCTCCTCCTTCCCCAGCTCTCTCTCTTTCTCTCTGTAGCTCTAATTTTCGGTTCCTCTTTCTCTACAATCCTTCGTTATGGATTTCCAAATCCATGGCGTTGTTTCGAAAACCATATTCTGTGTGTTCACTTTCCTCTCCATTGTAGGAACAATATATGCAAGTTCAGTATTACCATTAAATTCATCAAGTAGTGGTCAGATTAATTCGAATTCAGTTCTTGTTGCACTTCTAGACTCTCATTATACTGAACTCTCTGAATTGGTCGAGAAAGCTTTGTTACTACAGACATTAGAAGAAGCTGTTGGTAAACACAACATCACCATCTTCGCACCAAGAAATGAAGCATTAGAGAGAGATCTTGATCCTGAATTCAAACGATTCTTACTCGAACCTGGTAACATCAAATCTCTCCAAAAATTATTGATGTTTCATATCATCCCTAGTCGAATCGGATCGTCCGAGTGGCCTTCTTCGTCTGTTAACGAGTCAACTAGGCATCCAACTCTCTCAGCTCATGAACATCTCAATTTATTCACGAGTAAAGATTCAGCCAAGAAAGTCAATTGCGCCGTGGTAATTCACCCGGATGTTGTCATTCGTCCAGACGGTGTCATTCATGGAATTGAACGGCTACTAATTCCACGATCCGTACAAGAGGATTTTAACAGTCGTCGTAGTCTACGTTCAATCTCAGCAGTCATACCAGAGGGGGCACCAGATATTGATCCAAGAACAAACAGGTTGAAAAAAAAAACAGTGCCAGTTCCAGCCGGTTCACCACCGGCTTTACCGATTTCATACGCAATGGCACCTGGTCCATCACTAGCACCAGCTCCGGCACCGGGTCCAGGCGGACCACACCACCATTTCGATGGGCACAGTCAGGTTAAAGATTTTATTCAAACTCTATTGCATTACGGTGGTTACAATGAAATGGCTGATATTCTTGTGAACTTAACTTCATTAGCAACTGAGATGGGTAAATTAGTATCAGAAGGTTATGTGATTACGGTATTAGCACCTAATGACGAAGCGATGTCGAGATTAACAACAGATCAATTGAGTGAACCTGGTGCACCAGAACAGATAATGTATTACCACATCATACCTGAATATCAAACTGAAGAGAGTATGTATAATGCTGTGAGAAGATTTGGGAAAGTTAAATATGATACTTTGAGATTACCACACAAAGTTGTTGCTCAAGAAGCTGATGGGTCTGTTAAATTTGGGAATGGTGATGAATCTGCTTATTTGTTTGATCCTGATATCTTCACTGATGGTAGAATTTCAGTTCAAGGAATTGATGGGGTACTATTTCCTCCTGATGATAAAGGGAATCAACCCAAACCTGAAACTGAAAAGACTATTCAGTCTACCAGTAAGAAAATTTCAGTTAAGCCAAGAAGAGGTAAAAAATAATTTAAATTTAGTTTCCATCTAATTTTTCTGATCATATTATTCTCGACTGCTTTTCCTTTGCTCATAGTTAGATGTTAGTCGAATTTCTTTCGAAAATATTTTCCAGTGACCGGAACCTGGTCAATATTCCGGTCATAATTTTAGGCATTATTCCTTTTCTCGCACTCAAGGTGTCAGATTCCAGCATCCATTTTGCAGCTAGGTTCGGGTGTTAGGTCATATTTTTGTCGGTGGGTCAGATGATTCACTGAAAACTGTTCTTCAGTTTTTTCCTTTAAAAGTTGTTTCTTACCGTATACTTGTAGTATGGTCACAGGTTTTACTCGGTCACTCTTTTTAGGATTTTTAGATTTACCATTGTGACCCCAACAAACAATTTATGTGGATTCTGCATAAAGATAGTTGGGGAGTTTATGGTCCATTTATGATTAGGTCAACTTACCCATAAAGTTAAGTGCAGACAAAAAAACTTTAGTAGTGATATCCAGTCATAATAAGTAAGCTGTTCCAATAACAACTTGCAAATTCTTCTGTCGTCTGAAAGCAACAGTTCTTACAAGTCTTAACAATTTTTGTTCTGTTGCATGCGAGTTCGGGTTTTATACTTTGGGTTGTTCAAGGTCTAGTGTCAACCCTAACCATCATCTGTCAAACACAAACGGCAGGCATTAGAACCGCCCGCTGCAGTTTAAGACGCGCTTTTGTCATCTGGCACTGGTTAGCATGGCATTCAGGATCATCCCTTTGAAGCACCAGTAGAGAAATATGGCATGATTAGCATAGCATTGATATGATATTTGTCTTTAAAGTTTTAACCAGTGTTGGTTTAGCTCTAAATTAATAATTCGTTTCGGTACGGTATTTACTGTTTTGGGACCATGATGACCATCTTTCTCCGCTGAAAGGCAGCCAATTTTAGTCTTTTACAGACAGAAACAGAGATTAAAGAGTTTTTTAAGGGTCAATTTGCGGAAAGCTAAAAAGAATTAGGAAGGGGAAAGGGACAAGTGAAAAGTCCAGCTGTTGGAAGAACTCTGTGCTAGCAAAGGTTTTTTTTGCTGTTTGTGTTTAAATGTTTATAGGAATCTGGATTCTCCACCGACAGTTTTACAGTTCCAACAAGAAATAATCTTTATCTAATCTCTACTCTGAAATGAACATGATTTGTTTTTGTTTTTCTTGAGTTTTTCTTTTCTTTTCTAGATTAGTTGAATTTATTGCCCACAGTTTTTTTCTGTATTTGATTAATTATTGTCATCACTAGTCTTCTCTGACTCAATAATATTTAGTGGTGTAATACAGATTTTCTGTATACTCCTAGAAATTATTTTCTTTGTCGATTTTTTTATTTAAATATCATTATGTGCTAACATTTTAATTTATTTTTGATGTATAGGGAAATTATTGGAAATAACTTGCGGAATGCTATGGGCTGTTGGTCAGGATTCACATTTCTCCACCTGCCAATGAAAACAATACACCAACAACATCAACAAATCCAAACTCTCTAAAGCAAAGAAAAGGTAAATATTTTTTTTTTATCTTTTTTATCTAATTTTCTTTAGTAAAAACTGATTATTTACACTAGCAAAAAGAAAGCGTGTGAACCCAGTTTAGATAGTTTGCACCCAAGAAAAAAGAATCACATTTCATGCAAGCAAAGACACTAACATCCGGATTACAGGTACTACTACTCCAGCCAGATTCATGGAAAGCGAAGCAAAGCATGAAAAGAGGTGTACAGAGTGTCAAGTGAATGAAGAATGACCCACTAATATCATGGGGCTATATTTTTTTATTTTTTTTCTCTCCGTATATTTTCCTTTTTTTTGTATTTTAATTTTGGGTGATTTTTTTTGTTCCGTGCAATGAAAACCCTGAGAAAGTGGTGGAAGAAAGAACTGTTATTGGTTTAGGTATTAGGTTTGGGAGGTGCAGGTAGTGGTGGCCGGTGGGGTTTTTCACTGTTATGAGTTTCCATCAAAAAAACATGTGCATGTGAAGTACAATACAAGAAATACCATTTTTTTTTTGTTCATTACATTTTTTGATGTACAGATGATATCATTATTATTATTATAGTAATTATATAGTATAATGTTTTGTGTTAGGTAAAAGAGTTTATTATATAAATTATCTTGACCGACTTTGGGATGGGTTTATCCTAAAACTCCACCACCTAAATAAGTTTAAGTTTATTTTAAACTCTTACTTAACCGATTGACCCCACAATTTTGTTAGGTATTTGGCTCGACCAAAATCAATAGGATTAGTCCCACATGGAATAAACGGAGTTATAGATGGTGGCTAATAAGATGTGGAATCTCCTAACATAGTACCGAGGCCTTTTAGATAAAAACCCCACACCTGCGGCCAAAAGGTGGTGAAAGTGGGGACAATATCTGTACTATGTGGCATCCGTAGAATCCTTCAATTGGTATCAGATCTAGGTCTACTAAGAGATCGAGTAGTTACGGATGTTAACCCTAACGGATATGGTACGTGCAAGATGGAGTTAATGCATTAAGCGGAGTGGAACATTAACTCAGGTGGAACAAGGCAAGCCAAGATGGATCTAGGGCTCATGGTGGAGTTAAATCGTATCCTCTCTAACTAAGGGAGCTCGAAGATGAGGTTAGAGCGAAAACTAAAGTCATGTGGAGCATGCAAAGGCTCAAGGGCACATATGATTGTAACCAATTTCGACGGTAGTATACAAACGATGATTGTGTACAATTCGATTGAGTTAGCATACAATACACCGAAATGGTGCCAATCAATATGGAGTTTTGAACATACAGGAACAAGGTGTACCTCAATATATCACATAACCGTGATCATAATGATGTGGTGAGATGACTCTAAATCTCGGCAAGGTGGATATTATTAGGGATTTGGCTCGACCAAAGCCAATAGGATTAGTCCCACATAGAATAAGCAGAGTTCTAGGTGGAGACTAATAATATGTGGAATCTCCTAACATAGTACCGAAGCCTTTTAGATAAATACCACACACCTACGGTCAAAAAATGGTGAAAGTAGGGACACTATCGGTACGCTGTGGTGTCCGTAGGATCCTTTAGAAATGTCCGTAAAAAGACCATATTTGCTCCACAATGGAAGTATAAAAGTAGTCTTATACCCAATAATCGCTCGAGTGCAGAAAAATCCTCACTAAACAACACTTTATTTGTCGCTCAAGAGATAAGGTAGGTTAGGCGACACTTTAAATATGGCCAAACACAAATTTTATTTTATATATACATCTTAAACATAATTGTTCCAGGATAAGTATTATTTTGTTTCTTTTTATTATAAGTTTTTTATTTTTTATTTTAAAGTAACAAATTTCTCACCAAGCGGCAATCAAAGCACCACTTGTTTTTCTTTCAAATGGAAGTTGTGGTTTAGAGCATCCACAGTGGGGTGAGTAAAATCCGGACCAAATTCAAATATACTCTTTGGTCCGTCCAAAACCAATCACAATAGGGGGATTATATTTGGGTTATGGTCCAGAGTTTTTACCGTTTAGGATCAAAAGTGATCCGAGAGCTGGACCAAAGTCGAATTTGGTGGAGCGTGAAGGTAGAAATGTGTTTCCTGACATGCGTGAAGTTAGTTGTGCGTTTCGTGCCAGGTGATAATCTAGGAGTGCGTCTCATGATCCGACGTTAACAAAAATACCGCATGTATTAGGTGTTCACACAAGAGCGCGTCCAGCGCGTACGCTTTTCAATGAGGCGTTAATCAAAATGCCGCCTATCTTGGGCGTTCACCAAATTTACGCTTGTTTGTGGACGTTATCCAAACTTACGCTTGTATGTAGGAGTTAGCCAAAAATACGTCTGTGTGGGGCGGTGGTGTATATGAACGCCTCTTGTAATATTTACCGTTATAACGACTATCTTTTGGTATACCCATATATATGAATTGGTTGAGCATTTCATATACTACTGACCCATTTTATTTGTATACGATAAAAATTTCACTAGTTTCATATATTTGTCTTTCAAATCAGTTAGAATTATGACACCAAAACCACGAGGTCCAAATTTCTCTACATTTGAAGATGTAATGATGTTTAGAATTCATTTATCAATATTTCAAGGTTCTAGTGTTGGTTCCGATCAATCAGAAGAAAAATTATGGTCTTGTATCTTAGTTGGGATGAAAGAAGCCATACCTACAATGCCGGAACGACTTGGACCTCCATTCAGAGACGTTTTCAGGAATAAGTAAAGATGTGGCGCTTTACTCTGCAAAAGAGACAGAAGTGGAACGTGAACACCATACTGGATGGGGCCCCGAAACAAAGGTAAGTACTCGTTTAATTTTTGTCCCGTAAATAATTATTTTGAATCGTATATCGTCCACTAAACTATTTTTAAAACAATAACAGATTGAAGAAGTAAGGAAGCTTTTCAAGGAAGCTAATGGTGTCAAAAAATTTAAACATGAAGAGTGCTATGCAATTATGTTAGAAAATACCAAATATTCACGACGACCGAAAGTTGTTTTCGATTCATCACAATCTGAAGAAGATTCTGAGAGTTTCGAGAAAGACCGGGAAAGACAGGAAACATGTCAAGACCATTCCAGTGGCGATGAAGAAATAGGATATATACCTAACACATATAACCATCATATGGGAAAAAAAGAGGCGAAACGACTGAAGAAAATAGGGAGAGCAAAATCCAGTGGCCAACATGAAATGATGGAAATAATTATTAAAGAGCAACAAAACTTCAATATCAATTATAGAGAACAAACAAAAATGAAGATGGCGCGGAGAGAATCCGAGTTTGCAGCAAAACTAGCCGAGTCTTCGGCAAAGTTTACGGCAAAACAAGCTAAGAAAGAAAAACTTGACGCAAAGAAAGAAGCAGAAAACGAGTTTCGCATAATGATGATGGGTGTCTCCGGGTTGGATGTCGTAAAAAAAGAGTACATCGTTCTTAGAAAATAAAATATTTTGTAGAGAAGGAGAAGTCAAGCTTAAAGCGTTATCGGATTAGTTGAAACCTTAATTATTATGATTATTAATGGATTGACAGTTTTAGTTTCTACTTTTAGGATTTATATTTTTATTTATCTGAATTGTATTAAGAGGTTAAAATTTCCAGTTTAATTTTGAATTAATAGCGTTATTTTAAATGTTAATGAACTTCCAATGTACATGTTGTTTGAATTAATGATAACTTTAAATTTCGAGTAATTAAGTAAGTCAGATGAAAAATTAAACTAACGACCTTTTTTTTTCGCATTAACATCAACATGATAAAAGACTAGAAACTGTAAATATTAGCCTATCTACTCGTCTCCTACATGAGTAGATAAGTAAGATTGTTTAAATTTTTAAGATTGACAAAGTAAATAATTGAAACGTTGGATTCCATTGAATAAACTGTTATTATGGACCCACCAGTCTCGAAAAAAAGAGAATCGTCACTTCTTTCTACATCAAGCTTTAGTCGTTGCACGCGGACCAAACACCTTTCATAATTAGGCGTCCACATTCTTTCTAGGCATCCATTGAATAGACTGTTATTAATTACCCACTAGGCTGGAACAGGACAAAGTCGCCACTTCTTTCAATATCATGCTTTAATCTTTTATTGAAATTTGAAGAATTATTTCCTTTAAAAAAAGATAATATATACCCATTCGTTCCCATTTGGAAACCACACCTTCCACACTTCAAATAACCTAATTGAAAGATTATTTTTATCTCTCTGTTTTCGAATTATGGCTTACCAAAATTTTAATATTAATGCTTATAATTTACCATAGAGGAAGATTTATCTCTTTGTCGAAACTTAGTATTATATTACCCATCAAGGGGTCATGAACGTCGGATGAATGGTTCAATGAGCATGGAATGGTACCATGTTAACTTCTGTAATGAAACCGGTAACCCCAATAACCGGAACATAGCAGGCATTTTTGTCGATTTCAGGAAATAGGAAGGGAAGTACTACAATTTTCAACTTTAACTGTGAAGGTGAATGAAAGAAGAATTAGGAATGAAACTGATGACAAAGTTGTTGCGAGATCTCTAGAGGAATGGAGAATATGGAAAGGTTCAGATTTTAGGTACCAACCTCTTTTCGAGATCCTAAGGGTGATGGAAAAATACAACCCTTTTGTGTTGATTTTTCTTCGAAGATGTTTAGATCGTCATCCAGGGCGCCGTACAACTCGTTGAAGGTTTGATTATAGGTTTTTTGGGTATATCTCTTTTTAAACCCTCACGAGACATAAATCGTCCATTGGGGCCACCTAATGGTTTAAAGGCTTGTTGCACGTGCTAAATGCAACCGCGACTCCTACGAAAATGAGATATCTTAACATCTAGTGATGTATTTTTGTTCTGAATAAGTGATATTGGTTATTTATGATACTTTGATTTATTCATTATAACATAGTAAGCATATTGATAATACAAAAGCTAAAAAGTAATCCTAAAATCACTTTCGCAGGCATCGCGGCTGCACTTAGCATGTGAAGCAATCCTTTAAACCCCTAGGTGCCCCTAGCGGCCGAGTGATGTCTCGGGAGGGTTTACAAGAGATATACCCACAAAACCTATCCGCATGGTTTCAAAAATGTTATTCGTCTCCAAAATCTGACATAAGTGTTCGATCAAGTCATTTGACAAACGAATATGCGTATCTTTTGGGTGTATTGCACGTCGGCGTTGCTCAATTTTCATCTTCGAAAGTTCAGCACTATGTTGTCTCGATATATTTACCAGTGCATGGTTGCGGCGTTGATCATATTCATGTGGCCAATCACCGGGTAGACGTTCATCCTCCACTATCATATTATATAAAATGATAACAGTTTTCATGATATATGCAAGCACGTCTGGATTCCACATTCTTGTAGGTTTCTTGACGATTGCAAATTGATTTTGCAGTACACCAAAGCCTCTCTCCACATCTTTTCGGCAACCCTCTTGCATTGCTGATTTTTTTGTTTTTTCTTGAAATCTAGATGTTTAATAGACATCACAATAGTAGTAATCTTTTCCATCACCAAGATAATATCCCATATCATATGGATGTTCGTTTACCACAAAGTTCAGTGGTGGTGCTTTCCCGTTGATAAGCTTTTTAAAAATATAAGAATGGTTCATCACATTAATATCATTGTTTGAACCGGGCATACCAAAAAATGGATGCCAAAACCATAGATGATATGACACCACTGCCTCCAACACAATACTTTCACTCCCTTTGTACGCAGTATAAGACCCTGATTCTGCCGATGGACATTTATCCCATTTCCAATACATGAAATATACACTACCCAGGATCCTTGGAAATCCCCTATCTTTGTTCTCCTTAAGCAACAGTTCAGCATCACGCTCAGTTGGGGTGCGCAAATATTCTTTCTCATACAAATGCACAATCGTCTTACAAAACCTACGAGTTGTTTCCAAAACAGTGGTTTCTCCAATGCGTAAGTACTCATCACTCGTTGGGTTCTTTGGTCGACATATGCCTAGATATTCCTACCCCCAAAACTACTCCGTCAAGACAACCAACCAAATAAATAAATTACCAACAAATAAACATTTAAAGGAAGTATAAATAGAATTAAGAAATTTACTTCCAATATTTGGAAGGGTACGACTAGTGACTTTTGTCCTCTGCCAGATGCACCGAGTCCCCAATACAATTTCGCAAAAGCACCACCACTCCAGTCATAATTGCCAACTGCATTAAGATCCTCAAAAGAAACTAACCATCTAACATCAATATAGTTTTTGGCATTCGAAAAGAAAAATTGTCCCAAAACATACATACAAAAGGATTTGGCCACTCTCCCAGAAAGTATACTATCATTGTTAGCCGCAACCAACGTTCCTGGATCAAAATATGTGCACAAAAATGCAACTGTAATTACATCTGAAACCCACTGCGCGGGGATATGTTCTCTTTTACAAACTTCACTATCTTTAATTTCTGGAAAAATATGCGCCTGGTCATATTCAAATTGGTACTTTGCCGGGTCATACAGAATATCACTAGCAACACCAATACTTAATTTTGTCAACATGACCCAATCAAGCGGTGTGAACCCCATCTCACCAAAGGAGAGGTGAAAAGTCTTTGTTGTATCCCAAAAACGCTCAACAAGATAGTCAATCAATGCATGTGACGAATCTACTACATCAATGGTCAATAAACTGTCTCATTCTTCCTTTTCAATAATGTATTTAACCCTAGGGATGTGTTTTATAATACATGTGTAGGTCTGAATGGCCGATTTGAGGGAACCACGATGTAAATACTTGAATTTTGAATCGGTTGAATATGTAATATTTGTCGAAGCATGACTATGAGCATCTTCCACGACATTGTAGTTCGCTAACCCGGGAACAAAGACCATATCTTCAGTAGTAGGGTCTACTTCTGGATCCTCAACGGTTTTAGATTTCTTGTTCCTCTTTTTTCGACCAACGAATCTCGTCGTGACATTGCTCAACATCTGTGCAAACGGTACATACAAGTTTCAAAATTAAGAGTGATCCTCACAATGTACAAATATAAAGCTCTACATTAATCCATAAATCCACAAAAATACAAATTTCATCATTAAAAAAAGTAATCATCTAATTGGATAATCAAATGTACAAACATTCATAAATCATCCAAAATATAAAATTTATGATTCACAAAATAGTCCACTAATCAAATTATCAACTCTACAAAAATTCATTATAGTTCCCTAATTCTATAATTCCATAAACATTCATTATAAATGAACATCAACATTCGTAATTCCAAAATTTCATAAACATTCATATCAAATCAATTAACCAAGAACTTAAAATTAACCACAACCCAACTCAAATTAATCAAGAACTTAGTCAATTCTAAATTCAAATCAATTAATTCTCGTCAATTTTTTAAACCTAATTTACAACTTCCAAAACCCTAGAATTATACCCAATTGCAAATTACAATTTGTAAAACCTAATATATCTATTTCATAGTCATATGTTTAATCTTTAAACATATATATACAAATTTAATTAACAAAATATTACAATAAATCATAATTTAAACCTATGAAATCCATTAAAATTCATATAAATAGTTTGAGTTGCATACCTTGTCTTGAAATAAACCTAACTTTGATAAGCTTTGTTTCTTTGCTGCTAGGGTTTGCTAGCGTTTTTCAATCGGAAAAGAGGTTGAGAAGAGGAGAGGAGGGTTCAGTTGAAGTAGTAGGCGTTGAAGTGGTAGGCGTCTGGAAGTGAAGAAGACAAGAAGTGAACCCATAGAAGCCTCCGCCTGATGATATAACAAGCGTAATCCTAGACAACCGTTTTTTCTCACACGCGTAAGGGTAGATGAGCGTCTCTCCTCCAGGCGTTAGTGTAGTCAACCGTTTCATAACACGGGCGTATGGCTAAGATAACGCCCAACGAATGAGGCACACGAACCAACTGCATGAGACCATATATTCACCAGGCGAATGCATAAGCGTACGCCCCAACAGGCGTTCGACTACACCCACGCCTGTCACTTGGGCGTGCTGTTACGCGTGCTTCTACCATCAGACGTTGTTCTGGGTCGTGTCTTCCACCGAGCATTCATCCAGCATCCACCCCAACCAAGCGTTTTCACTAGCATACGTCCATACAACATCCATCCAACAGACGGATCCTTATATATGCGCCCAACGCCAAGCGTTAACTTACTTAGTCTTCCACCTGATCAAAATTTAGTCTTCCGCCTGATCAAAATTTAGTCTTCCACCATTGCGTTTCAGGCGGAGCATAACCAAAAAAATTTAGTTTTAGTCTTTGGTTTTATTCTTTACTCCACTTATGACTGTGGAAGCTCTTAGGATGTCTTCTCAAAATTATCAAAGTGGGATAAACATCCTATCACCTCCTCCCTAACCCATTTTGAAGGGGAAAATACACGATCCCATAGCCCTTGCTCTAAGAGCTAACATACTCAAACACTTCAATAAAATATAAAATAGGAAGTAACAAGATTCTCCATACTTAGAGGTGTACAATACGAGATCACCTCTGTTCTGATTCACACCTTTTTTTGGCCAACTTATCCGCAGAGAAATGTGTCTCTAGCTATGCATGAATGCTTCAACTGCCAAAGGGTAAATTCTCTGTCATCTTGCAACAAAAAACCAGGGCGATGTGATACTGTTTTTATGCCAAAATTCCCATTGACATCAACAACCAATGATTTGATGAAAAAAACAATAAACAGAAAGATTTTAACTTACAATTTGATACATAGAATCCTCTTTTAAATCAATTAATGAGAAAACTTTAATAGTCCATTCATTTACAGATCATAAATCTGATCAAATTACAGTCACGAATCCATAATCTTTTGAATCAAGAAAATGAATAATGATAGTGGAATTTATAAATTCTATCTTACACAATGTATACATACCTAATGATCTTTTTCCTTTTACTATGATTATTCTTCCTTAACCTTTTCCTCACTTCAATTTTCCGACCCCCTCTCTGTTGAATGCTCTATTCTATTTATAGATTATCTAATGGGCCCCTTTTGTCCCGATACCTTCTTTCGTTCTTCTTATTATCTCTGGATCGGGATGATTGTACGATTGACAGGTCATCCCTTTTGCTTTTTGGTCCGTTACCTTGCATGATTAACACGTACTCTTCGTTCCTTGAGAATCAGCTTTTTCCCGATCATATGTGTCAAGCGTGTGACAAAAGTAATTATTCTCTTACTTTCCCGCTCCACGTTCATCATTACTCCTACTTTCCCGCTCCACGTTTATTATTATTCTTACTTTCCCGTTCCTCATTCATCATTACTCCTACTTTCCCGTTCAATAAGCATTTAATGCTATCTGTTTCGATCAGTGTGATATTACTTTCCCGATCTTATGTGTCGATCATGCAGAGATTTACTCAGTCTTTCACATCTGTCCTTTTTCGATCCTTTGATACGGCTTTGATTGTGTGCTTCTCATTCTTCTTAGTTTCACTGTCTCCTTCGTTAATCGTCTAACACGTGTCGCCCTCCTTTTATTTCCCAACAACTGTCATATGTTGTGGTAACTTCCCTTTAATCAAATTTACAACAAATCCTACCACAATGATCCATACACCAATTTTATATTATCAACAACAAAGATCACTTGTAAATATGAGACGAAGGTACCAATTCCGAACATTCCTCCCACTAATTCCCACTTATTCAGAAGACCTTAGTTATTTTAATTACTAAAACCCTTGAGTAATAGTTGGATTATTTAAAGATCCTAACACTATGTCGTATTGTGCATTTTTTAATTCAATCTGGATTTGTTTAGAATAATCCAAAAAACGCCATTTAAACTTGTTATGTGTTTGAATGTTCCTGGAATGGTGGTAATGGGTCACTCGATATGATACTTTGAATCTGTAGAATATATCTAGATTGATGTATTATTATAACTTTTGATGTTCTTTATCTGGTCTGCAGTCAGGTAACGGTTCTGATCCCACTTCGACGCAAATTAAATAACTTCAGTTTTTTTTATATATAAAAAAAAGATTAGCCCGGGATAATTATTTAGGGTTAATTAGACTTTGGTATCTATTTTTTGACCAGATTTAATATTTTTATTAACATTTGTCCAACGTTAGTGTTTGGTACTTAAACTGACGGTTCACTACTAGTGACTGTTATTGACCTGAGTTTAATTAATTTTATAGAATAAATAATATCTAGTTACAATTATACCCCTGTCATAAAAACATAAATGAAGTTATTTTGACATCCCACGTCAATTTGTGGGTGCCTCAATAAGAAAATCTAATAAAACCTAATCTATTAAGAGAATCGACCAATTCTTTTCTCTTTTCTCTCTTTCTTCTTCTTCTCCTCCTTCTTCTCCTGCTATTCATCTGTCGGAAAAATTGAGAGATAAAAATGGGGGATTTGAGAGTACCACTCTAACAAATTGATGAGCACCAGTTGTTGGAATACCAAACAAACCAAATACTAGCATTAGTAGTATAAAAGGAAAATAAAGTTAAGGAAAAATGGCAGGTTTTGCTGAGTATGCTTACCTTAAGTTTGTCCCACAACCGTTATCCTCACACCCTCCTAATACGGTCAGAATAAGGGTTTGATTGTCTCAACTAAGTCAGTTCTTATAATCATAACTGGGTTGCAATTTAGGACCCGATTTTCCATGAAAGATACAAGGGTGGTATAAGACAGAAGCTGCTTAGAAAAAGACATCTTAGCGATCATCACTAGTTCTCCCCATATACCTAAACTAAGTTCAGTTTCATCACCCACAATCTCCTACAATTCAATTTCAGTTCATTCAAATTCACATCTATCACAGCTAGATCAATTCTACTACTACCACTTCAATATCCATCTAACACAATAACTATTCACATATAACAATCACTCAAAAATCCAGAATGGAATTAAACCTCTTTACTAAATTAACTACAAGAGCAATTACCTGAATTAGTTGAAGATAAAAATTGAACTCAATTTCTCTTTACCAATTCCAATTTCAAAATCATCACATCAAACCCTTATTCTTCAATTTAGAATTTGGGGAAGAACACAACAAAACCTAACCCTAATTTCTGATTTCTCTCTATTTACATCTTTCTATGAAATTGATTCTTCCAAACATCATAACAATCTTCTCATTCATCGTATTTTCTTAAAACTCCTCTTTAATTATCCAGTTCCATCACTAACTCTAGCTCACAGAAAAACCCTAACCGTTTCAATTCTTCATTAAGTCAGCTACAAAACATCAATTAATCTTCAACCCCTTGTTTCTTCATCTATAAACAACTCAATTTCACTTCTCAATTCATAAGATCTCAAACTTAATTTGAAACCCTAATTTCGGTTTCATCTCAGAAAATCCTAATCTTCTCAATTCTCGTTCTTCTTTGAAATTAATCATTCCAATCATTATTACATCCTTTTTCTTCATCTCGTATACTTCAATTCAATCTTTAATTCTTCTAAGTTCATCTTCATCGTAAACTTAGAAAATCCTAACTATTTATCTTCCCTGTTTCATCATATTTTTTTCTCTAATTGTACTGAACCAACACGAACAACATCTTCCACTATGCCTCCATAACCTTTCCCATATACACTAGTTCCCAAATTTCTCGATTCATCTCTCAATGGATTTGACAGACTAAGAACAGGGAGGAAGAGGCGTATAAGATGAGAGAAATAAAGAAAAAAAAAATAGAGAAAAGAGAGAAGAAATGAGATTGTGAAGGGTATAATAGTAATATAAAAAAATTATATGGTAAAACTAATTAAAATTACACTTAACTGAGTCAATTAGGGTCAACATCCAGTCTAGGTACCAAACACTAACGTTGGATAAATGTTAGTAAAAACACTAAATCTGGTCAAAACATAAGTACCCAAGTCTAATTAACTCAATTATTTATCTAAAGAATTTAGGGGTATATATGAAAATTTGATATCTCCCTATATTTTAGTGTGTGGGAAAATTCTTTAAATGTCATATCATATGAAACTTTATTGAAAGAATACCATCTCTAAAACAAATCCCTTTAGATGCAAAAATCTATCTCTAGAACATCATTGAAGACTTTTATCTTGCTGCTTGTTTTTAATTTACTAACTTTGGTATGTCTGGTCAGTTCTCTAATAAAAAGGTTTATCCAAGGCACCAAAAACTGATGGCAAAATTACTTAGAATTAAAAAGATTAACTTGAAAGACTCTTATTTAGAGGCTCCCATGTTCATAGATAAGTCAAAGCTTAAAACCTGTAATGCAATAAGTGGATAAATTGATGATGAAATTCAAATTTTGAAAGCTAAGCTTCTTTCTGAAGCAAGAAATAGTAAATTAGTCTTAGCAAGTATTCTTACCTACTGAATAGTGATTTCTATTGTCCAAATAGATTAATAATAAGATCCATCCCTTAAGAGAAATTTTTTGGGAGCAAAAATCCATATAAAAAAATCATTTATGTTACGTCTCTCAGTTTTCTCTATTAGAGCATCTCCAATCATCGATCAAATTGACGATCAAAGATTACATTTGATCGATGATCGGTGAAAAATAGCCACAGCCGTGCGATTATATTTGGGTTATAATCGTTGAAAATCACTGTTCAGGATTAAAAGAAGTCGCTGATCGTCGACTAAAAATTATAGTCGAGCGAAATTGTAACCTCTCGCTTGTGAACAGACGAAGGGCAAGCATCTCGCTTAAAACACGGGCGAAAAGTTGACATTTCGCCAGCTCAAGCGCGATGCTAAACTTTCGCTCCACCAGACGAGGCACCAGAAGCTCGCCTACACATAAGCGAAGAGCAGAGATTTCGCGTAAAATTTCTGAAAAGGAGCGAGATGCTACGGCGTCGCTTGAAGTTGGGCGGCACTCCAATGCATCGCTTGGACCTGGGCGAGTCTCCAAGGCTTCGCTTTCACTTTCACACTAACAAGAATCAAGATCAGAACTAGAGTCAGTTAGATATGGCATGCATGTGAAAATTGAAAATTGAAATGTGTCGTGGGCCATTTGTAGACATCCCCATTAGAAATTACATGTGACCACTTTGAGCATCATGTGTCAACTTGTTGAGCTGCTTGTGTACTATTTATAACAGGATAAGTTACAGTGAGACATGAGCTATGCTAATGTAGGACACAAGATTGTCTTATTAGGGCCGGCTCGGATCAAGTATTTGGAGTTGGAGAGTGTCTCCGGTGGCGATTTATGTCCAACTAGTAAGTATTTATAAAATGGTTCAAGGAAAATCAGGATATCAATAAAAAAAATTAGAAAAAAAGTATCAGGGAATAATAATACCAATAGATAAAAGTGCAAATAGTATAAGATGCGGACAAACGGTGAAATAGACAGGCGAGAGCTTGGAATCTCGCCTACATCACAGCGGGAGTCCAGCATCTCGCCCGTCTATTTCCCCACACACATCCTTCGTAGGCGAAACTCTAGTCTCTCGCCTCTATTCAAGCGGTACTACAGCATCTCGCCCGGATTATTTTTCACACGATTACTTCGCACAATTCACAGGCGCGATTCTGGAACTTCGCTTGTACAAGCGTGATACTTAGATATCGCTTTGGGAGTGGGCGAGGTGTTGAGATTTCGCCTGTATGTTTGTTTCGCAGGCGGTAAGCCACAATCCCGCTTGTACCAGGCGAAGTATTAGTATCTCGTCCGTCTTTCCAAGCGATATCGTGGTGCTTCGCTTACCCACAAACGGTACTCTACGACCTCGCCTGATCATTCACCGCTGTTTTTGACCCAGATCAAAGATCAAATTTTTTGATCTTTGATCGATGGGTATAATCGTGTGATTGTGGATGCTCTTAGTATATATATGAGGGAGGTATGAGATTCAAATAAGCAAATAAAACTAGGGAAAATTGGTCTATTGTCCAAGATTCCCTAAGTTATGGTTCAAGAGGACATGCAAAAATAAGGAATTGGTGAAATGGACACAAAAAAAAAAAAAGATAATTATGTCTCATCTTTATATTTATTTATTTTTTATATTTTCTCTCTCCGATTTAAAAACAAATCACAAAAACATTGATAACTTTCAAAATATATATTCGATTTTAATAAAACTTATAGTTTTGGAAAGGGTTTTAAATTATCTACAAAACAAGATCCATTGTTGATAGTAAATTCAAAAGTTATTTTTTCCGAAAGAAAATAACTAGGATGAAACTGGTTGCATCCTGAATTAAAATAAAAAAGAAAGTTATTCAAAAAATAACTTGGATGAAACTGGATGCATCCTGATTTAAACTAAGAAAATAAAAATATTCGAATAATAGCTAGGATAAAACTGGTTACATTATGGTTTAAAATAAAAATTGAAAAAAAATATTTGAAAATAGCAGTGATGAATCTGGTTGCATCCTAACTTGAATTTGTTTTCATCCATGCTTATACTAGTATGAAACTAGTATCATCATGCTCAAAACACTCTAAAAAAATTGGTACATGGCTCAAAAATGCTTGAGAAGAAGAAAATAAGCTAAAAATAATAAAACATGAAATTTGTAATGTTTTTCTGGTGTTACAGATTAACTGTTGCAATGAAGCTGAAGATAAACGTTTCGAAGTTGAAGATAAACGTTGCTGATTGGTTGAAGAAACCATTGCTGTTGAAGATAAACGTTGCGAAGCTGAAGATAACCATTGATGATTGGTTGAAGAAACCGTTGCAGTTGAAGATAAACGTTGCAAACCTAAAGATAAACGTTACTGATGGGTTGAAGAAACTGTTGCCTTTTCTCTGTTCTTCCCGTTTTCTTCAGCAACAACAACACATAATTTTTTTGAATTGATTTTTTTCGCTATGTTTATCTTCCTGAGCTCGACCCAACCTTCATAACCTCTTTTGTGACTCAACCAAACCTTTTTATACACCCCATGAGCAACAATTCTCATTTTTCTGAATAATGAAACCACTTCTGCTTGCTCTTGTAGTTGCAATACCACAATAACTTTTACATCGATAATTATACTAAGTCGTGTACTGTATATAGATATCTAGATCTTCCTATATATATAAAAACTGTAGCATCCATCCACGTCTGGACAACATAAAGTCAAGAATTTGAATTCAATGGCCTAGTCCCCATCACTAGAATGTTCAACTTACGTAGCAGAAAGCCCATATTTTAAATTGTGGCGGCAAATTCTAAGAAGGTACTAGTACTACTACTAACCAGGAGACAATGAAACTTCCATCCAAGAGAATATATCACCTAAACAGTTGCGTCGACTGATAGGGAGGTGATGAAGGGAGGGTATATCGGTACATTAGTTTTAAATTTTTTGGACAGATTATCCAAATTGGATATTTGGGAAGTATCTCTTAGAAATATGGATATTAAGATAGTATCATATTTTAAAAGTCTTATACACCCATAAAACTAAATATGGGTTATTGAACCAATTAACTAATAAAACTAATCTTGTTTTAATTGTAAACTGGCTTGGGGATTGGTCCCGAAATCTAGCTCTTCGTGAGCAAAACTTCCAAAAAACAAATATTTTAAGGATAAAAACTCTACTAACCCTTCGTGGACTTGGAAATGTATAAAAAATGGTTTGGTTCTAGTAGACCTTAATTCTATTTGGGAGGTTGATGACGGTATTTCAATAAACATCTGGTCTGATACTCGGGTTACTAGTTGATCTGCAACTCTTCATCAGATTAATAGAAGAAACAACATAACACTTATAACTAATCTTATTGATGAGTTTACTAAAAACATAAAATCAAAATTTAATTCTCAATTCATTTCCCGATTTCCATTGATTACTGCATTCTAAAAACTAGGTTAAATAACAACCAGAGAGACATTATCAGATGGAAACTAACAGAAGACGTTGACTTCACTACTAAATTTATGTATGAAAAACAGATGGGAAATAATACTGCTACCTGATAGACACATTTTTATGTCTGATTTGTCTCAATTCTAAATATTGTTAGTTCTCATTTGTGTACTTATATTGTGATTTTATTGTGTTTTTAGGTATTTTTGGAGATATAAACATTTGGGAAAAATTAGCTAAAAAAAAATACTAAAGGCCCAAAATTGATAAAGACACATTTGGTTCAAGGCACCCAAGCCCATTTCAAATTTAATTTGGCGGGAAAAGAATTATATTCATTTGCATGAATTTTGGATCGAGATTTGAAGAGATTTTTAAGGTTTTAAGACAAGAAATATTCTTGCCTTATTAAAGAAATCGTGTACAACTTAAATTCAATCAAGACATCGTCAACTCTCATGAATCTGTGGAAAATAAATCAGTTGGAAAGAAAAGAATTATTCTCGGATTAAAAAGAAGTTATTCTCACGTATCTTCTCTAGTTTCAGATTAGGAAACATAATCATATCTCGGGCTTTTAAAAGCAAGAGATTGATTCAAAATTAAAAACATGGAATCGAGAAAAAGAAAATAATATAAACCGAGAATATTTCTTTGATTGAATGAAGAGATTTTGAGGATTTGTGATGAGATTTGAAGGTGCATTGAGGCCGTATTATAAATAGATATCGAAGAGAACAATTAGGGGGGGGGGGGGGCTGGAGAGGCCAGGAACGAAGAATCATAATCCAGAAAAAAAATGCTCGTGATGAAGAAGATGAAGAAATCGTTGTTAAAAGCTTGAAGTTTCCGTGGCCAAAAAGTTGAAGATTCTCTTGCTAAAGCTTTTAACTTTTCAATATTTATCTTTATTTGCAACGTTTATCTTCAGTGAAACACTTTTCCCTATGTAACACCGAGTCTGTAATGCTTATATACGTTGCAAATTTCCTGTCTTCAGTATTTTCACTCTTTTTCATTATTTGTAAACAGTTTGAGCCATGAATCATTATTTTGAGCAACTGGTTAATATGAGGAGATAAACCCCTTTGCTGAGGCGATGGAGGAAGCCATTGTTCCAAAAAAGTGGTATATTTCTATTTTTAATTGATTTTTGCAATTTCTTTATGAATATTTGCTTTGTTTAAAAAAATTGATTTAATGATTTTTATTAAACAATTGTGATTTCTTTTGATAGAGCATGCTTAGCCTAGGGTTTTTGATGTTCTATGCTTTCGATTTACAATTGTTATTTTGAAAATCTACGTTTGTAACATATTAAAATCACTTTAATTGTAAAGAATTGCATGAATATTGATTATATTGAATCACTTTAATTGGTTAATGGTGAAATCCATAACCTCAGTGTTTGTGAATATTATTTTCATCTTTTATGTATATTTTCTAGTTTAAAAATTAGTTTATTAAATCTAAAATCAATCTTCACAAGTTCGAGAGTTTGAAACCCTTTTTTACTATTATATCGAAAAACATATCACTACCCAAAATCAATTTTCAATAACCAAATTTTGGAAAAACCTTTGGAGTCTGAAATTTCTCAATGGATAAATATCTTCTTATGGAGATGCTGAACAATCCTCTCCTTTTGAAATAAAGTTGGCACAAATTGTAACAGGCATGAACCCATAATGCATCTGTTGTAATGATTATCACGAGGAAATTATGCGACATCTCTTCTACGACTTCCACTTTGCTAAGAGCATATGGGTGCTCCCCCTTTCACTTTTTCCTTACATAATAACCATTATTAATACTTTCTATTAATCATAATTGGATCACTGGTAAAACACGCTCTTTCAAGACTGAACATGGATGCCTTACATGGGAGTAATCTCCAATGTATCCCGCCATGGATGCAATCTTTTTGTGACAGATAAAAGAAAGACACGGATGCACCACATACATGTGAAGATGTCAATTATCAACAATGGCACACCTAGTGACATGAATATCAACTGTCAACGTCATTTGATGTACAATCAGTATACTCACGCTTTTATCCTAGCCTCGTAAATATTCAACGATCTCAAGTTGTGTGTTCGCAGCAAATCAGTGGATCACATCAACAACATATTCCATCATTAATTGCTCGCCCCACCAGTGAGCGTATTTAGGCGCGTTCTTGGCCCATTAATCAAACGCAATACTCCCCCAACAATCTAACTAATTATACTCAGCATTCCAACTCGTCGGTTCAATTAGCAATCTAGCTCGTTGATCCAACCAATGATCCAACTCGCCAATCCGATTAATTAACGATCAAACTCGTTTCAACTCATCATGCCCATCAATGACGAGATATATTTCAAATCCGGACATGCAAGACAATTTAAATATGGCCGGCCTTGTGAAGTCTAAACTCTCCAGTGCTATGACTCTACGCTCAGCGTTTTTTGGAAGAAAGAAAAACCAGGAACAAGAATTACTTCTTACTCTCCGCTAATGCAACAACGCTAAAAAAAAATACCTCTCACTGATGCAACACTGACAACTGATACATCTCTAGTCGAATTGATAATTGAACAAATGTTCAAGGGAATCCTAACAGTGATTTCTTTTAGTTGGATCGAGCCATTTTCAAACATGCACGAGTTTAAAATAATTAGAGTCTACCCCAGTGCGAGTTTTACTCACAGTAGTCGAACAACTGCGGGCATCTTGTTTAAGTATTTGTGAACAGAGGGAAAAATCGTAGCTGATAAATATGCTAGCAGGAGGCAGATTATATTAATTAACGAGCGGCACCATGGAGCCCAAAACTTGGAACTCCAACAACCGTGGAAAAGTTAATCATCGATAAACAACTCTATCCATTGTTCACATTGTTTATCTTGCAAATGGTCGAACACATATTATTTTCAACTGATGAATAAAATGATAAACCGGCATGGTAACTAAAGGATGCCTATTTCTGATATTGGATTCATCCATATCTCATAAGGTAAGCCTAACGATTACTTAATTTCTTTGTATTATTTGTGTTTTCTAGTCTTACAGCAAATGTACAATTCACAAACAAATGCATGATTCAAAAATAAATGCATGATTTACAAACAAATGTATGATCCACAAACTTCTATATGATCCAGAGCTGTTTAACAATGACTCTTGCATAGCAAAGATCGATCACAAACTTCTAGCATACTAGTCAGAGCTGATAAACAATAACTCGTGCATGGCAAGCACCGATCCCAAATTGGCTTTGATTAAAGGAAATATTTCAAAAAATATTACTTGTATGGTCTTAGTCAATACTTGTGCAAATTTGTGAGCAAGCTAAACCGGTATTAGCAGATTCAAGAATAGCAAGGACCTGGTTCCATGGGAAATGGAACCACATCTCAGGGAAATAAGAGCAAACTAACTTGGATTTGATTAGATGAAGTATTCCAAAAAATATTCCTCTCATGGTCTTAGTCAATACTTGCACAAATTTGCGAGCAAGCTAAATAGGTATTAGAGGAGGCTTAAGAATAGCAAGGACCTATTTCAATGGGCAAGGGAACCCCATCGCAGCGCAGTGAGAACAAGATAAGTTATCTACAATAATAAGGCCTCATTTCCAGTGTAATGGAACATCCCTATTCTCAAGGAACTGGGAGCTCGTCATACGAGTCAAAAGACTAACTAACTATTAAGATTGGGACCTAACAACTTGAAGAAGTTTTATTGGAGCCCGATTGAAAATGATAAAAACAAATCATTTTCATAAAGAAGCTTTATTGGAGCTGGAGTGCAAGGAGACAAAAAAATCAAATTAAATTCACGAATGAGCTTTGATGGAGTTATGAAAAAAATAATAATAAGTTAAATAGCAAAGAACGATGAAAAAAAAGAAGTTACATGATATATAGAAGAAAAAAAATCGTTATCTACTACAAAAGACCTCAAGGGAACGGGTTTCATATCTAAATCATGTTCCCCGCATCCGACGTGTTGTTGGGTTGAGATATATTAAAGCACCAATTGAACAAACAAAGCGTATTGTGTCTAAAGGACACCACATATCAAGCTCTCAATGACTAAGTAGTTGTGATATTATACAACTACCCAAAAGGTGTGGATCACATCTCGGTATTAACATCATCGTAGAAACATCAATTGGATTATATTCATATAGCTTTATACCAATGCAAGCACAAGGATATATACTTCACAAAAGCAATATGCCATTTTTTTTCTCCAAACAATGAAATTATAGGGCTACCGCAGTACGAGCAGAAAGCCTTCCATCGTGCAGATAGCCTCACCTCACAAGTGTGAACTTAAGTCTTGCTATCATCGCAAGCATAAGATTTCACCAAGTTTTGCGCCAGTATAATCACAAACACTTGTTACTACGAGACCGACACTAATAGTTGACCCAAAAGACTCATACATTGTCCCAAAGAGATGACAACGTGTGCAACAGTCACTGTGATAACCTTGGCATAATGTAAACAAAAAGACGTGTCATAATGCAAGCAAGAAGCGTTGTTATAACAACAAACACATAGCTTGCAACTTATGATGCAATCATCACACCTTGTTCATTTTTTAACTACGACAAATTCATCCCATAACACCAAGTGAAATCTTATTTGCAAACAGAATACCATGTCACTTCAACAAGTAGCTTAGGGGTGTCTGAGTAAAATGTCGGAGCAATTGACCTAGGGAACTCTTCTTAACACATCAACAAGTTGAGGATTAAGAGGGGCGATGTTTGTACATGCAGTTTATTACATGAGAAGTGGGCTCAAAAGCTCTTTAGCCCAGTTAATACTGGCCCCATTTAGGAAAATCATATTATTGGGCTCCTGGATTGAAGTCTAAGTCCATTTAAGGTTAGTAGCTCAGTATGTTAGTCTACTTACAAAAAGTGATCAGATATAAGGTATCTACGGTAAGATAAACCTGGATGAAAAGTAGGACAGATACATATTCAAACTTGAAGATAAGAATGAATCTAACTAGTTACTAGTCCTGATACATGGTCAAAACCTAATTATCCTAAAGAAGAGAATGAACCTGGTCATGAATCAATCCAAGAACATTGATATTATCCTGATAAATAATACTCCCTCCGTTTCAGGAAAAGAGTTACTATCACTTTTTCAATTTGGCATGTTTTTAGGCTAAAATAAAAAAGTGATAGTAACTCTTTTCCTGAAACAAACGGAGTATTAATTAAATTAATCTTAAAGATAGAAATGAACCTGATTAGTATTTATTTTAGGTACATTGATATTATCCTAATAAATAATATTAATGAGATTATCTTTAAAATAAGGTTGAATCTAGAAAGGAATTAGCCTAGATATATAACCAAGATGAACCTAGACAGATAGTGGATTGGGTGCATATCCTCTACAACCTATAAATAAAGGAGGAGTTTGAATCAGAAAGGTACATATTTGCTAATCCTTTTCTCCCCATAAAAAACTGCAATAAACTTTTACTCATTGAGGCATCAGAGTGCCCTTGCAGGTACCCCCCACTTTCATTTATCAACAATTCTTGGAGAGCCAAAGCTATTGGAGCGTTGATTCATCAAGTAGCTAAAATATCTTAATCCTTCAAGAACGATTCTCGAGGAACACTATTGAATCATCCAACGGTCCACATTTCATCATCAAGTACAAATCTCAAGAAATATTGTTGATTTATCTAACAACTAGAATTTCATCTTCAAATCCAAATCCCGGGGACTATTTTTTTAAATAAACAAAGGCCTTCAACAAGGCTAAAGATCTGCATCAACTATTGTTCTAAGCCATATATGAGGAACAGACCAGAACAGAGAAGTAGAGTTAGCCTTATCCCATTGGGCCAAATAGTAAGCAACAAGATTACATGACCGAGGCTGAAAAGAAAATTTATAGACATCAAGAAGGGAAGCAAAATAATCAATATCCTTGAAGATAGCATCAATCCTTTGATTTCCACTGAATCTTCTCAAAGAGAACTGATCCATTAGATTATTGGCATCGCTCTCAATGATGATATGAGAAATCTTCAGCTCCACTGCTTTCTTAATGGAATCCCAAACAGCTCGAGCTTCATATTCTTCAGTTGAGTCCACATCAAAAGTCATTGAGGCATAAAAGGAAGCTTTATTCTTGAAACCTTTGATCACATATCCTGCACCATTTTCCATAGTTATATTATCAAAGGCACCATCGGTGTTGCATTTTATCCATCCAAATAGGGGGGGCAGGGCATCCACTTATCATGACTAAGAATATTTATGCTAGATGGGATTTGTAAAGTAGGATCCCTAATTATAAGCATGGATTTAGCTCTACAGATAACACCCTGGTGTGTTTCCTTCTTATCATTAAAAATCAAAATTTCTTACTACTCCAAAGAAACCAGAGAATGGTAACAAAGAAACTATGAAGGTCATCAGGAAGTCTAGTAACAGAATCAACCATCCAGAAACAACTCCAATCAAATATATATCCAGGAAGCTAGTAGTATTAGCACAAAAATTAGAGATAAACCAGACACGACTAGCAATGGGGCAAAGAACAAGACCATGCATAATAGATTCCTGATTATCAACATATCTGGGACAATCCATAGTGGTCATATGCATTATAGTATAAAGCACAAACTTAGAAGGAAAGACATCTCTAGTCGCCTTACAAATAAAAAGTTGAATTCTATGAAAGGCCTTCAACTTCCAGATACACTTCCAAATATTGCTACATGGTGAAGGTATAGACCCTATGAATCTCATGTAGGCATATTTAGAGGAAAATATACCAGACTTAGAAAGTTCCCAAGCCATCATATCGGAGTGAAACACTGGCTTAAGGGGATGGTGATAATCTTTTTAACATAAGCATTATCAAAATGGTATTGTGTCTACTAAGATTCCATGTTCTAGACTTTTGGTTAATGAAGTACGAGAATTTAATGTCAGGATCAGGGGGGACCAAGGGATTAGGAGTACAAGACCCAAAACTTGGGATCCATTTATCACACCAAGGTCAATAAATTTACCATCACCCACAATCCAAGAGATAAAGGGTTTGATAAGCTCTTTAATAGTGTAAAGGAATTTCCAGGTCCAAGAAAAATTACCAGAGCATTTGGCATTCATAAAATCAGTCCTACCAAAATACTTCGCTTTTAAGGAGACATCAAGCAGACAATCATGATTCCTAATGAGTTTCCAGGCATTTCTGGCCAACATAGCTAAGTTATTCAGTCCATTTTTCCTAAAACCAAGGTCTCCTTCATACTTAGGGAAGCACAAAGTATCACAACCTAAATGATGTAATTTTTTATCCTTGAGATCTAAAGTCCACCCCCCCCACTAGAACTGACACAAATGGGAGTCCATCTTCCTACAAAAGTATTTAGGGATAAGTAAAGCACTCATTTGGTAAAGAGGGATAGCCTGACCAACATGTTTGATAAGGGAAGTTTTAGCAGCCTGTGAAAGGAGCTTATGAAACCAGAAAAAGATCATAGCATCAACAGACTGGAGAATTCTCATGTGAGTTTAGATTTTAGATTTAAAGGCAATGGGGGTACCAAGATACTTTTCACCCAAGTCCTGGGAAGTTATGTTCAAAATACCAGATAATTGAATCATCAAAGGGTCTAGTATTTTCTTACTGAACAAAATTCCATATTTATTAAAGTTTATTTCCTGACCAAAATCAAGATAATACTTATGCAAATAATTTTTAATGGTTTGAAAATCTTTCAAATCATCTTTAGAGAAAAGAAGGGAATCATTAGTAAACAAAAGGTGAGTAATATTAGGAGCATTCTTACAAATTTTAATTCAATAAATAAGACCATTCCTAGTCAAAGAATCAATGTAGGCAGACAAGGCCTCAGAGAAGATGATGTAAACATAAGGAGAGTGTATATGTCTTAGGCCTCTTTCGGGCTTAATGAGACATGATGGCACCCCATTTAAGAGAACAAAATAAGAAACTATGGATAAGCATTTACTAATTAACTTGATCCAATGATCATTTAGACCCATTTTGTTTAAAGTTTTTTCAAGAAAGAACCATTTCAGCTTATCATAAGCCTTACATGGATGTTATACCTTCCTGCCCTTATGATGGTTAACAGAGTGAATAACCTCATGGACCAGAAGGATATTATCAGAAATACTTTTTTTATGGACAAAGGCACTTTGGTTCTAAGAAATGAGGTTATCCATAAAAGGTTTCAGTCTATTAGCCAGGGTTTTAGACAAGATTTTATAAATAAAATTGAACAACCCAATAGGTATATATTGAGAGACTAACTCAGCTAGATAAATATTTGGGATCAAAGAAATGTTAGTGTGATTGAAAACTTTGGCAATATGCCCTGTTCTGAAACATGACTGAGTCATGTCAATCACTGCTTCACCCACTATATTCCAATATTTTTGGTAAAAAAGGCCAGTAAAAACCATCAGGTCCAGGGGATTTTTTCCTCATATTTAAAAAATAATATTTTTAATTTCTTCATCTGTAAGCTGGGTGTTTAGATGTTGATTATCCTCTAAAGAAAACTTAGAAGGGAGTTTTTGGAGGATTTCATCCTGAAATTGTTGGGGGTGTAAGGAGTAAAGGCTTTTGAAATAGTCAAAAAAGAAGTTAATGTACCTTCTCTATCATTTAGAGTAGTACCAACAGACTCTTTGATCCAACTAATGGCATTTCTCTTTCTCCTAAATAGAGTGACTCTATGAAAATAGGGAGTAGTCCTATATCCTACCATAAGACAAACTTCTCTAGATTTATCCTTCTAATATAATTTTTCTAAAGTATACAGGTAAGCCAGTCTATCCTTTATGCGGGATAAAGAGCTAGAGTCAGCAGGATTGGAAACTTGGACAACAACTAACTCCTCTCTAGTGGTAGATATATTAGTTTGAATATTACCGAAGGAGGATTTATTCCATTCTCTAAAGCCCCTTTTGGTACTCATAAGCTTATCTCTTAATTTATAGGCAGGGGAACCCATAACGTTGCCGACCAAGAATTAGTTATGTTTTCCATACAAGTTGGATCTTCAATCCACATAGCCATAATATGAAAAGGTTTAGGCATGCAAGCATTAGCAAAATTAAATCCTATATGTATGGGACAATGATCATAAGATTCTCTAGGAATGTTATTCACACAAAACTTGGGGAAAAGAGATTCAGAAGCATGATTAATAAGACTTCTATCAAGTCTCTCAAGGATAAGATAAGAACCAGATTGCATATTAGACTAAGTGAATCAAGGTCCAGAGAACCCAGGATCATGCAAAGCATATACATCACAAAAATTTCTAAGATTATAAAAATCATCATCATTAACCTCAACCACCACATTTGTCCTTAGGTTCTAACAAAGCATTAAAATCTCCTATAAAGAAAACTAGCTCATCAGTGTGTGTGAGAGGGAGAAAGGGGGGGGGGGGGGGGGTATCTAGCATGTATTGACTTTTCCAAAAGGCATGGTTCCTAAGATTACTATTTGGTTCACCATAGATGAAATATATGTGATGGGTCTTAGAATGTATGATATCCCTAGTTGTAACATAGATTCCCCTAGAGTTGGAGAATAACATGCTCAAGTTAATTTATGTTTTTCCAAGCAAGACTAATCCTCCACTCGTTCCAACACATGGAACATTTAGAGTACATGGGAAACCCATATTCTTAAGCTTCCTAACAACATTATCCTTTTGCATTTTAGTCTCGGAGAGAAAAACAATATCTAGGATAATATTTCTAAGCAATATGTTCAACTCCTTATTTGTGGTTTCTTTCCCAAATCCCTTCACATTTGAGACCAACATATTAACATTATTAACCGGGAAAATGGCAAGGGAATTAGACATGTTATTTTCAGAATCATTTAGAGGAGATGGAATGGAATTATTTACCTGGTTGGTGGAGTCAGAGCTCCCATTAGGTTGAGTATTAGCGGAATCACCACTGCTTTGAGAATTATGGGCACCATTCAGATCTGGATTAGAAGCATCCTGAGAAGAGTTGTTGCGAACACTGTTGTTGTTAGAAGAATTACCAAAAGCTCAATTGAAACTACCATAAGAGTTAACCAAAGAATGGGTGTTGATTGCTGAGGTTTGATGATGAATATGAGGAAGATTACCCAGATTGATAATAGGGGGACAAAGGTTGGTATAATCAGGTTCAAAGTTGACGAGACGTTCAGGAGGAACCACAAAAATACTAGCTAGAGATGGTTTAGTAGCTCTACTCGTTTCCATAGGTCAACTCTTGGATTAATCTTATGTTTAAGACTAAACAAAGCATCATGTTCAGTTGCAAGGGAGATAATTTCCTTTCTAGAAATTATAGGCAAATGAGTTGTCAGAATAGATTTATCAAAGTTTTTGAAACGTCAGGATGAATTAGAGGTGTGAATAGGTCTTAAAGATTTAAATGGAGAAGGAAATATGATTAAAGTATGAGCAACATTATCTTTTTGATTGACCAACAGATTTTGGGCACTTGCGGAGAGGCGGTATAACTAATTGCATGATGGACTTGGAGTGGGCCCATATCATAAATCTTCAAAGCATTGGATCTGTGAGCTATTGTATTGGGCTTCCCTTTCAAACTTTTTTCTTCAAAATTGTTGAAATTATCAGTTGCAGCAGCAACTTTACCTTTATCCAATATATTTTGATTTGGAGATTCTTTTTGCGTATCCATAACAATGTCTGCACGAGTTGGTAGAGGAATTTCAAGGACGTCAGAAGTAATCACTTAAATAGGAGAAGCCTGTGGTTGGGGAGGAATCAATCTTGATAATTTTAGAGCATTTAATGAATGGCTAGCTTCACCTTGGATTAACTTCAGTTTAGTTTTCTTCCTTGGACAGGCAACATCTTTGTGATCAATTATTCGAAAGGAAGTGGATAAAAACCTTGGAACCATGAGATATCGACACTTTATAAAAATGGTTCTATTCTACCTCTAGTGACCAAAGGGATTCCAGTTGGTAAGGGTTTATGGAGAGGAATACGCACAAAAATCTCAATATTCTTCTTCAAATGATGATTCCCATAGGGTTCTTTAGCATCAACAAGTTCTCCGAATTTGAAAGTTAAATCTTTTAGGTCTTCAAACACGTTACATTCCTTTGGAACATTACATAAGACTAACCAAATTATCTCATCTGTGAATGCTGTTTGGAAATTCACTGGTGTTTTAGGATATAAACAAATGTACGGTAAAATCGTACTTTCAAGTAGGTTCGAGAGATCAAGCTCGAACATGACGAGCCTAAACCAAGAAATGACCCTTCACATCCTACTTTGATTACAAAGGTGGAGCGATTGGGTAGGTCTTAGGGGAGGTAAACAAAGAAGGTTGAGAAAAATATCAATGTGATAGATGATTTGTGAAAAAAAAGGATACTTTGAGATGAATCATTAATTCTATATGTATTTATTTCTCCTGACTTGTTGTCATGTTCTTGAAATGGATGAGAACTATCTATTTATAGTTCAAATGAGACACATTGATTTCTCGTAAGTCGTGGAAGTTAGGGAGAGGTGGAGAAGTGATGATTGTGGAGATTGTAGTGGGATGGTGCCCGGAAAGTAGGGAAGACCCGTCATATACCACTACTCATCATCCTCTCAACTGCTCTATAACCGCCCATTACTTGTTACCTTCTTGTTCTTGGAGGTGGTGCCACCACCCACGATTTTCGTAGAACGCCATACCAATACCCTAATGAGAACCCCCCCTCCCCCGCCCCCCCCATATGTTGTATTTGATATCTCGTGGAAATAGTGGAGTCATAAGCCACTATTGTTTTGATTAAGTCAAGTGAAGTCAAATGACTTGCTAAGTCAGTGAGGCAAGTTGTGGGACTCACTGGATTGGTAATCAGACTGATTAATATCGAGTCCGGGAAGTTCAGTAGTCATGTACTTGCTTAGAAGTATCATGCACATTTAATGGTTAAGTATTAGCTCAAAAGTGACGTAGCATAAGTCTGAGAAGCATTTGAAGCCAAATATTATAAACGGCTTCTTGAGCAAGGAATGTCACATTATTTATGGCGCATTATTTATGGCATTGCTTATTTATTGTGGCGCATCCAAGAGGAATGTCACATTATTTGTGGCTTATATTTAAGCAAAGTGCTAAAATAACACATTTGGGCTCATGTGAGCATTTTGAGAAGCATTCGTTGCGAATGAAGCGTTAAGCTAGAATATATAGGGTTTAAGCATTAGCTATTACCGAATTTGATAGATGTTGCTGGAACATCGATGCGCAGTCGAGACAAGTTCAAGGAATTCAGCCGTGGAATTTATGCGACTTGAGACTAATTCGAATTGGCATGAATAGTATGAGTATTGAGAAGGCCGCGGGGCCAGTTTAGAATGTTTAAACAGAATCCGTACTCTTAATTCGCTTGCGGAATATAAACAGAGAGACAATATTCCATATTTTGATGTAGAATTGAGCATATGCGCGTAAATATGCACATATATTCTTGTTCCTTAGCGGAGGGAAATTTTATAATTCTAGCCCTTATCAAAAACTCACCATCTACAACTGTCCATCCAATTAACTGAACCGTTCTCAACACAATGAGATAACCACATACAAACCAAGGTCTCTGAGTTTCAACCTTGTTGAATTCACTTTCATCCAGAAACCTTATAAGCATTTTATTTCTTAGCCCAATGAAGGTGGTGACAGTAGGGGTTTAAATGAGAGGCCACTAAGAACAAATGTAACTTCTTACAAATGTTGTTGGAACGAGAGTTTTACTGCAGACGTAGCCCACCATACACAATTTGCAATTGTTATCATTCTCAAAAAGAACCACTGTTTTATCAATGAAGACAGGTTCAATAAGGGTAGATGGGAGTTTTGTTGGTAAGGTGAGTTTTCAGTCATTTGGGAAGAAAAGCCTTAAATATCTTTCCCTGTAGAAGGGTTTTTTTCAGAACTTTTGAGGTGATCCATAAAAGAGATTAAATTGAATAATATATTGATCGAGGGGATGTGGTTGGTTGAGAGAAGTTGAGGATGTCATTTTGAATATGTGTTTTTAACTGTTTATACACTTGCAACTGAATAAGACAACACCATGAGATGGTGTTACCAAAGCTTTGAAAGTGATATTGCATGAGAAAACTACATGACGTAGGTTGTTTGAAATATCAAGGATTCAACCTTAAAATGTGAAAGATTTGGTTGTTGAAAGTATTCCTCGTAAGGGAGGAGTGTCTGAAACGATGCAAGGTTCTGACTATTGTAGCTTGAATGCTGGTCCATATTTTCTTTTGCCTCCTAATGAAGCAGATTGTTTTGAGTGAGACCATGACACCTTGGCAAATTGAGTTCTTTCACATGTTGTTGAATAACTCTTTCAACACGGATGAAATTGCTGACATTTTCCTTACATAGAATGTTGCTGATGTAAAATAGAAAGGTAACAATCTGGGGAGAAGAAACTTTGTAACAATAAGTGCATTTATTTGCTATCCATCTATATGAGGTTGGGTTTGCGGTAGTTTCCAAATAAAATTAAAGCATTAGCTATGAAGCCATTATAAAATTGGAAAAAGAAAGTGGGGGGAAAGTTTTGAAAATAGTAGAACAATTGCGCAGGATTCCAAGTTGGACATCCTTTATGGTCGAATTATTATCTTAACCCAAGGTCAAACCAGGAAGGGTTAATTACAAATGGGTTGTTGAGAAGTTGGGATGAATTGAGACGATCCAATAATGAAAATAAAAGCTATTCGGCCTACTCCAAGGAACAATGGTGCATCTTAACAAGTGTTGACCGGTCTAGATCTGCAAGAAATTTAAAAAATTAATTAATTCTCATAAGATCTTAATAGGATTAGGTGAACAACCAATAAACCTCTTGATGGTAGCCCTGAACATGATTAGACGTAAGGGAGAATAATGAATTAGATTCTGAAGAGACAAATAACCAAAGTAATGATGGTTCCAGAAAAGGTGCAAAGAATTTGGGGGAATGATGGTTACTTACGGATAGTTACGAAGGTTCTGGAGAATATGAAAAGAGTCTTAAATAGGCGTGAATTGCCAAGAGATTAGATATTTTACCAAATGCCATAAATGGCTAGTAATGCCATCTTTTGGACTTTTATAAAAGCAATTTAAAGAAACATTTCGAGGATTAAGCTAAATTAAACCAAAAGAGGGAATATTATAAAAAAATATTTAAAAATGGAAGATTAGAATGCAAATGGCAATAATCAACCATTCACAGCATTTGATTTTTCAAAAAAGGTTGCAGTAACTCTGGAGACACATGAGATTGAGAAGTTGGGAGATTTTTTGGGTGAGGAGATAGAAAGGCGAAACCGCTTAATTGAATAACAAAGGATTCGTCAAGAGAATGAAGTTGAATATTCTCTATAGAGGCAAGGGATAAGAGGAATAAATGAAAGAGAGAAGAGAAGGATGCTGATTACACATGGAAGAAGACCCAGCGTGCAACTGAAGAGTCGGATTAGGAATATGGATACGAAAGTTCAGAAAATAGTTCAAATAAAGAGGAGAAGAATGGTCTTCATACCCAGGACGCTGAAGATATTTCCTATGAGCAATACCTAGCCGAGAAAGCCAATCGTCTACTCTTTGCAAGAACAATGCAAGAGCGACTGAATGTTGATTCAAATGGAGAGACTGTTGAGGGGTTAGACGTAAACGGGGAACCAATGTGTAACGGACCGGGAAATCCCGCCCATGGCGCTGCGCGCCGCGGAGGCTAGGACTCCCTAACGTGCCACTTGAAACGACGGTAACCGAGTCTTAAAGCTTAACCTCATGCTAAGCAAATGCAAGTCGATTTTCCTTTATAACCATGGTACTCAAAACGTAGTTTCCATACGTCACTTCACACTTGGTTCTACAAAGGGTGCAAGGCCATAAAAGCCAATGGTGATGCCTTCGACATGCATTAAATACCTTTGAGCATTATCCAGGACTAAGTCATGCCTTGGACTAGCACATATGCCATTGTAGATCTTTTTTTTTCCTTAATTTTGTTCTTGATCATGTGCTAGGTGCATGCGCCGACCTTGCTCTTGCCATGGGTGCATCAACCATGCATATACCATTTGTATTGTATAGCTTGATAGGAAGTATGAACACCCATCAAATAGAAGCAACCACCTCATCAAGTGTGGAAACAATCATCTCTTGCTCGTACTGCCGAGCCAGATGATATGAGTTACCAAAATATCGCAATCACCTCCAAATCAGATGATATGAGTGACAAGATGCTTCACCTCAATGCATTATATTACGGATGCCTACTTACCCAACCCGTACCTTGAAGGGATCAAGCATGACCATAGTAAATCTGTAAAGGGACAAGTATCTTAAGCCTATTAAGGAAAAGCCAAGATCGAAAAGGGCCAATCGTTTCGATAAGATATGCTTAGACATATAAAATCCGCGTCTAAAAATTTCCAACTTGATGTAGCAAGGCCAAAGGCCTGGAAAATCCTAGTCCGCATATGCCCAGGGATTTTCACATGGTACGCACCACCTTGTGTATAATTATCGCTACTTAATATGCAAATATTCATTCTCGAGTACGCAACATGGATAATTCAAGCTTCATCAGCTAAGATAGAAGCATATTGACGCTTACATATCAAGTACGCACCAACGTATAGGCCACATCGCATATATGCGCATTACCGCATAAGCACTTTCAACTCAAGCTCCCTCCTTATATGTGTCTTAAGCGCATTTCTATATATTTGGAAAAGAGGGGTAGGGGAATTCATCTACTGCAGTTTAGGCAAATCCGCCAACTGGTTAGCATAACTAAGCATCATCATTTTCCAACCAACACCTCCTCCCTCTATATTGTTTACTTGCATTTCTACAAGAATATAAAAGAACGGGAATGGACATTCATCTACTGCAGTTTAGGAAAATTTGTCAACTGGTTAGCATAGCTGAGGAAAATCCGCCAACTGATTAGCATGGCTAGGCAAATCCGCCAACTGGTTAGCATGGCTAGGAAAATCCTCCAACTGGTTAGCATGGCTAAGGAAAATACGCCAACTGGTTAGCATATCGAAGCATCATGGTTTTCCAACCAACACCTCCTTTCTATATATGTTTTACTCGTATTTCTACAAGAATATAAAAGAAGGGGAAGTGACATCCATCGAATGCTTTTTAGGCAAATCCACCAACTGGTTAGGATAGCTAAGGAAAATCCGCTAATTGGTTAGCATAGCTAAGCAAATCCATCAACTGGTTAGCATGGATAGGGAAATCCGCCAACTAGTTAGCATGGCTAGGGAAATCCGCCAACTGGTTAACATAGCTAAGGAAAATCCGCCACTAGTTAGCATAGCTAAGGAAAATCCTCCAACTGGTTAACATAGCTAAGGAAAATCCGCCACTAGTTAACATAGCTAAGGAAAATCCTCCAACTGGTTAGCATAGCTAGGCAAATCCGATTACTGGTTAGCATTGATAAGGAAAATCCGCTTTCTGCTTAACATTGTTAAGAAAATCCGCTTTCTGGTTAGCATAGCTAGGTAAATATGCTTTCTGGTTAGCATAGATAAGGTAAATCCACCAACCAGTTAGCATAGCTAAGCATCATCGTTTCCAATCAATACCTCCTCCTTATATATGTTTGACTCGTATTTCTACAATAATATAAAAGAAAGGGAAGGGACATCCATCGACTGCACTTTAGGCAAATCCGCCAACTAGTTAGCATAGCCAAGAAAATCGGTCAACTGTTAGCATAGCTAAGGAAAATCCGACAACTGGTTAGCATAGCTAAGGCAAATCCACTTACTGGTTAGCATGGTTAGGAAAATCCGCCAACTGGTTAGCATAGCTAAGGCAAATCCGCCAACTGGTTAGTATAGCTAGGAAAATCCACCAACTGGTTAGCATAGATAAGCATCATCGTTTTCCAACCAACACCTTCTCCCTATATATGTTTTACTCGCATTTATACAAGAATATAAAATAAGGGGAAGGGATATTCATCTACTGCACTTTAGGCAAATCCGTTAACTGGTTTGCATAGCTAAGGAAAATCCGCTAACTGGTTAGCATAGTTAAGGAATATCCACCTACTGGTTAGCATGGTTAGGTAAACCGCCAACTGGTTAGCATAGCTAAGGAAAATCCTCCAACTGGTTAGTATAGCTAGGAAAATCCACCAACTGGTTAGCATAGATAAGCATCATTGTTTTCCAACCAACACCTTCTCCCTATATATGTTTTACTCGTATTTCTATAACAATCTAAAAGAAGGGGAAGGGACATTCATTTACTGCATTTTACGCAAATCTGCCAACTGATTAGCATAGATAAGGCAAATCCGCCAACTGGTTAGCATGACTAAGGCAACACTACCCCAAATTCAAGGATTAGCAACTCAGATTCGCAACAGAAATTTGTTGTTGCTAAATTTTTCGAAATAGCCCAAGCCCTGTTGTTATATGCAACATCTTAGGTTTACATGTGCGAGTACCTTGTGGGCCTGATAACATATTTTGGTTATTTTTCCGCCCAGGATTTTAATAAGAAAGATTAATCCGCCCCTTATTACACATGTGCAACAAATTTGTGTGAGGCATATACTAAACCCTAACCTATTCAACCATCCTCCATTCTTCTTCCTCATTTCATTCTTCATTGCCTCGTATCCATACTCCTTTGCATCATCAGGGAGATTCAAACGAAAACCTTACCACCGCCAATCGAAACCTCCTCCTCCACCACTTCGAAAACACCACCAAGTATCGAAACATATTCTACCTTTCATATTTAGAGGTGAATGATGGTCTTAGCCAATTATCCAATCTAGATCTATATTCAAATCTGTCTTTGCTCCTTTTTCTCAAAACCCTGACTACATTATTTGTTCCTTTTTTATTAATTTTTTATTTCATTACTATGAATTAGCTACTGATTTTTAGGGTTTCACAAGAATTTTCCAATTTCCCCAAAATTTTTTTTGTTACTTTT
Source organism: Papaver californicum (assembly GCA_023531435.1). Taxonomy (NCBI): domain Eukaryota; kingdom Viridiplantae; phylum Streptophyta; class Magnoliopsida; order Ranunculales; family Papaveraceae; genus Papaver; species Papaver californicum. The sequence goes on from JAJJMC010003936.1 coordinate 8,579,339, forward strand.
AAGTTATTGGGTTTAATTAGTGTTTTTTTTTTCCTTTTAAGTAATGATTATATTGATGTTCTTTGAATTACTCAGTTGAATGCATGTTCAATTCAGTAGGTTTGGCTTGCTGAACTCATCCGACTTGCAGGAGAGACCAATGTTCAGGTAACTAAGATGTTTATTCTTATGTTAATTCTTGATTTTTCTTTCCAGCGAATTCAATTCTGGTTCACTTTTTGTTTGCTGGTGGTAGAGCTCTAGGTGGTGGTGTTGGGTGTTATTCACATGTAAGGTGTATGTGGCAATAGTTGCTGCAGTTCGTAAGTGGTGCTCATACTGGAGCTTTGTTTGATTTAGTCACACACTGGTTATTGCAGCAGATTTGGTTGTTTCTAAACTGTCAACTATGTTTTTTCAGGAATTATACAGATGGAACTTTGTTTGATTTAGTCACACATGAAGTGTATATTTGGACATTTAACTTAGCATAAACCATGGTTTTGTGATGCTGAATTGATGATGCTTGCAGGTTTGGATGGAATGGTGCTGATGTTGTGGATAATCTAGCTTTTGCTAGAGCCTATGACGTTGATCATTAGTACAGAAGTCTTCTTGAAACATCTTCTATGGTTGTAGAGATGAGGTATGGTTACTTTCTTGATTAGGGGATTCAGTTGTATAATTAATGCCGCAAATTACACTAGTAATAAACTCTTCATATTTTAGAATGATGCAATGAATCTTTAACTCACATCTCATTGAAAGATCAATCAGATATTTACCTCGCATGTGCTATTTTATATACTTATGTGTCTAGCACTGCATACTTTATCCGGAGCTTCGTACATCAATCTTTACCTCACACCTCCGAGTTTATTATTTCTATTGTTACTGTAATTATCACCTCTTTTTTTTTTCTCGTATGAGATCTAATTTGGATGTGGTTTGATTTTTCATGCTTAGTTGTTCTACCGAGGACACTGACCTCTGCCCCCTATATAAAATGATTGCAGGTACTACTTGTTGAAGGAATGAAGTTAGATAACGGATATATATCTACCCGTAAAGTGTCATCGTGCTAGTTTGCCTTTTTGGTTCTTTGCTATTTAACTCGGACAATCTAACATAAGGAATTATGATGTACAGTTTTTAATTTATTAATTTTTATCCTTCATATGGTCATTCACAATGAAGTTGGATATATCTACCCCTAAAGTGTCATCGTGCTAGTTTGCCTTTTTGGTTCTTTGCTATTTAACTCGGACAAATTAACACAAGGAATTATGATGTACAATTTTGAATTTATTAATTTTTATCCTTCATATGGTCATTCACAGGGATCTGTAAAGACCAAGCACCTTCTATTCCACCATGAATCCAAATTACATATGCTCCTTCAAGGAGGAAATAAGTATTAATTATTCAGAAACCAACATGGTTCATTTGTTCCATAAATCAATTCTGATAAGCTTTTACGTATTTGAATTAAAGAGGGAATTCCCCATGAACAAAGTCAGTTGTGTTTGTTTTCTTTCGTAAATTTTCCTGAAATGCCTTTAGTACATATACCATGATGCCTTTCAGTGGTGGTGGCCTTGGTGGATGGTGGTGGTGGATGTTTTGCTTGTTTCCTTTTTTTGCTGTTTTGGCTAGCCTGCCTTTCTTTGGTTTTTTCTTGTTGTCCAGTAATGAAAGTGACTTATATCTTATCTTGTTGTTGGGTGCAGAATTAAGTATTTGAATGGATGTCTATTTCATACTCAAAAGGATTTTACTACACACCGTGGATCTCAAAGGAAAGGGAAATGATGGTGATTCTATCTACAAGTGAGTAGCTTTGGTTAACTTTCAGTTTTGTCAGTATATACATAATATAAGTAACAAAATTTTTGATTTTAACTTTCCCATCTTTATCATTTCAAGTATTTGATTCTTAGTGGCGTTAGGAATATGGCGTTATGGATCTGATTCCTTTTTTATTTCCTCACAGGTGTGATTATGATGAAATGGTATCCAACTGATAGCCTTTACTGACTGAATCACCATTCATAACCTCAAATGGTGAACTACAACAGATCAACCATTCATAGCTAAATTGTGCAGTCTATTGAACTACAACAGATCAACCAACTCACTATGTAACATGAAGAATGCAAGGAGAGCTGCAATTACATCAACTTAACTACATCTTCACTGTATGTACATGGTCAATGCAGATGCACTATTTACTTTATTTATGTGTCTTCTCTTACTTCTGAAACTAAACTAAGTTCTTCACTGAAATCTAGTAAATAAAACCACAAATGATAAACGTAGTTGCTTCCTAACCTTTCTTTCATAAAATGTCTTTGATGTTTAAACATGTATCATTGAACATATCAATATCAATATAACTGGTGCATAATTTAATTGATTGATAATTGCTTGAATTACAGGGTTTACGGGTAGTTTTTCAGGATAAAATATAAATAGGGAAGAAATTTTTGACTAGGCCAATGAACACTGACCTCTTTTTTTTGTAAAAATTTAGCAACAACTGAACTTTGTTGCTAAATTTTTACCAGAAAAATTAAAGTCGGTCTTCGTTGACCTAGTAAAGATTCTGCAACAAATAGTAAAAATTTCGCAACAGCTTGCTAGTTGTTGCTACTTTTTTCACATCGCAACAGCTACATTTCCGTTGTGAAATTTTTTTACACCATGTTTTGGCAACAGCTGGATGCAGTTGCAAGCCGGTTATGTAACAGCGGTAGGCCGTTGCTAAACACCATTTTTGGTGTAGTGCAAATCCGCCAACTGGTTAGCATGGATAAGGCAAATCCGCCAACTGATTAGCATGACTTAGGCAACCAACTGGTTAGTATAGCTAAGGTAAATCCGCCAACTGGGTAGCATGGCAAGGTAAATCCGTCAACTGGTTAGCATAGCAAGGTAAATCCGCCAACTGGTTAGCATGACTAGGCAAATCCGCCAACTGGTTAACATGGCTAAGCATCATCGTTTTCCAACCAACACCTCCTCCCTATATATGTTTTACTCGTATTTCTACAAGAATATAAAAGAAGGGGAAGGGACATTTACCTACTGCACTTTAGGCAAATCCGCCAACTAGTTAGCATGGCTAAGGAAAATCCGCCACATGGTTAGCTTAGGTAAACCAAATGTCCCTTTCCTATATATGTCTTAATCACATTTCCACATATTTGGAAAAGGAAGGTAAGGGACATTCATTGACTGCACTTTGGGCTATAATGACCATTTTACCCCTTTCTTAAAACTTGATGAACCTGACTTTTAACTTCAATTATAAAATGATCGTTTTGCCCATGATGTGTAAAATTACTATTTTTTCCACTGAGTAACCATTTTTTCCCTGGTGTATAAAATTATTATTTTACACATGAATGATCATTTTACATATATTGTGTAAAATTACTATTTTACCCTTGAATAACTGTTTCGGCCTTGATGTGGCAAATTTCTATTTTACCCCTTTGACAAAAATGCATGTGTTACACAATAGAACTTGTAGAGGAGGTCAATGAGAATGAAAGTGATGAAGATGAATCTTCAGATGATACCGATTCAGGTTGATATGGTCCTGCAGCTTCAACTGGCTGTGAATACAGCCTTTGCAATGGAGAGGAAAACTACGATATCTACGATGGTGATGACTAGAAAAAGTCTTTCCTGGGGCATCAGGTAGATCATGGGTATTGAGCTTTTTAAACCGCTTGATATAGGTTAACATGTTTTTCTTATACAAATCTATTTGATGTTTGCTATCCTTCTTGTTGGCTGTTTTGCATTGCACAAAATTTTCTTAAGTAATTTTGTCTTTCCGACGGTAAAGGCTCGAATGTGACTATTTTTTGGTATAGCTTGTTGATGGAAAATTTCTTCTTTTTGTTGGTATATTGTTGATTTTACTGGAAATTTTTATAATATTGCACTGATATCTCCGATATTGGAAGAGAGTTCTGTTAATACGGGCAGTGTGGGGTTTGTAATTAAGGGGTAGGGGATGTGGTATTAAAATATTTGTGGTTAATGTAATGATGGTTGATCCTAGACCTAGTATGAATGGTAAAATGAAGTTTTTTGATTGGTAAGATAGTAATGTTTTCTGGTAGATTGAATCTAAAATTAAGGCAACCCAGAATAAAGATGGGTTCAAATGGTAAGAACATTAATCCCGATGAACGTTCTACGAATACTTTACTACGACATTTACAATGCACAAATTCATCCATTTAGCTATGCAGTTCTGATAATAAATAAAATCGAGAAAAATTCTATTGGGTCATATTGGTATTGCTTCATAATTGATTGGTGGCCATTAAATCCATACCAGACTATTACTTGCATCAAGACTAGATATCATAAAAGAAAAGCATCAAATGAATGCTAGATACCACCAGACAATGGAATCAAAATATGCAGAGCAACCCGATACTCTGTGATCTACAAAGCCTATAACTAGGTTTCTAAGGACATTAACTTCTATGGACTCATAAAATATCCTAGTCATTTCGAGGGCTACAAAAAATAAATTTTGGACGATTATTTCCAATCCATCCAATACATATGGCTATAGGATAACCTAATGGTATGTAAATATACCTATATACCTTCTCAATAATCAAAAAATTACCATTAACCCTTTCACTAATAATAGATTAAAAACCTAAACTTTTACCATTCTTCTTCTCTACCGATTCTCACCTTCTTCTCTTCTTCTTCTCTTGTTTTCTAACTACTGATTGTGGCACAATCCAATTCATCGTAAACCAATTCATCGTATAATCGTAAACCATTCATCGTCGTTATTACAATCTAAAGATGGCTAGGAAAAAACAAACAACCCGTCAACCTAATAATACTAACTGGCCGAATTTTGCCGAGAGAATAAGAAATAAAGAGATCGTTGAAGAACATAGTGAAGAAGAGGAAGAACACGAAGAACACGAAGATGATGACCTAGATACGGAGACTGATTCTGACAATCAGCCTCTTCAGAAATTTGTAATGGCTCCAATAAGGTAGGGGTTTACCATTATTTGTGTTTATTTTGCTCCAATCGAATGAAATCGAGGATAGAATATAAAGGGTTTTCGGTTATTTGTCATAATCGGAGGTTTAGTGATGTTTTTTATCAACTGATTATGGTCCTGTTCTTCATTCCTGAAGAACATCGACCATAATCGGTAGTTATATTTATTCACTAACTACCGATTGTATTCCTGTATTAAAATTTAGGCTTAATCGGTAGTTTCGTATAGGTTTAAACTACCGATTGTATTCCTATATTAAAATTTAAGCTTAACCGGTAGTTTCTTATAGGTTTAAACTATCGATTATAAAGTTAGTGATTCCTCAAAACATCGACCATAATCGGTAGTTATATTTAGTCACTAACTACCGATTATATTCCTGGACCAAAATTTGGGCATAATCGATAGTTTCGTATAGGGTTAAACTCCCGATTATGAAAGTTAGTGATTCCTCAAAACATACTGTATAATCGGTAGTTATATTTAGTCATAAACTACCGATTGTCCTCATGTACCAAACTTTACACATAATTGGTAGTTAATTTTTTTATGTAACTACCGATTGTATGTGTGTCCATAGCTTAGACTTTTCTGTTCCATTTTGCATGCACAATCGGTAGATAATATAGATCCCGAGCTACCGATTATGCACAATCGGTTGTTAGTTTGTTTATTTGACTACCGATTATGAACAATCGATTGAGTTTAATGTACTTTGTCTACCGATTATGTAGTGATTAAACGGTGTCTTGTTGGAAATAATTGTTCTTTATTTTATTCTTTTAGGGAAAGGCGATCTAAGCATTCCCACGATACAATTGTTTCGGGGCCTCGTTGTGAAGGGGATAAGAAAGTAACTGCTAGTGCAAGAAGAGAAAAGATCGCTAGCGGAATATCTATCACCGAATGAGCTCAACCAAGTGTTCCAAGAAGTAGAAACCAAGAAGAAGGAGAAACAAGTGCTCCACAAGTTAGAAACAAAGATGAAGGAGAACCAAGTGGTACACAAGGATATGGACAAGGTAGAAAAATGGTAATTAAGAAATAAGGAGGACACCAAGTCCCCGCCTCTTTGAAGATGAAGGGTATTCAAGAAGGCCAAATCCCTGGGTTACCAAGAGATAGAGGAGATGTATTATTTGGGTACAAAGACTCTTGGGCGAAAGAAATTTATTCAACTGAGGTAATAATTATAAAACACCATTCTTAACCTATTGTATTTTTATTCGTAGAAGTGTTAACTGTTATTCTAATTATTTTATAATTCGTCGTGTATATTAGGACCATTCGAATGCAGTTCGTCTACTCAAACCTATGGCTGCACCAAGAAAAATGAAAGATTGGCCGTTAGATGGTGAGTGTGAACGGTTCAAGAAAATTATACTGAACTCGGGGTTGTCTACTGCTACTGAGAATTCAATGTTACATCATGACCGGGTGTCGATATCAGCCTTCATGGAGAGAATGTATCCTGAGACCGATACCTTCCACATGCTGTTTGGAGAGATGACGATCACCCTAGATGATGTGGTGCAGATTCTAAGTCTCGCTGACCATGGTACATCGGTCAATTTTGATTATGTGAAGCAGTTAAGCAGGGAACAACTTTATTTTTACACTCAGAAGTGCCTTGGTTGGGATCGAGCGACATCCGACGATGAGTTCAAACGGTGCTTTTCTTACAAAACCAGACAGTTCAGCATGGTTCACTTGATGAATATGTTCAGAGGCACCAAGGCTAAAGAAGAAATGAATCCAGAGTTTAGCAATGACGATGTCAATGCTGCAGCCACTGCATATCTCCTCTATGTTTTGGGATGTGTCATTTTCCCCAATTGTAGTGGCAACCGGGTCGACGCCAACCTTCTAAAACTTTTGCATCCTCTCAACAAAGTTCGTGACTATTCATGGGGCACCGCATGTCACGCGTTCTTGATGGAAGAGTTGAGAAAGGCATCGAGGTAATCAACTAGCCAAATTGCCGGGAACGTGAGCCTACTACAGGTATTTTGGTAACTCTGTTGATGGTTTGATTGTTATTTTTTTTTCTCTTTTAAGAATCAATTTTCTCATACTTGGTTTGATATGTACAGTAGACATGGATCTATGACCACTTCCCGTCACTCGAGTTGGCCAAAGAGAATCCGATATGGGAGAAAGGAACACCCCGAGGAACAAAATACATATTTGACAACAACCATTCAAGGTATAAGGAGCAGGAGTTGATTTCTTTTGAGGAGGAAATTAGACTCGATGGCGTCCAAAGATGTATGCTTTGATCCATACATGGAAGACCGAGCTAGTGGTCATATAGCGGGAAGGTCTGAGTTGTCGTTTTACTATGGACCCTTGTGGCATCCCACTAGATATGTCATCTACAATGCCTCTAGGGTGATGCGTCAACTCGGTTATGTCCAAGAAGAACCTATGAGTCACATGCGCGGCAGGTTCAAATTGGACGTCGAGAAATCTACTTGTGGTAATGACTCTATCACAGTAGTTTACTCTGATAACCCATCCGTTGAAGATTGGAATAACAAGATGCAATATATGATCAACGATGGGAGACATGTCCACCGAGATGATGAAGTAGATCCACGCTAAGGAAAGACCACCAAGGTGTCCGATTATACTTGCATCATAAAAGACAAATCCTTTGGTTATGAAAGGCTGGTACATAATGTTATTTCCTTTTGATTTTAATATTACGGCTCAATATTTTAGATAATAATCGTTTGATTGTTATTTCCTAAAAACAGAAAAAAAAAAAAAAAAAGGTTTGCATTTTTCTCCAAGAAAATATATGGGTGCATAAATACGGGAGTTCCTTTATCAATTGAGAAGATGAGAGAGCATAAAGACCTCATTGACAACATTGATAATAAAGCCTATGCTAGCAAGTTTGGGGAGAATAATCCTAAGAGGCTAGCAGCAAAGCACAGTAAAAGATCTCGCGGTTCATCGAGTGTTGATGCTGAAGCAAATGTCCCTGAGGGTGAAGCCAATGTCGCTGATGCTGAAAGATTCTTATCCCCTGGTGCTCGTCGTCCTCGTATCAAAACCAAAAAATCTAGAAATTAGATTGTGATTGTTTTGTCAGAGAATATCATTTTCAAAGTTGATTTCTAAGAAACTTGTTTACTTTATGGATATGTCTCCGGTGTTTAACATTACTGGTGTTTAGTGTTCTAATATTTGAATGGATTTTATATTTTTTTTGTGAATTATCAATTGATTTTACATTATAATCGGTAGATAAGTGGTTTGTATCACCTACCGATTAAGCATGTTCAAAATGTTGGAATTTTGATAATTTTTTCGTTTTTGAATTTGGGGCAACAAATCTAATCGGCAGTTTAAAAAATTCTTTGACTACCGATTATACATGTTCAAAATGTTGGAATTTTGATAATTTTTTTGTTTTCGAATTTGGGGCAACAAATCTAACCGGTAGGTTAAAAAATTATTAAACTACTGATTATACATATTCAAAATGTTGAAATTTTGATAATTTTTTCGTTTTCGAATTTGGGGCAACAAATCTAATCGGTAGTTTAAAAAATTATTAAACTACCGATTATACATGTTCAAAATGTTGGAATTTTGATAATTTTTTCGTTTTCGAATTTGGGGCAACAAATCTAATCGGTAGTTTAAAAAATTATTAAACTACCGATTATACATGTCCAAAATATTGGAATTTTGATAATTTTTTCGTTTTCGAATTTAGGGCAACAAATCTAATCGGTAGTTTAAGAAATTATTAAACTACTGATTATACATGTTCAATAGATTTTAACTCTCCAACATCGAAGAAATCATCGTATAGATTAATGGCTCAACCGTTCACGGTAGAGGAAGATTTATCGCTATATAGGTGTTATGTGCAATTCTATCCGAGGCGAGGAGAAGAACATAGGCAAAATGGTGTAATGAGTATGAGTTATTTGGAGAGTATTCATGAACATTTTTGTGTTGACACCGGGAACCCCAATAACCGAAATAGAGCTGATCTTTTTTGTCGATTTAATTGTATAAGCAGATAAGTTGATCCATTTGTGAATTTAACTTATCTTGTCAATCGATAAAGTTTGAGGGGTGAAACTAATGATGAAGTTATAGCGAGATCTCTCGAGGAATGGTGATGATGAAAACGATCAAATTACCGTTACGAAGCTCATTTCAATATCATTAAGGTGATGGACAGATTCAACCCGTTTAAGGTTCGTCCACGCCGCTTAAGGTGAAGGGAATTTTCCAAGACTGTGTAAAATAATAATTAATATAATACTAGTGTAACAAACCATTTATAAACAAAAACCAAAACCTAATTCTTCTTCTTCTCTACCTATTCACGCCTCTTTTTCTTCTCATTTCCTTCTCTACCTCTTTATTCTTCTTCTTCTCTACCTATTCTTCTATTCCCTTTCCTTTTCCATTTCTTCTCCTCTACCGATTCTTCTACTACCTTTCCTCCTCCATTTCATTCTCCATCGAAAATGGCTCCAAAAACTTTTCCTACAAAATCAAAGAAGGGAAAGAAAAAGATGGTGATGGAAGAGTCCATAATCATTGAAATTGATCCGTCAACTCAAAAACCCCAGAAAAAGTAAGTTACATCGGTAGAAATCATGATAATTCTTTTATGATTTTAGTGAATACTTTGAAGAAATCATGATAATTCTTTTTTATAATTTTCCTAAACGACGTAAAATCGGTAGGAATCTGGCGAACTTTATCTACCGATTATGCCTCGAGTTCATCATTCCTGAAGAACATCATGCACAATCGGTAGATATTGTATAATTTTATCTACCTATTATATAATCGAACATATACTGAGAACACGGCCTACCGATTGTGTGTAATCGGTTAATATTGCATAATTTTAACTACCGATTATGTGTTTTTGTTTATTTTATAATCCATGTTTGGGTATGTTCATTAGGGTTATGGATGAAGATGAAGGTCTTTCTCCAGCTCGCAAGGCTGAATTACTTTCTCGTTCTCTTTTCAATTTGCCGAAAGGAGTTACTCCTGAAGAAGTATATCAAATGATGCTGGATGATCCGGAATTTTCACAAATGATGAACGCTCCTGATTGTTGGTGGAACAGTCCTGAAAATCCCCTCAACTACGTTGAAGTTCCATCTTCGTATGAAGGATCTGAGGCAGAAATGATTCGAAGGATGGAGGCCGATCCGCATTTTGATCCTCGACTCTTTTTCAGGGAGAAAGACTTCTCAGGCGTAAACCCATACTACAACGAAGCTGGAGAGTACATAGGTCCAATTGAGGAAGATGAAGTTGTTGCTGATCCTAAGGAGAAGGAGAAGGAGAAGAAGAAAAAGAAGCGAGTTGAAACTAGGACTAAGTCGAGAGTAACAAGGAGTGGAAGAATTTCATGAGATTGATCACTTTGAATATCTATGATGTGTTTTGTTTCATTTTTTTCGGATGTTTTAAGTTTTTTTGAACAAGGTTTCTGAACAATATGTAGTAAGTTTTTTTGAACAAGTTTTTTTTCGGATGTTGAAATAGTTTTATGAAGTTAGATGTTAAGTACAATCTACATAATCGCTAGATAACTATGTTTCTAATCTACCGATTAAATACAATCGGTAGTTCTTAATTTCACGTGCTACCGATTAACCACAATCTGTAGTTATTTATGTTCATTCACTATCGAATATAGCAAGAAAAGTCCTGTACAAAAAAACAAGTATAATCGGTAGATAAATTTGATCTTTCAACTACCGATTATAAAGTTTAAAATTTTAAAGTTTAATTCAATTCTGGCTACAATCGGTAGATATAAATTTTCAATTTCTACCGATTGTAAAAGATGAAGAGTTAGAAATTTTGTAAGTTTTGAGAAATTCATTTTTAGGGCGACACCTAATCGGTAGATATGGTACTCCATTAAACTACCGATTATGAAATCAAAATCCAAAAAAAAAATCAATCTGAGAATTTTGTACAATCGGTAGTAATAGAATCACAAGACTACCGATTATACCATTATTTTGGAACAGGAGTATAATCGGTAGATTATGGTACTCCATTATCTACCGATTCTGGGACGTCCATGGCATTAAATGCATACAAAAATGATTTTTTTTTAAACGATCCAAACACATACAAAGTGGGTTTTTCATGATGCTTCTCACCTTCTTCCTCATACTCATCCATGTTTATTATTGATTTTAGGTAAAACCTAGTTTTTCCAAACTTCTACTTCTTCTCTAACACATTCTCTATTTCTATTCTAAAATAATAACTCAAATTCCCCATCTAACACTAACTATAACTAAATTAATTAACTAATTAATCAATATTAGTACTAATTAAGTAAGGGTAGATTAGTCATTAAAAATATATATAGATAAGGGGTGTATTGATATTATTTATAATGATCTTATTTTGTTTTATTAGTCGCTCCAAATTAATTTTTTATAACCCTCAAAAACGTCAGGTTAAATACTACAACAGGGTGAAAGAAGAAACTTCAATCCACGCGAAACAACTGGGTAAAAACTGACTGACACCTTCCTTACTGATTAAATGCATGCACACACTAAAAATAAACAAAGAATAGCTTCACACACAAACACACACCTAACAGTCTCTCTTTCCCTAAAAACCCTAAGCAATCGGCTCAAAAATTTAAAGACTCCACAAACTGTGCTATTACAAGCAGTAAGAACACAATAATTTCTTATAAATTACCATTATATCTACACACAAAATATGAGTGAAAATAATAAACATGGGTGTGTTGTACTATTTCCTCCTTCACATGACTACTAATGAAAACCCTAAACTCTATTCCTTTCCCTCCCTCCCTCCCAATTATCCGTAGATATTTTCCTTCCCCCGCTGTAGAATATACGTACAAGTGGTCATCGAAAAGAACAACAAGAATTGATGGAAAAAGTGAAAATCCAAAATATGTAATTTCTTCGAATCCCACCAAACACCCGATCATTCGGATGGATGAATGGTGGCCAAATCTTCATTTTCATTGACACAATTTGTACACTCTATCTTTTTCTTTGCTAGCTTTTAGTGCACAATTTGTATACTCTATCTTTTTCTTTGCTAGCTTTTAGTGTATCTTGGATTCTTCAATGCAACTGCAAAAGTAAATGAAATATCAGTATCGGCGAATCAAGACCAATGTATTTCTAAATTTCTCTAAATGCACAATAAAAGCTTAGTTGGTACATACATATTTAATGGTTTCCATCACTAAACCAACTGCATTAAGTAAAACTCCATGAGGACGACCGAAGTTACAATTTTTGGGGGACCATTACCCTAAATCTTTTGATGAAACCTAACACCATTCGTCCATACATATATAATTATTAGTGGAAATGCTGTCATTACTTGGTAGGCGAGATATTTTAATCAAATGCACGTATATAGCGAGGGTGTAATTCTTGGTGAAACTAGTGCTAAAGATATTCTAATTTCTACTAATTCTTGTTGAAGTTACAGAAGTAATCAGTATTCTCTTATTGAAAATAATAAATCAGTGGTCGAGAAAAGCTGTTAGGTGCTAGTATCTTCTTCTTGTTGTTCTTCTTCATCAATGTTTGTTTTTTCTCAAGAGCCAGGGTCAACATGGACATGATTCACATTTATATAAATGACTTCATGCTGCGTTAGGTAACTACTATACTATATGAAGGTAAAAATTAAGGCAAGAAAGTTTTCCGTTTCTACCTCTTGCTCTTCGAGAAGTGTTGCTGCTGTTTTTACTGGCAGGTAGTGAAATGTGAATCTTGACCGAGTGCCAATAGCATCCCGCAACCTACTTCCAACAATTTTCCTACATGCATAACAAGATTAATTAAGTTTATGACGAAATTATACCAACACAAGTACCGTATGTATTAGCAATTATGTGCATGTTTATAACTATTAAAATAATTTTTATCAATTAATATTTCCCGTAAATAAATTTTCAAAATAAAAACAAAAACAAAATCATGTCAGTAAGAAAGGATACTACTGATAACTAAAATCAAATTTTAGTTTATAATTTTAGAAAGTTTTTGTCGGCAAAGAATCATTTTTACTCTCAAATTATTATTAGCAGCCTTCCCAACCTGGATTTCTTTGTCCTTTTTCTTTCCGTATATATTCCATTTCTGTTATTTGTTTCTTTTTTACAGTCTAATCTGATTTTTTATCCCCATGAAATCTTTCTTTTTACCATCGAATTAATCTCTCTTTTAACTTAGTCCAGACCCCTCTCCTTCAAACATCCATCCTCATATTGACGATTATATCCAGGCACTGGCCATCCTAGCTAGACTAAATCAAGGGCAACACAGAGAAACCAAGGCAAGAATGTTACTCCATTTTTAAAACTGGAAAAAACAATCTAGTAGTGGATTTTTTTTCTTATTTCGTTGTTGTCGGAGAGACAACTACTATCAGTTGACTTAAAAAGACCAGTTCACCAGCTGTGAAATTGCAAAACCCCTTGAACTTGGCGCAAGTGGCTTATACAATAATATTAACATGCACAAGAAGTATGTTTTTTCCAAGAATAATGACACTATTTGGAGAGTTGAATATGGAGACAACGAATCAGACATTGCTTTTTCTAATTAGTAGCAAAACTAGAAACTATAATTATTAACATAGATCAACCCCGTCTCACACTATACTAGATAGGGAAAACTAAACAGGAAGAAAACGAAATCATGCATATTATAGACAGACACCTGGTAAAGAAACACTTAGACGAGAAAGTAAAGAAACACAACCAGCTAAAGGCAAAAGCCACTGTAAAAGAAGGAAAAAGAAACTCCATTTCGCAAATATCAAATATGACCTACCAGCACCACTACTACACCGACAATCCAAAACACCGGAATTAGCTGGAATGGTAAGGTGGGGAAATGGGAATCGCACTTGTATTATTAACTTATGTGTCTCCAGATGCTTAAACATGTTTTGTGTTTTAATCAAAATTCCTATGCAGATTTTAACGAAAATGCAATCTAAAACAGGTTAATGATCGAATGCATAGTCAATTAAATTTTGATTCAATTCGGTTAATGTCAAAAATAGTAAGGGTACGGACATAATCAACTTCCCGTCGCCTGCTAACTCCTCAAATTTCTATTAATGTAAATTTTCTAAGTCATGTCGCGCTAAACCCCTTTCGTTCTGATAGTAAAATTGTATATATCACGAAAACGGATTCTAAAAAATCTAAAGGAAAAAAGTTGTAAAATGTACCTCTTCTTGGCTTGACTGAAATTTTCTTACTGGTAGACTGAATAGTCTTTTCAGTTTCAAGTTTGGGTTGATTCTCTTTATCATCAGGAGGAAATAGTACCCCATCAATTCCTTGAACTGAAATTCTACCATCAGTGAAGATATCAGGATCAAACAAATAAGCAGATTCATCACCATTCCCAAATTTAACAGACCCATCAGCTTCTTGAGCAACAACTTTGTGTGGTAATCTCAAAGTATCATATTTAACTTTCCCAAATCTTCTCACAGCATTATACATACTCTCTTCAGTTTGATATTCAGGTATGATGTGGTAATACATTATCTGTTCTGGTGCACCAGGTTCACTCAATTGATCTGTTGTTAATCTCGACATCGCTTCGTCATTAGGTGCTAATACCGTAATCACATAACCTTCTGATACTAATTTACCCATCTCAGTTGCTAATGAAGTTAAGTTCACAAGAATATCAGCCATTTCATTATAACCACCGTAATGCAATAGAGTTTGAATAAAATCTTTAACCTGACTGTGCCCATCGAAATGGTGGTGTGGTCCGCCTGGACCCGGTGCCGGAGCTGGTGCTAGTGATGGACCAGGTGCCATTGCGTATGAAATCGGTAAAGCCGGTGGTGAACCGGCTGGAACTGGCGCTGTTTTTTGTTTCAACCTGTTTGTTCTTGGATCAATATCTGGTGCCCCCTCTGGTATGACTGCTGAGATTGAACGTAGACTACGACGACTGTTAAAATCCTCTTGTACGGATCGTGGAATTAGTAGCCGTTCAATTCCATGAATGACACCGTCTGGACGAATGACAACATCCGGGTGAATTACCACGGCGCGATTGACTTTCTTGGCTGAATCTTTACTCGTGAATAAATTGAGATGTTCATGAGCTGAGAGAGTTGGATGCCTAGTTGACTCGTTAACAGACGAAGAAGGCCACTCGGACGATCCGATTCGACTAGGGATGATATGAAACATCAATAATTTTTGGAGAGATTTGATGTTACCAGGTTCGAGTAAGAATCGTTTGAATTCAGGATCAAGATCTCTCTCTAATGCTTCATTTCTTGGTGCGAAGATGGTGATGTTGTGTTTACCAACAGCTTCTTCTAATGTCTGTAGTAACAAAGCTTTCTCGACCAATTCAGAGAGTTCAGTATAATGAGAGTCTAGAAGTGCAACAAGAACTGAATTCGAATTAATCTGAACACTACTTGATGAATTTAATGGTAATGCTGAACTTGCATATATTGTTCGTACAATGGAGAGGAAAGTGAACACACAGTATATGGTTTTCGAAACAACGCCATGGATTTGGAAATCCATAACGGAAAACATTCGAGAGAGAAAAAGGAGAGAGAAGGAATTAAATTAAGAGTTGCAGAGGAAGTGATTTATAGGTATTGTTCTCTTCTTCTTCTAACAATGATATCTAGAAGGTTTTAGGTAAGTTTGGCTTTAAACTGATCTTTTATCATAATAATGATGATCATTACTTAATCAGGAAGAGAAACACCAAAAGTTGGGTATTGTAATTCTTAAACTGGCGGGTAAAAAAAAGGAGTAAGAGTTGTGGAATGTATATAATAATAATAACACGTGGAGTAGAAGAGAATTAAGAGAATGAATGAGCTGAGCTAATGCTGCTGTTCCAGTCCTGAGAAGGTCAGTTCTTGCGCTTTTCAAGACAGGCTGGATGTTTGGTTCTTTGGTGTACTACTATTCCTCTTCCTATGAGTGTCGGTTTCTACGACTATTCTGTTACTTTTATGACCCTAAAACGAATTATTACTTACACCTTTTCCATGGTGTTTATTTTGATTTGATCTTTCACTATACTCTTTTTAGTTTGAAGTGCTACTGGGGATGATCACCCTACCATAGTCTTGAAGAAGAACACAGATATCACGGTCACACCAACACAAAGTAATGTTAATTAAGTGGTTCAATACGATCAATTTGCCGACAATTATCTCTTGTACTGTATGATGCCATAGTCTCTCATCATTCTAGTTTACTGAGGGTAAGGTGAACATTTCTGGCCTTCATCTTACTATCCTGTTATGGTTGTTGTGAGGTCAAATATATAGTTATTAGGCGGCACCCTTAATATATATTATTGAAATATTACACCTAGCAAATGGTTGCAATGATTTTATAATTCAAGACTCAAGACTAGAGTTTTTATTTTTGTCTGTCTCTCTGTTTCTTGTTTTTATATTTTGGAATAATTTTTGTTTCTATAAATTATAGTCTAGGTGCTGAATTTACTAAGTTGTTTAATAAATATTAACAAGTGCTTGTGGTGGAATCATATCATGACGTAGCGATTAAAAGTACTTCGGGATGAAGTACTACCGCTTAATCAAATTCTCTCTTGCGTATCATTGCCGGCTTACAAGAAATAATAAAAGACGAATAATCTTAAAGATTAACACAAGCATAATAGATTATAACGTCGCAGATGCCTCGTTGACACATTCATTGCTATCCTTGAATTCGAATTACCTCGGCACTCCATCTCTACTCAATCAATCAGACTTACTGTTGTCATAGGTTGTTAACGTAATCCTTTTTTACTGGTTATTACCTTTCCCTTCGGATAAAGGAGAAAAGTAAAGCTTAGATATGTAAAAGTGAGAAGTAGAAGCAAAGAGAATCCAATAAGAGTGCGTGTGATTACTTAGTTCAACCAAACAGTAGACCTGTGACCAGTCACCGACAGTTTTGTAGTCGCGTATACACATTCGTGTTTGCAACAGCAGCAACATCAATTCGAGCAGCAGCAGAAGCTAAAATGTCTCGGTCTTTTTTGAGAGACCATGACATACCTCCTACAAGAATAACGACTTACGTTTTTGTGTTAACCAGCTGATCCGAGCGAGTTACCTACCTGATTAACTCAGCACACCATACCTGCATTTGTGTCGGTCACTCGGTTGTGATGCCAATAACTCTCCATTTATATATATTAATCAATACGTCACATAACTATATGATACTGAATATCAAAGTGACAGATTCCTACTAGACTTAAAATTGTTCTTGGTTGGCAATAATTGTAAATTATAAATGATCTATATGGTGGTATTGGTATAGACCATATATTGCGGATCTTTCTTAGAAGGCAATGCAATGCAATGCATTGAATTGTATTCCCATATTTGCATTTGCTTAATTGTTAACCATTAAATCATGATGCATCTAGAGTCTATATGTGTGTACTTTGAAATTTGGGGTTTGGTAGATAAATAGACGTCTTAACATACATCTCTAATATTCATTCTCCTCCTCCCAAAAAATTAGATTACAATTATAACTAGAAAGACAGAAACATACTAGTGGTTATAATGTCATATTATTATATATATTGGAGTCCCATTTTTAATTTCTGTTCTTTCCTCTCAAATACCATATGTTCTTCTAATGTATTTTTATAGCTCTTTCTCCATTTTTCTTTTTTTCTTTTTCCCGAAATGGGATGGTCACCTCAACCTAAAATTAAAAATAATACAAACAGAAAGAAACGAAACGAAACTAACTATACCTAATACATACCCTTCTAGCTTTTATCGTCTTCCACCGTTTTTTCATAGGACACACATCCTAGCAGGAAGGTCACCTGCCTTGATGGTATTCATCCTTTGTTTCTCATAGGAATGTCCTCATTATTAGTTTTAGAATTTTGAGAATATTGCCTGGATCAACCAATTTGAAAGCGATTAAACAAATGAAATATGCAAATATAGTTTACTTAGGACATAGGTGAAAGTGAAACACATTGTGAAACAAATTTGCTAGCTGAACTTTTTGATCAAAAGAGGACGAAAAATGTACCAAAATAAGTGACCGTTTGGTATATCTTCATGTACCTTTGTTTGGTTGAAAGTCAGCCATGGAAAAGGCTAGAGCAGTACCAAAATAGGTAATCGTTTGAAAAATAGTTGTATTTCCTTGCTAGCCTACCTAATTGTTTGGGTCTAAAGGTTTAGAAGAAGAAGTGGAAGTAACCGATGACGAACGGTAAAGTCAATATTTCATGCATTGATTATAAAAATCACTCAAATTTGCATATCATTTCTAATTACTTTCACCTTTCTAAGATCCTGAGTTTCCAAGTATAGGCAGGCCAGCGCCGCAGCAGCTACTATAAAACTTTCTAAAGATCTTTTAGCAATAATTTGATCAAATTGAAAAAATAAGAAGAAAAAGAAAGACATTAATGAGGTGAATAATTGCCTATTTGATCTTCATAATGAAGTAGTAGTATTCAACATTCGTGGCTGTCATTTTCTTTATTCATGTCACAATGGGAAAAATCGAGGTCATGTGGATCTTCTAATTTACATGTGCTAATTAATTTGATTAATTTATCTATTAAGATTTAATCTGCATTTTCATTGGAACTAAGAAAACAAATTACACTCATAATCACAAAATATTCTTTCTTTTCATTCAATGAGTGTCCGACAGTGAGAGTGAGTGAGTGTGAGGAAGGATCCAGTTAATTATGCATAGTACTTTCCGTGCATTCTTTGGATTCCAATAATTACTTTTCCTTAATGGAGTTGATCAGATTTTAAGTCAACTACATCAAAATAATCCATCTTTTCTGAATCTAATTTCACCATTCCCTGGTCTTAAAGAGTTGATCAAATAATTTTTTATTTTATTTTTCGGAAAATTGATCTATTACCCAAAATTCCCTAATTTATGGTTTCATTGGATTTGTAAAAATTAGGGATGTGTGAAATAGACAATTTAGACAATTATACCCCTTCCTTTTATAATTATTTCTTTTTTATCCTATCTTTCTCCAATTTAAAAAAAAATCACAAAACACTCAAACTTTCAAAGTATATATCCGATTTTAATAAAACTTATATTTTTTGAAATGATTTTAAATTCTCTTCAAAACAAGATCCATTGTTGATAGTAAATTCGGAAAAAAAAAAAAATTCGAAAGAAAATAGCTAGGATGAAACTGGTTGCATCCTGAATTAAAATAAAATAAAAAAAATTATTCAAAAAATAGCTTGGATGAAACTGGATGCATCCTGGTTTAAACTAAGAAAATAAAAATACTCGAATAATAGTTATGATGAAAATGGTTGCATCATGGTTTAAAATAAAATTGAAAAAAAATATTCGAATAATAGCTAGGATGAAACTGGTTGCATCCTTGTTTAAAATAAAATTGAAAAAAAATATTTGAATAATAGCTAGGATGAAACTAGTATCATCATGCTCAAAACACTCTCAAAAAATTAGTATATGGCTCAAAAATGCTTGAGAAGAACAAAAAAAGCTAAAAATAACAAAACAGGAAATCTGTAACGTTTTTCTGGTGTTACAAATTAAATGTTACAATAAAGCTGAAGATAAAAGTTGCAAAGCTGAAAATAAATGTTGTTGATTGGTTGAAGAAACCGTTGCAGCTGAAAATAAAGGTTGCAAAGCTGAAGAACAACGTTGCTAATGGATTGAAGAAACCGTTGCAGCTGAAGATAAACGTTGAAATTTGAAGAATAACGTTGCTAATGGGTTGAAGAAACCGTTGCCTTTTCTCTGTTCTTCGTCTTCTTCAACAACAGCAGAAAAAAAAATTGATTTGATTTTATCGATCTTTTTAACTTCCTGAGATCGACCCATTTCATTAGTTTCTTCTCGGAAGTAAGCTCACATCTCATATACCCATCTCTCTATTCTCGCTGCAACATCTCACTGACTATTTCGTTACTAACCATCTCACCATCTCTTCCCAATGACAGCGAATTAATCTCTCTCACCTAAATCCAACAGAACCCATAAAAGCATCCACCAACGGACCCATTCATTCAATCAGCGGCACAAATCTTTTCTTGTTTTCTTGCTGGAACCAAAATCAGTAGCCACATCTTCTTTACTGCCATCTTCTAACCCTTGAATCATCGACCTGCACCTTCTCTTCTTCTATTCTATCTCCAATTCTTCTTGCCATTCATCATTGTGGAGTAAATTAACTTAGGGCATATAGCCAATAACAATCAAGCTAGGACGTCATCATCTCAAATTCATCACTCCAAGACAAATACTCCAGGTTATAATTTGTGAAATCAACCGTGTACGTATACGTGATTTCTTCCCACACCGTAAAAGAGAGAGAGGGAGAGAGAGATTGGTTTAATATTTGGGTGCAATACCCATTTAGGATATTAGAAGAGTATCTTCTAGATACTTGGGTATTAGAACAGTATCTTAGTTTAGTTGCCTTAGAGACCCATAAAATTGGATCTATGGGTTATTAAGCCAATAAACTTTTTTTTTATCAGTAAAGAATTGAATATTAACGAATTTTGAATTCAGATTACTTATATCATCATCCTATTTTGGGACTGCACAATCAACTAAACAATACAAGCGTTTTAGCCTAGTGATGCAAACATCTAACCGCACCATGCAACTTGAAAGAAGCAAAAATATGAGCATCTTTCAATTTCACGATACTATAGAACTGCACCATTTAAAATAAAAAACCCACCAAAATCGGATCGAGTGGTGGTGCTGCCATTTTACTTGTAAGTAGTTGGTTCATGACAACACTAGAAACAGCTGCCACCCGACACAAATCGTGGACCTAATCTCAATTGATAGGTCTTAATGTCTTATGCTCATGAATTATTATCACGATATCTTAAAATGTGATCTGCACCATTAATACATGCCACCACACATGTACATAGAAAGACAGACTTGAAACCAAATTCCAGATTAATATAAACAACCTCGTGTTTTTGAGGGTGATTCACAAAAAATTTGGTACGACTTATTTATATCCATTTAATAGATATAGTTATGGAATGTCCTAATGGTATATAAAAATACCTATACACCTTTTCATTAATAAACGTGTAAAATCTAAACTCATTTCATTTAATTCTAACTCTTCTTCTTCTCTTCCTATTTACTACCGATTGTGAGAAAAATGTAACTCTTCCTTCTTCTCTTCCTCTTGACTACCGATTGTGAGAAAAAAAAATTCTCGTGAAATTTTCAAAACCAATTCATTGTATCGTCGTTAATCGTTGTACCAAATCATCGTCGATATTTCGATATAAAGGTGGCTTGACGGAAACAAACAAGCCTTCAATCTGATAATAGTAACCGGTCAAATTTTGTGGAGAGATTAAGAAACAAAGAGATTGTTGAAGAACATAGTAAAGAACACGAAGAACACGAAGATGATGATCTAGATACAAAGACTGCTTCTGACAATTGGACTCTTCAGCAGTGTATTATGGCCCCAATTAGGTAAGGGTATACCACTATTTTGGTTTATTTTGCTTCAATAAATTGAAATCGTCACTATAATTTCTAGGGTTTTCGGTTTTTACTCAGAATCGGTAGTTTCGTATAGGTTTAAACTTCCGATTATGACAGAATTCATCATTCCTCAAGAACATCGACTTTAATAGGTAGTTAGATTTAGTCATTAACTACCGATTAGGTCTGGTTATTTTCTTTCTGTACCAAAATTTAGGCTTAATCGGTGGTTAATTTTTTTTATCTAACTACCGATTATATTAGATGGTTTCGATGTAGAGGAATATAGTTTTGAATCAATCTGTAGATATGTAATAGTTGTTAACTCCCGATTATGAAAGAATTCATCATTCCTCAAGCACATCGACTATCATCGGTAATTATATTTAGTCATTAACTACCGATTTTCTTTCTGTACTAAAATTTAGGCTTAATCGGTAGTTAATTTTTTTTTTATCTAACTACCGATTATATTAGATGGTTTCATGTAGAGGAATATGTGTGATTTTTTTAGTGCTACATCATAATCGGTAGTTATGTGTGATTATTGTCTCTCGATTATATTTACCTTAAAACCTTTGATTTCTCTTTACCTAATCGGTAGATAGGTTTTGTTTTTGACTTCCAATTATATGTGTGTCAATAGCTTAGAGTTTTTTGATCCAATTTCTATGCATAATCGGGAGATAATCTAGGACCCGAGCTACCGATTGTTTTATAATCGATTGTTAGTTTGTTTATTTGATTACCGATTATATGTGTGTCCATAGCTTAGATTTTTATGACCCAAAATTATTGCATAATTGGGAGATAATCTAGAACCCGAGCTACCGATTATGAATAATCGGTTGTTTTTTATGTACTTTTTCTATCGATTATGTAGTGATTAAATGGTGTCTTACGAGCTAATTGTTCTTTATTTTGTTTTTTAGGGAAAGGCGAGTTAAGCAAGCCCAAAATATAATTGTTTCGGGGCCTCGTCGTGAAGGGGGTAAGAAAGTAACAGCTAGTGCAAGAAGAGAAAAGAGCGCTAGCGGAATCTCTATTACCACTGGAACTCAACCAAGTTTACAACCAAGTGTTCCACAAGTTAGAAATCAAGAAGAAGGAGAACCAAGTGCTCCACAAGTTAGAAACCAAGAAGAATGAGAACCAAGTGCTACACAAGGAGAAGGACAAGGTACAAATAAGGTAATTAAGAAGAAATGAGGACACCAAGTCCCCACCTCTTTGAAGATGAAGGGTATTGAAGCAGGCCAAATCCCTGGGTTACCAAGAGATGAAGGAGATCTGTTATTTGGATACAAATATTCGGCCAAAGAAATTTATTCAACTAAGGTAATAATTATAAATACCATTCTTAAGCTATTGTCTTTTTATTCGTAGACGTGTTAACGACTATTCTAATTATTTTATAATTCGTCGTGTATATTATGACCATTGTCATGCGGTTCGTCTACTCAAACCTACAATTGCACCAAGAAAAATGAAAGACTGGCCATTAGATGGTGAGTGTGAAAGGTTCAAGCAAATTATTTACGACTCGGGGTTATCTACTGATGCCGAGAATTCAACGTTAGAGCATGACCGGGTGTCGATATCAGCCTTCCTGGAGAAGATGTATCTTGAGACCGACACCTTCCATATGTCGTTTGGAGAGATGACGATAACCCTAGATGATGTGGTGCAGATTCTTAGTCTCGCTGACCATAGTACATCCGTCAAGTTTGATTACGTAAAGCAGTTAAGCTGGGAACAACTTTATTTTTACACTCAGAATTGCCTTGGTTGGGATCGAGCGACATCCGATATTGAGTTCAATCGGTGCTTTCGTTACAAAACTAGACAGTTCAGCATGGTCCACTTGATGAATATGTTCAAAGGATTTGTTATGTACAATGCCTCAAGGGTGATGCGTCAACTCGGTTATGTACAAGAAGAACCTTGAAGTCACATGTGTGGCAAGTTCAAATTGGACGTGGAGAATTGTGTATGTGGTAAGGACTCTATCATAGTAGTTTACTCTGGTAACCCATCCGTTGAAGATTGGAATAACAAGATGCAATATTTGATCAACGATGGGAGACCTTCCAACCGATGTAATGAAGTACATCTAGGCTATATGGAATGGTACCGGGAGCATTCTCATCTTCATGTGATCCGTGAAGATAAAGGAAAGACCACCAAGGCTTCCGATTATACTTGTATCATCAAAGACAAACCTTCTGGTTATGAAAGACTGGTACGTAATGTTCTTTCCTTTTGATTTTAATATTACGGCTCAATATCTTAGATAATAATCGTTTGATTTTTATTGTATAAAAACAGAAAAATAGGTTTTCGTTTTTCTCCAAGAAGATTGCAGGGTGTATAAAGGCGGGAGTGCCTTTATCAATTGAGAAACTGAAAGAGCATAAAGACCTAATGGATAACATTAATAATGAAGATTATGCAAGTAAGTTTTGGGAGAAAGCCTCGAATAAGCCTAAGAGGCCAGCAACAAATCCCAGTAAAAGATCTCGTGGTTCATCGAGTGTTGATGGTGAAGCCAATGTCCCTGATGCTGAAGCAAATGTCCCTGGTGCTCGTCGTGCTCGTATTAAAACCAAAAAATCTAGAAATTAGATTGTGGTTGTCTTGTTAAAGAACATCATTTTCAATTGATTTGCAAGAAACTTGTTTCGGATTATAAGTTATAACATCATTTTCGTACTAAAGCCAATGTCGTTTTTAAGGTTTTTTTTTTTTCAGATTATAAGTTTTAACATTATGTTTAATATTAATGAATGGTTTACTTTATGGACGATGAATGGATTTCAGGTCCTTTTTTTGAATTATCGATTTATTTGCAAGAGACTCATACTTCATAAGTAATTTTGTTGAAATTTTGCATTACAATCGGTAGATAAGTGGTATGCATCACCTACCGATTAAGCTTGTTGATCCACAATCGGATGATAATTATCTACCGATTGCACCTGCTGATCCTAAATCGGGTGATAATTATCTACCGATTACACCCGCTGATGGAACTGCTTGGTTTCTGTACACATTTTATATTATAATCGGTAGTAAATACATTTTCTTGGACTACCGATTATGGAGTACTCAAATTTTGGAAATGTTATAAAATTTTCAATTTTGAATTTGCAACATCTACAATCGGTAGTAAATACATTTTCTTAGACTACCGGTTATGAATATGATAATTTGGAAATTTTACAGATTTTTCAATTTTGAATTTGGTGCAACACTATAATCGGTAGTAAATACATTTTCTTAGACTACCGATTATGAATATGATAATTTTGGAAATTTTACAAATTTCCCAATTTTGAATTTGGGGTAACATTTATAATCGGTAGTAAATACATTTTCTTAGACTACCGATTATACCTGTTGAAGTACAATTGGGTGTTAATTATGTACCGATTAAGCTGATGGAACTGATTGGTTTCTGGACACATTTTACATTACAATCGGTAGTAAATACATTTTCTTAGACTGCCGATTATGGAATATGAAATTTTTTAAAATTAGATAAATTTTTCAATTTCGAATTTGGGGCAACATCTATAATCGGAAGTAAATAAAGTTTCATAGACTACCGATTGCATAAATCGGAAGGTAATGGTGATCTCGATACTTCCAATTGTTTATATTCGTATGAACTTAGTGTACATATTTTTTGTACACTCTTGTTACACCATGCCACAACAGCTTTTTTTTTTTGAAAAAAAAAAGTCGTTGGGACTCTAATCTATATAAGGAGGGTGACCTCTTCTTATTTATGCACCTCCAATACATTTTAACTCTCCAACATCGAAGTAATCATCTTCAAGATTAATGGCTCAACCGTTCACGGTAGAAGAAGATTTATCGCTATGTAGGCGCTATGTGCAATTCTATCTTAGGTGAGGAGAAAAACGTAGGAAAAATGGTGTAATGAGTATGAGTTATTTGAAGAGCATTCACGAACATTTTTGCGTTGACACCGGTAACCCCAATAACCGTAATAGAGTTGATCTTTTTTGTCGATTTAATTGCATAAGCAGAGAAGTTGATCCATTTGTGAATTTAACTTATCTTGTCAATCGATATCGTTTGAGGGGTGAAACTAATGATGAAGTTATAGCGAGATCTCTCGAGGAATGACGACGATGGAAACGATCAAATTACCGTTACTAAGCTCATTTCAATATCCTTATGGTGATGAACAGATTCAACCCGTTTAAGGTTCGTCCACGACGCTTAAGGTGAAGGGCATTCTCCAAGATAGAATATGAATCACGGAATAGTTACCATGAATACATAATCGGTAATTAGAATATACTATTATCTACCAATTATAGTCTTTGTAGTAACTTTTTGAAAATACTATGACAATACAACTCTCTATGTAGGGAAAATGGGTTTTTGTGTTTTATTTTTTAGTATAATCGGAAGTTATTGTTGTCATATATCTACCGATTGTCTCACTTGATTTTACCTTGATTTCATATTGACAATATTCAACATAATCGGAATTACAATATAATTATCTACTTCAGATTGTTCAAAAAACTTTCTCCATATTACACAATGACGATAACACAAAAAACATAGCGGTAATATATTTTTCAATCACTTGTATATAGAAAAAACAATGACGATAACATAGAAACAGTGCATTAATATTTTTTTATCACTTGAAAATGCAATGTTCAAAATACATGTTCAACTAAACTACTCACCATCCTCAATCAATTCAATTGGGCCCTTGGAAAAGTTTGTTAAACGATCCCAGCGCTCCATGTTGGACTCGTATTGCTTCAACCACTCCTTGCAATGGTTAGTTGGGAAGTAATCCGACCACTTATTCAATGGAGGTAATGGATAATCTTCCGTTAACCTTAAACCGATAAAATGATTGTTATTAACCCATTGCCATAATGATTCGTCTATCCTTGACCGACTCATCACAAACCTTCCTTGTGGGTGTAAACGTAGCTCTCACTCCTAAGGAAGGAAGACAGAGATAATGTACCATGCAGTTCATAAGTCTAACCATGTAACATACATTCTTAGAACAAGACAAGAGGTGGGTAGGTATCATACCAAATCATTTGCATAGTGTAGGGAAGTATCAGAACCCTCATATGAAACATGATTAACCGATTCAAAAATCTACATAAAATAGCAGTGGGTTAGACAACAACAATCGGTAGATAATTATGTTTTCGTACTACCGATTAACGACAATCGGTAGTTAATTATTTCCCCGTACTACCGATTAACAACAATCGATAGTTAATTATGTTCTCGTACTACCGATTATAGCAAGACAAGTTCTGTACACAAAAACAAGTATAACCGGAGGATTAATTTGTGAAAAAACAACCGATTACAATGGAATCGGTAGATAAATTTGATCTTTAAACTACCGATTACAAAGTACAAAATTTTTGTGTTTAATTCAATTCTGGATACAATCACAATCGGTAGATATGTGATTTTATAAACTACTGATTCTAAATCGATAGATAAAAATATTCACCCACTACCGATTGTGAAAGATGAAGAATTAGAAATTTTGTAAGTTTGGAGAAATTCATTTTTGGGACGACAACTATAATCGGTAGATAATAAGTATTCCTAAACTACCGATTATGAAAACAAAACTTGAACAAAATTCGATTTGGTGATTTTGATTAATCTGTAGCAATCATTCTTCACGAGACTACCGATCATACCCTAATTTTGACTCAGTCTAGTGTAATCGGTAGATATGATACTCCATTATCTACCGATTCTGGGACGTCCATGTCATTAAATGCATGTAAAAATATATTTTTTTTTGTTAACGATCACATACAAACGCATACAAAGTGGGTTTTTGAGTTTCTTAACATAATACCTGATTGTTTGATGCATTATTATTTTCATTTTGATGTGATTCATCGTTTTATCTCGTTAAATCGTCGTCTATAGTTTCTTCCACACCAAAATTTGGATCATCCAACAAATATCCCAAATCGTCATTGAACCTTCAATATTATGTTCTTCATGATGTTTCTTACCTTCTTCCTCATACTCATCCATGTTTGTTATTGATTTTAGGTAAAATCTAGTTTTTCCAAACTTCTTCTTCTTCTTCTCTAAGACACTCTCTATTCTTTTCTAAAACAATAACTCAAATAATTTTCTAACACTAACTATAATCAAAATTAATTAACTAATTAATCAACATTAACACCAATTAAACAAGGATAATTTAACCATTAAAAAATATACGGATAAGGGTATATTGTATTACTTCTTATTGTCCTTATTTTATTTTATCATCGTCCTAAATTCTTTTTGGGTCGCCCTCAAAAACACATTTACAAGTAAAATATGAAACTTAAAAAACAAATATATGACTCAATTGCGGAAAGCGGAAGCTTCGTTTTTTCGTCTTTTTTTCTAATTCTTTTTTTAATTTGTTTGTAAACATAATTTATACAATCCAAATCTGACCACAACTATCAAAATGCTTTTCAAATCAAATTCCTTGTCTGCATCTCGGAGAAGAAGATGGTGAATACTCTATTGACTCCCTCCGAATATCCTTTCCGTTAACCTGGCAAGCAACAAGTTACCTGGAAGAAAATAAAACCCAAAACGAGTAAGAGTTGAGGCACACTTTACATGTAAGTGTGTCGGTTTTTAGTAAGATCTTGGGGGGTTTTTCATATGAATGAAGACAGAATAACATAAGCATAATTTACGTATGAGAAAAGTTATGCACAAAGATTAGGTTAATAACTAATTCACAATTATCAAGTTAATACCCAATTCACAAGAGATGATCATCAGAAAAGAGAACAAAAGCAAAAAATCGAATCTGAGAGACAATAAGACAAATTGAGGTTGATTTGGTTTATCTGTGATAAGATTTTTGTATTTGAACCAAGTCTGTATGCCTTCAATATGATTAACATAGATAGTATACAGGTCTCTCACAGGGACTATGATAGCTACAACAACCATTTCTTACTCACACAGAGACCATTTACTTATATTATACTCCGCAACCAAAAGATAATGGGTGTTCTGACACAATTCTGCAGAATATAAGCTATTTCATTATAAGAAACTCCAGGCAAGGGTAACTAAACTACTTACAACTTCCACACTCAGAATGCATTACAAGAGGCTTCAATTGGGGCAGTGTAATGTATATAACCGAATTGCACTGCTCTTAGTTATTTCCTCTCACAGCTAGTTTTAAATAAGAAGGTGTCCAATTGGTTAAGGTTGTTCAATTCATACATAATTAATAATCAAATAACATGCCAGACTCCCAACAAGGAAAATATCACGAGAAAAAGAGAGGTAAATTGGCTTCCTTGTTCTCTTGATATTTTTCGTTGTTGGGAGGAAAAAAAGTACTTTTGAAACTGAAAAGAAGAACAACAAATACATATGAAATATTTTACTTCACGGTGGAAAACTTAAAAGAGTAAAGAAGGAAACACAAAAGCTAGGGTAAAAGAGAAAATTATTGATAAACAGTTAAACTCAGTTGAAGTTGAAACTAATGTGCATGATTTGCAAAGGAAATCTAATATGCACATAGCCCGTCTACTGTGGGTACTCTAGAGTACGTAGGGTTTACCCATAGTTCCATTTACCATATCAAATGCATTTCACTGGCAACTAACAGAATTGTGATCCATCCCAACTAACTTAAAGTCTTAAGATAGCATCTACACATGCTACTATTCTACTTAATAATGACGGAAAATGACTTACGAAAAATAAAACAAACAATAATATATTATAGAACCTTTCAGACCAATTTCAGAGATATGGTAGTAAATGTATAGCCCAACTAGAGACAAAGGTAAGTACAATAGACTCATGATGATGATGGCATCTATGTTTACCCAAACAACAGTATGAAAGATAGATTTACTTGTACTAATTAAAGGTGAATACTAAAATATGCCGTTCAATGTGACAATTTACGAACCTGCGGTAATTCAAATGTGGCAAAACAATTCAAGCACAATATCAACACGTACCTTAAAGATAAAAGGTTAAGACGCGTCATTTGTGATATGGAGGATGACTTAAACTGGACCTGGACGAGCACAAGAAATTGATGTATTCCTATCACCGATACGGGTGTTCGCATGACCTTCCCCAACTCCTTGGTTACTCAGATCTGTATCTTCCGTATCCAAGTTATTTGATACCGAGGAATCAGTTGACCTACTGTTTTCTCTGGTTTCAAGGCGCTCCATCATTCGTGATACGCTAGCAAGCCCAGCGTTTACCTCTCTTGTAACTTCTGAACCAAGATCTTTAATGGAAGTGCTCCGAGAGAACAGCCTTTCCTTCCATCCTCTTGAGATTGACTCTTTGTATCTTCAATATAGGAAACGATTATAAAAACATAGGCTGAAAAAAAAAAGAACTCCAAAAGAGAAACCACCAAGTAGTTAACATGTACCTCATTGAGACTGAATTGAGTCGAGATTTTAGAGACTCCGAAAACGATTGGAAATCAGACGGTCCAGCCTTATCTCGATTGATTGAGGAAGATCGACTGGCAGAACTACTACACCAAAAAATGATGAGAGAAAGTAAATGCTACAATCAACATATGTAGTCTATAGACAGATATATTTCCCCAAAACCAGGGTATGGATTAAGTTTTATTAACATTGCATACGTATTGCTGAAAGAGGTTCGACGGCCATTGGAGGCTAAGTTGCTAGATCTCGCTTGAACTGGAATCTGGTCAGTTCGAACAGAAGGCAACACTGATCCAGATTGAGGAGGTTCTTCTCCATTCCGTACAAGAGGAGCAGATGGACTAACTCCAGTTACTAGCGGATTCCGTTCATGCTCTCTTCTTCTTTGAGCAGTACTGCCAGAAACAGGACCACTTGGACCAACGTCAGAGTTGGGGGAGAACACCATGTACTGTGAATGACCTTGGATTGAAGATGTCCGCTGGCTTTCCCTTCTAGCAAAATGATGTGCTCTTCCCATTGCGGCAGCAGCAGCCAAATGCCGAAGTATACGCTCTTCGAGTTCTGAATCATTTGCTCCAACCGATAACTGCAGTTAAAGATACAAGCTGTGATTCACATATGGGATGACAGCAATATGCTCTCAATCAACTAATCCCTGCATTTGACCAAGAGAAATTAAAAATGATCAGAAGGATTACACACATGTGGTAATTCAAAATTGCGCAAGGTGGGATGATGAAATATTGTGGCATTTCGGGATGGACGAAGTTGGAAGTTTCTCTCCTGCTCTGTGGACGTAAAGAGTTCCTGGCTGCCAGGTCAAGTAAGACAAATAGTTTCATGGAATCAGTAACAGGTAAAAATGAGTTTAATACTAAAATAAAAGAACGAGAACAAGCCAAATGAACCTGGTAGCATCCTTCAGGCTTATGGTTTGCCAACACATAGGGCACTGGGAACTTCGCTGAGCCCTACAGGAGGAAACTTCTGTCAATCCTTCTTCCAGTATTCTAATCGATTAAGTTTCTTTCAGAAGTACCAAAAATTGGCTCCTGTTCAAAAAGGAAGCTAAAATAGCTGTGGCATGCCCTCAGACAGACCGAATTTCAACCACATTTGAAAGTGTGGGATCTTAGGAATGTACAGATTTCAGCAAACCTAAATTTCAATATAACTCATTACCATGTTCCAACTTTTATGCTGACAATAGTGTGCAGAGCGTAATGGTTCTAAACTAACCCAGCAGAAGTCGCAACCCTAAGCAACAGGTTTGTCACAATTGTGGGTATAAATTCAGGATTCATGAAACTAGTGCCAGTTAGGTAGTCATAACTTACACATCACAGCCGCGTGAGTATAGCAAGCAAAACACAATCTACTTTAAAGTTTCCAAGGTTTCATTTAGCAAAAGAAATCTCACCATTTCACATTAAAAAAATCACTCTAGAGGGAGGGACCAAAATGTTTCCATTCAATGATTAATGTATGCTCCAAGACAGGTTTAGTTACCCAAACTAAAGGGGGAAACCCAAGGCGATTCTCCAACAGAACATACACATATCAACAGTTTGTATCCAAACATGCTACAAACATAAACCTACGTGAATTGAGCAAAAAGAGAACAGGTGCTAAGAGGAAATACAATGAAACAACATCAGTGAGAGAGTGAAAACAGCGAGCTGGCAACTATAGTTGATGAAACAAAGACAAGCCAAATGTGATTTCAACCTAAGGCCTAATTCCTGAGTAACCTCTAAACAAGATGATGCCACTAGAGTGACATATATCATAGAGAAAGGAACAAATAAAACAGATATCCAACAAAAAACAGCCGAAAACAAGTAAATATATACCATTCAAGGATGCACTGAAGATGGAACTCATGCTTGCAATTTGTCACCTGTGCAATAGAAATATAAAGCCTATTATAAGAAAGAAAACTACACAACCAAGTCTTTCAAAATATGGGACTTGCATAGATAATGATAAAAGACTACGTAAAACAGTGAAAACACAAAATGAAGATCAAATTATTAACTGTTGAAGGATCTCTTTCAGTGAAGGCTTCGAGACATATACTGCAAGCATCATCACTGGCATCTTGTACTCCCCCTTCCACAAAAGAAGCAGGGGATATAAGATGTTTCTCGGTTTTCTTGGTTTCATCCATCCCTCAAAACCTACCTAAACATACCCAGAATAATTTAAAACGCCTTCAAAATGCGAATTTGATAAGAACTACTATAAAACACAACCCATCCAATGAGAAGTCAAATATCCAACCAAATTCACATCCTTACCAGATAAAATTGAACGAAAAAAACAATAATCATGGAATAGAATTGGTCTAACGACAAAACAAAAAGTTTATTATTTAAGAACATTAAAATGAATACATGAGCAGACAAAATTTTGGAAGTTGAATAAAAAATGCAACTTAATATCATTGCTAATCAATTATATAAGAATAACAAAAAGAAAAAGATTAAAAACTTAGATAATTATATATAAGAAATTAAGACCGGGTTAGGATTACCTTAAGGAAATCTATCTAATTTATGTATAATGGTAATAAGAAGTCGAAAAATCTGTCCGTGAATTTCAAGAATAAGCCTGAATTTCATGGACTGATTGTTCGAAATCCATCTGAAGGAGAGAACCAGAAAAGGAAGACCTAAAGAAGAAAAGAATAGAGAATTTAGAAGATAGAAGGAGCCACGTCCGACACAGATTTCTGTCTATTTTTGACTTGTAACCTTTTATTATTTTTGTAACGCCCCTCCCGAATTCGACAAAATTTGTTGTACACCCTTGCAATAATTCGGTATCTATAAGATCAGATCCTATGCACTCTCTCAAATAGGTTTGTTTGTCGTGACCACTATGGAAAAAGCTCTGAGAGGCTGGTTTTTTGTCTGAGTGACAAGGTGTTGGCCGTTAGCGACCAACTCTTGATGGATACCGGCTAACATCCTGTCGCTCGACAAAGAGCGAGCCGCTAACGACTACTTTCAGGCAACGACCGGATTCAGGAAAAAACAACCAAATTTCTTTCTATTATACATATACCCCAACAATTTCTTTCAACTAACACCATTCTTTACCTATTTCTACAATGAATTCACAAATTTCTTAAACTATCTAACTTTTAACTCACAGTCGATGGATTGTTCTGATGATGAAGTTAAAATTATTATGGATCGGTTTAAAACACAGCAAAAAACTTATGTTTGGGTGTTGCAACAAATAGAAGTTGAGTCTGATGAAGACAAATAACTTACCAACCTTATGTTATCAGCAGAATAATCGGGGCAGATACCAAGACCTTCTGAGCCAAAAGAAGTATTCACAAAAAGATATGTGTATCGTGGGAGGGAAGAGTGGAACCTGAAAATGATGCATGGTTATTTTAATGTTGGTTGCGTGTTCTCTGACGAAGATTTTCAACATCTATTCTGCATGCCCTGACACTTGACGGTACTGAAGAGCTTTGTCGAGTATGCCCTGAATCTAATTATCAATTTGATGCATTGAATATTAGAGGTCATAGTCCAGAACAAAAGGTTACCTCGGCTCTAGGGATCCTAGGTTACGGTCGTCCGAAAGATGCTAACAATGAGTATATTTGTAAGGGAAAAATAACTTCAGACAAGTATCTTTCATTGTTTACGAAGTAATGATTGATCATTTTGGTCTAACGTATTTACGTAAACCAACAGATGCAAATGTGATAGACACATTTTAGTGTCTAGATTGCACCTTAGTTTCTATTAAGTTAGTATTCGATTTTTGCAAATATTACGTGTTTTTATGCTTTTGTAGGTACATTTGAAGAATAAAGATTTGTGGAAAAATTGGCTCAAAAAGTGATAAAGGCACCCAAGGACAAGTGTTATTTGGCACCCTAGAAGTGGATAAGGGGCACCCTCGAGTCAACTAGGTCAAAATCGGGTCAAAACCGAGTCAAGTCAGTCAACCCGAGTTGACCGAGTCAACTCAGCACGGGATCGGGACGAGAAGCTGTTGTGTACGCTGTCAACCAATTTTCGAGTTGTTTTCGGCTCCAAATTGTCCCACACGCTAAAGATATCTCATACAAGTCATAACACGTGAATAGATAGCAAAGAATGCCGAAAAATCTGCTAGGGAATGTGATTTTGGCCGGAAAAAGGAATCACTCTTTGATTCGGATTTGGGAAGATTCTAGAGTGTTTTGGAGAATTCTATTAGGTTTAGAACTCTCCCTAGGGTTTCTAAAACCTATATAAACCAAGAGAAGCCAAGAAAAAGAGCGGAAAAAGCCTAGAGATCGATTCCGTCAATTTCCGGTCACTTCCGGTGATCGCCGGTCACTGCTGCTGCACCGGCCGGCGTGTTCTTCATCCCATCGCTGCTGGAGAAGACAATCTTGTAACATCTATATACGTTGCATATCCAGTGTTACATTCTGCTCCTGTTGCCTATTCTTTCAAATCTTTGTTGCTTAGAATATTTTCTGTTACAGCTGAACCCTCTCTTGCAACATTTATAAACGTATCTGTTCAGCTGTTGCACTATTATTTCACCTTGTAATCAACTTTTTGAGCAATGAAAAGATCTTTTGAGCAAGTTTTCTTCACCATGGGATAAGTTTATCTACTGGGATGATGGATAAGGTATTTTTCTCAATTTTATGTGATTTAATTATTTTTTAATAATTTTTTATAATTCTTTTATCTTAAAATTGCATAGTTTTGAATAGTAAAAACGGTTTTCTTTCAACAGTTGTGCTTTTGCTTGATGGATTATGCTTAGTTAATTAATTTTGATAGTCCATGCTTGTGATTTACCTCTGTTTGTTAGCATAACAAAACCAATTTTGGCAATTATTTGGGCTTCAATTAATTTAAAAAGAATTATCTGATTAATCACATAGGTTGTTAGGATTACCTGATTCCTGATTCCTGGTATTTTTAAAATTATTCAAAAATCATCTTTAGGTTATTTAGTCTTTTTCTTACTCCTGGAATTTTCTAGAATTAGTTTAAATCATTATTTTCTAAAATCATCACCTTCACAAGTTCGAGAATCGAACCTCTTTTTACCACTATATAAAATCACATCAAAATGTTCTTCAAATATTAAAGCAAAACCAGGATAGGGTCTTTCTAGGAATGCTAGAAAGTCTTGACTACATGCATTGGGTGTGTCAGGGATGTCCTATGTATTGGGTCGGTCAATATAAGGGTTATTATCCAAAACCAACTATTATTTTGGAAGTTGTTATTTCTTATGATTGTTGGATATGGCATGTTTTTTTTTGGTCTGAAGGGTTCACAAAATGACATATATGTTTCGCACAAGTCACCTCTGTTTGAAGACCTCAAGTATGGAATTTTCCCCGACGTAAGGTTCCATATCAATGGGCACCAATATTCTCACGGGTATTATCTAGCAGATGGAATCTATCCTAGACGGTCTACCTTAGTTCAAGCGTATAAGCAGCCCCCCCCCCCCCCCCCAGGCGAAAATGGTCGCGCAATTAGGTATTCAACAAGAAGAAGATGGCTTTGGGAGAGGATGTGGAACAGACTTTTGGAATTCTTAAGCGGAAGTTCGCTATATTTTGTGGACCCTACCGTGGCTTAAGTATTCGTGAAATGCATAAGACTATGCTTACATGCATCATTCTGCATAACATGGTCATCCAAGAAACCCGTCGTGATAAGAGGTTGAAAATCACCCTGATGAAGATTTTGAGGCCTGAGGTTATACCAATGCATGGGGTACCTGCAAGGAAATATATTCAAGATGCAACTTTGTACGACAGGTTAAAACGAGATCTGACTATAAAGTTGGGCCGAGTTTGGTAGAGTGGGCGGCCGTATGTACTAGTTTCAAGTAGTAGTTTATTTACAAGTTTTATTTCTTGTTTTAAATTTCTATGTTATGTACTATTTTTTACTTTCAAGTAATTTATCACAAGTTTTAATTTTCTGAGTAATATTTACTTCAATGACGTGGATGGAGTGCAACAGCTCCTTTTTAATCGTTGCCACTATGGATGACGTGGAGCGCAACGACTATTTTTGTAACCGTTGGAAAAATATAGTCGTTGCTCTCAACTCATCTTCTCGCCTATATATATCTCTAAACCTCTCAAAGATAAATCACACCTCCCACAAAACTTTAATATATACTCTCTCTCTCTCTTTCTCTCACTCGTAATCTCATATCCTCTAATCTCACTCTGATTTCCTGACATACAGCTCAAGCTAAGTTTACTCGGGAAGAAAATTTATCACTTTGCAGAAACGATGTAGTGTGCTATCCGGCCAGAGGTGCAGAACGACGAAAAAATGGTATTCCTAGCTTTAGATATAGGGGAAGAATTCATGAAAACTTTTGCACTGACACCGGTAACCCTTATAACCGTAATGTACCTCAATTTTTTGTAAGATTTCTACAAATAAAGCGACGAGTAGTGGAATTTTTAGCTTTAGTTCGGATTGTCAATCGATATCGACTTAGGGGGAAACCGAAAATGAGATTGGTGTGATAGCTTTCAGTGAATGGCGAAGATGTAAATGAAAGAATTTCAAATACGAAGCTTGTTTAAGGAGTTCCTCATTAACCGTTTGAATTATTAATTCGTATGCACTGTTAAGTTGTTTGCATTGTTTTCATTTACTTTATGTAATGCGTATTTCAAGTAATGCAAAAAAGATAACTGCATTGAACTAACCAGCTATTTTATTTCAATTAATAACTAATTATTACATCTTAATAATAACGATTAAAAAAAATACAACTTAATTATTAAACTAACTAACTATTACATCAATCAAGGGGATGAATCTCAACATCATATTCATCACCGTCTTTATCATCTTCTTCATCCTCAACTGAGATTGGAGGTTGATTTTGTTCTTTAAATGCTTCCTTTTTAACTTGTTACAGTCCAGCTGCCATAAATTTTTTTGATCCTCATTCATTAATGAGGTTTCCATATAAAGAATCTTATTCTTATCATATTGGCTAAAAAATGCTCTTGAGAAAGACGGCTCTTTTTCAATGCTCTGTTCGTGACCTTCCGGTCAACAAATCTCTGTTTCTCAGTTGTCCGTTGGTGAGTCATAAACTCGGCCATGTTAAAATTTTCAGACCCTCCTCCTTTATGGGTAAATTTTTTAGTTGTTTTTATTGTTGCTCTTCCTATACCTTTTTGTTTCTCGGTATTAGCTGCATTGAGATCAAAATTAAAAGTGGTGGTGGGCCACTCGGTGAAGACATTGGTGAACCGGGACTTGAAGTTGGTGTAGAAAAACCACCAACGTTGTATGGTGACCTTATAGGAACTTGTTGCATATTTGATAATAGATCATAATTAAATTTGGGAAAATATTTTACGATATCATACCACCCTTCTAGTTCAAATGTGCTGCCGTATTTTTGGTTTCATTCCCTCTGACACCTTTTTTCCATATTCGATGGTGATTCACCACTCGGTGGTGGATGACGAGCACATTGTTGGACATGAGCAACATATCCATACAATTTTTTACTCATTTTAGTGAAACGAGTACACAAAGAGTCTGGATCACATGAATCGACGTTCATGGTTTCCTCTTTAAACCCCATAAATATATTTCCCCATAAGGTGTTGCCTACTTGAGAACAACCATTGATGTTATCTTGTGGGCGACGAACATAATTTCTGCAAATGCTTTTATCTTCGGCAATTGAAAAACTTGTATCACAAACTTTTTTAGCAGGAGCATCCATTTGAGAATTTGGAGAATTCATAATGCAGAAAAAAATTGACTGAGTTTTGTCTTAGATTAAAACGGGGAGAGTTTTGATTTATATTAACACAAATGCGTGTGAGAGATTGAGGTGTAGAGAAGGTATGAGTTGAATTGAGTTTGAAAATGGGTATTTATAAGAGTTCCAGCCAAGACCGTTGGATGAACTCAGCGATAAGCGACATAGTCTTAGTCGAGCGACCAAGAC
Source organism: Papaver californicum (assembly GCA_023531435.1). Taxonomy (NCBI): domain Eukaryota; kingdom Viridiplantae; phylum Streptophyta; class Magnoliopsida; order Ranunculales; family Papaveraceae; genus Papaver; species Papaver californicum. The sequence goes on from JAJJMC010003936.1 coordinate 8,617,447, forward strand.
TTGGCCTCCAGCGACAAAGACTATGCCGCATTGTGCATCTCCTCAAATTAGAGCATTTGAGAGGTCAATTTGATCATTTGCTACCTCTATAGTGGGTGTTTTTGACCAAATTTGATGTTTGCTATGTGCATAAGACTTGGCCTAAGGCCAGTTCCTATGCATCATTATCAAATGGGTTAGTTAAAACGGTAAGCGACATCGACATAGTGTCTGTCGTTCGACAGACAATTAGTCGCCAACGGACACATTCAGGAAAAACGACCAAATTTCCTTCAACTATACATACCCCCAACAATTTCATTCAACTCACAACAATTTTTACACACATTTCATATTCTCTACCTATTTCTAAAATAAATTCACAAATTTCTTAACTTATTTTACTTTTAACTTCACAGTCGATTGATATTTCTAGATGAGCCTAAACATATTATGGATCAGTTTAAAACACAACAAGAAACTTATGTTAGGAATTTGCAACAACTAGAAGATGAGTTTCATGAAGATATCGAACTTACCAATATTATGATTGCAGGAAAATCATCGCCGCAGATACCAAAAGCTCATGAGCCAAAAAAAGTATTCACAAGAAGATATGCGTATTGTGGGAGGGAAAAGTACTACCAAAAACTGATGCACCATTATTTCAATGTCGGTTGCATGTACTCTGATCAAGATTTTCAACGTCGATTAAGCATGCCCCGACACTTGGTGGTAAAGATTATTGAAGAGCTTTGACGAGTAGAACCTGTAATTAATTATCAATTTGATTCATAGAATATTAGAGGTTATAGTCTGGAACAAAAGGTTACCTCGGCCCTAAGGATTCTAGGTTCGTCCATCCAACAGATTCTAACGATGAGTACCTTCGTATGGAAAAACAACTTCATACAAGTATCTTTCATTGTTTTGTGAAGCAATAATTCATCATTTTGGTCCAATGTACTTACGAAATATTAAAGCAAAACCAGGATAGGGACTTTCTAGGAATGCTAGAAAGTCTTGACTGCATGCATTGGGTGTGTCAGGGATGTCATATGTATTGGGTCGGTCAATATAAGGGTTATTATTTAAAACCAACTGTTATTTTGGAAGCTGTTGTTTCTTATGATTGTTGGATATGGCATTGTTTTTTTGGTTTTCCGGGTTCACAAAATGACATATATGTTCCGCACAAGTCACCTCTGTTTGAAGACCTCAAGTATGGAATTTTCCCCGACGTAAGGTTCAAGATCAATGGGGACCAATACATTCACGGGTATCATCTAGCGGATGGAATCTATCATGAATGGTTTACCTTAGTTCAAGCATACAAGCAGACCCCATGGGTGATGCGGGTCGCGCAATTAACCATTTTAACACGCAATAAATGGCTTTGAGAAAGAATGTGGAACGAGCTTTTGGAATTATAAAGCAGAAGTGCGCTATCATTTGTGGACCATACCGTGGTTTAAGTCCTCGTAAAATGCATAAGACTATACTTACATGTATCATTATGCATAACATGGTAATTCAAGAAACCCATCAAAATAGGGATTTGACTAACCACCCTCATAAGATTTGAGGCCTGAGGTTCAACCAGCAAGTGGGAAACTTGTAATAAATTATCATCAAATGACTAATCACATTCAAGACGTAACTTTGTACGACAGTGTAAGAAGAGACCTGACTGTGAATCTTTGGGTTAAGTTTGGAAGATCGGAAGACCATATTTGAAATTAGATTTGATTTTTCGTTTTAATTTTTAGTTTATGTACTAATCTCAAGCAATGTATGCACTAAATTTTTAATTAATTTATTACAAGTTTTTATTTTCTGTGTAATATTTTCTTGAATGACGTGGATGGAATGCGACAACTACTTTTTCTAATAGTTGTCAATATGAATGACGTGGAATATAACAACTATTTTTTCTAATTGTTGTCAATATGGATGACGTGGAGTGCAACAACTATTTTTGTAATCGTTTGCAAAGACTTAGCCAGTGGCGACTCTCAACTCATATCCTATATATATCTACTCGTCCCAAAGATATATCACACCTCCCACAAAACTGTTATACATACTCTCTCACTCTAATCTCACTATAATTTATTGAAATATGGCTCAACCAAATTTTACTCAGGAAGAAGACTCATCACTTTGCAGAAACTACGTAGTATGTTATCCGTCCAGAGGTGCAGAACGACGACAAAATGGTTTAGTGATTCAGAGTTATTGGACAAGCATTCATGAAAATTTTTACGTTGACACCGGTAACCCTTATAACTGTAATATAACAACATTATTTGTACTTAGTAGAATTTATAGCATTAATTCGGATTTTCAATCGATATCGACTTAGGGGTGAAACCGGTACGAGATCTTTCAGGGAATGGCGAAGACAGAATGAAAAGAATTTCAAATATGAAACTTGTTTCCACATCCTTAAGGAATTCCTCATCCTCATAACCCCTTTGAATTATTAATTTGTTTGCACTTTTAAGTTGTTTGCATTGTTTCCACTTTTTATATGTAATGCATATTTCAAGTAATGAAAAAAATATAACTTCATTGAACTAACTAGCTATTTATTTCAACTAATAACTAACTATTTTATTTCAACTAATAATTAACCATTACATCTTAATAATAATGATTAAAAAAATCATCCTAATTATTAAACTAACTGGCTAACTATTACACTAATCAAGGACTTAAATCTCAACATCTTCATCTTCGTCATCTTTTTCTTCCTCGTATGGGATTTGAGGTTGTAATTGTTCTTCAAACGCCTTCCTTTTTAACTTCTCACATTTCAGCTGCCAATTTTTTTTTTTTTAATCCGCATTCATTATTGAGGTGTCCATAGAAAAAAATTTATGCTTGTCATAATGGCTGACAAATTTCTCTTGAGAAAGACGTGTTTTTTTTCAAATCCCTATTCATGACCTTCCGGTCAACGAATTTCTGTTTATCGGTTGTCCATTGGTGATTCATAAAATCGTTCATGTTTAAATTTTCGGACCCTCTTCCTTTTTAGGATAATTTTCTAGTTAATTTTGTTTTGGTTCTTCCCAAACCTTTTTGTTTTTTGTTATTAGTTGCAATAGGATAAAAATTAGAGAGTGGATTTCCTTGGTTACCCGGTGAAGAAAATAGTGAATTGGGACTTGAATTTGGTGTAGAGGTACCAGCAGAGTATGGTGCCCTTTGAAGAACTTACTGCATTGTTGCTAAAAGTTATGGATTATATTTGGGCAACACATTTAAGATACTGTAACAAGTTTCATGTTCAAATCCAGAATTGTGTTTGTGGTGCCATTCCAGCCGACACCTTCGTTCCAGATCCACTACAACTTCACCACTCGATGGTAGAGAACGAGTGACTCGCATGACATGAGCTACATATTTGGCAATTTGTTTATTGATTTAGTGAAGCGACTACACAACCCTTTTGCATCACGTAAATTTGTGTTCATTAATTATTTCCTCTTAGCCTCAAATATTTTATCCCACAGGGGGCTCCCTGCTTGAGATGCACCATTGATGCGATCATGTGTGAAATGAACATAATTTCTACAATTGCTTTCATCTTTGGCAATTGAAAATTGTGTACCATGAATTTTTTTTTCCCCTACAACTTCTTCATTTTGTTGATTTTGAGAACTGGAAGTCATTTTGCGGAAAAAATTATAGAGTTTTGTTTTGTTTTAGATTAAAATTAGGAGAGTTTTGATTTAGATTAACACAAATGTGGTGAGAGATTGAGGTGTAGAAAAGATATGAGTTGAACTGAGTTTGAAATTGGGTATCTATAAGGGGTTCATCTAGGACCGTTGGATGAGATAACCGGTTGGCGATATAGTCTCTATCGAGCGATAGAGTTTTCGTCGCCAACAACATAGTGTCTTCCCAGCCAGATTTATGTCGTTGTGTAAACCTCCAGATTTGAGCATTTTCCTAGTCAACTTGTACATTTAAGAGGTCCATAATAGTTCAAAATAAACAAACACAACCATTTGAAAGGTGCATAGGAATTGGCCTAAGGGAAAGTGTTGCTCTAATGTTTAAATTTGTCATTTTATGCCACCATCGATCGGAAAAATTGGATAAGAGAATTGAAAAATCATTTGAGCAACGAGGCCTTAAAATTGTGATGCATCTTAGTAAAAGCCGAATGGTAGAGTTTTGGCCGACCACTGAGCCGAACGGTGGATTTTTGTCCGTCCACTGAGTAGCCATAGCTCGACGCTCGACCATAACTAGGTCGCTATTGTATTTAATCCAACATCTCATATATTTGTCAATCTAACGACCTTTATAAGTTCAATCCAATGAATAATATTCGTTCAATCATGTGTCTAGTATTAACCCAGCCTAATGAATATGAAAAACTAGTTGTTGTTATTGATAAGATTACCGAGTCCTTGCGATCCAACAGGTAATACTTGACACAAATCTCATATTTAATTTGAATTTATGCTTAATGATATATCTTTGTGGGGAATGTATTGTAGAATTCGAGGGAGATATTGTTTATGTAATAGTTTTCATGATAAGTAACTAAGTCTATTTCGGTTTTAGTTAGGCTTGTCGAATATAGAGAAGTACTGCTCTGGTTAGTAGCTTCCTTGATAATTAATTAAGGTTGTGTTTGATTACATATAATTCCATGGAATTATCCGCAGAGGCTCATCATGAAAGGGAGTACGACTAGGCAGGTTGACAAGTATATTTCTATGGAAATAACATGTTTTTCATCGTTTGACAACAAATCCAATTCCTTATAATTATGGGCCCATTTAATAAAAAGCCTGGTCTAAAACCTGTTTTTAACTTAATTCCATGGAATTCCATGAGAAGTTTTTCTTTGCCTTCCCCTGTAAACTATTTCCACAGATTAACTTTCCATATAATTATTTTATTTTTCTAATATCAAACACAACCTAAGTTAATTATGGTCTTAGTTAGGCTTATCAAAGTTAGGGAAAGTTATTTGGAGTAGTTGTTTTTCATGATAAGAAGCTAAGTTAATTGTGACCTTAGCTAACTTGTCGAATATGGTATGTTAAATCTCCAATTGGCTTAGAATCTTATAGGTTGTATTGAGTTCTTATAAACTTGTGAAGTTCTTTCGGAATACTTGTTTTCTTCAATCTTTATGATTTTTTTCGTGACAAAAATAGGGAGAAATATATGGAGTATAGAGTGATTACAATCACTTGAGATAGAACATATATGTTATAAAAAGTATATACTCCCTCATTTCCTCATAAATTGAGATATTTCAAGTTTGCAGAATTCTTAAGACAAGAAGGAAAGAGATAAATTTTAGGTATTTTTTTTTCAATTATACCCTTAGGATAATAAAATAGTAAAATTTAGAAATGACATATCTCTCAAACTATGTCACGATATTTGTAAACTTTATATCGTTAAAAACTATTTTAAAACTCCAAAGTAACAAATATAGACATGACTATCAAATTATACATATTTCTTATACTAATAATAATTAACCAAAAGGGTAATTTTAGGGATATTTTAAGGAAATAACTCAATTCTTAGGGAACAAAATTTTGAAATAAGTAGCTCAATTTATGGGAACAAAGGGAGTAATCTGTTGTAGCAAAAATATTCCAATAACACTCCTCGAGATTTGTATTTAAAGATAAAATCTTAACCGTCAGATGAATTGAGATTTGTACCTGATGGGTGAAATGTGGAATGTTAGATGATTCAACAGTATTCCTCGGGATGCTTTCCAGATGGATGAGGAGATTTCAGCTACTGGGTAAATCATCTCTTCAATAACTTTGTCTCTCTGAGAATTGTTGATAAATGAAGGAGGGGGTACCTTCAAGGACACTCCGATGCCTCAATGAGTAAGAGCTCTAAGCAGGTTTTTGTGGAGAGAGAAGAATTAGAAATGTGTACCTTTCCAGTTGGAATTCCACCTCTATTTATAGGTTGTAGAGGAATTGTATCCAGTCCGGTATTCATCTGGATACATTTTGTCTATGCATCTGGACCAAATGCTCTCTAGATTCATCCTGGTCCAAACCAATTCCCTTTTTTTAGGGATCTTGTAACTTCCAGGTTTGAATATTTATCTGGTCTTACCGATAATCGATTCTCCCTTTTTCTAGGGATCAGTAACTTCCAGGTTTGAATATTTACCTGGTCTTCCCAATAACCGATTCCCCTTTTCTAGGGATCAGTAACTTCCAGGTTTGCATAAGTACCTGGTCTTACCAGTAAACAGATTCCCTTTTTTTAGGGATCTCTAACCTCCAGGTTTGAATATATATCTGGTCATCTGGTGTAAAAGGATAATTGTTGACTGGGCTATAATCATCCTTCCATATTTTTAACCCAATGGTCCAATACTAGGTAGAATTATTGGGCTGGGGTACTTGGTCCCATATACCAAACTATATAGTACAAACATCACCCCCTCTTAATCCTTAACTTGTTGATGGGTTAAAAAGAGAGTCCCTTTGGTCAAGTGCTTACTCAGATGTCCCCAAGCTACTTGTTGAAGTGACATGGTAGTCTATGTACAAACAAGGTTGCACTTGGTGTTGTATGTCGAGTTTTCCGTAGTCGAATATGAACGAGGCTTGATGATTATATCACGAGTTTCAAGTTATGTGCTTGCTGATGTAACAAGTCTTTTTCCTTGCGTTACGACAACGTTTTTTTTTTTGTTTGTTTACATTGTGGCAAGGTTATTGCAGTTTTTGATATACATGTTGGCACGTCTCTTGAATGATATATGAGTCTTTTGGATCAACAATTGTTGTTGGTCTCGTTTTTGAGACAAGAGGTCCTGGTTGCACTGGTGAAAAACTTGGTGAGATTTTGTGCTTGTGATGAGAGCAAGACTTAAGTCTCTACTTGTGAGGTGAGGTCGTAGATGCCTGCATGATGGAAGGCTTTCTTCTCGTATTGTGGTTGCAGTATAGCTTCACTGTTTGGAAAAATATATCATATTTCTTCTGTGAAATATAGATCTTTTTGCTTACATTGTGATTGCAGTATAATTCCATATGAATATACTCCAATTTATGTTCCAATGATGATGGTGATGCCGAGATGTGATCTGCGCCTTTTAGATGATTGTAAAATATCACCACTACTCATGCATTGAGAGTTTGATAAGTGTGATGTTCTTCGATGCTTTTTTGAGTGATGTTTCACAAATCCAATGGGGATCATGAGTTAAATATGAAACTCATTCCTTTGAGATCTTCATATATAATAGTTTTTTCTTTTTTTTCTTCCCATCATCGCTTGTTGTGAATTTTTTTTTTGAATTTAATTAATTCTTTGTATATTCTTTTGCAGATGACTAATGCAAATTATACACCAATTCATGAAGGCGCCCCCAGGGAAAACATGTGTAAGGTGGATTTGAAGAGAACACCCCGAATGTCAGTGATACCTGTGATCCTATTTCCATCTTCCAATGGACATGTCCTAAACACTCCAGTTGGTTTATCTGGTCTTTCAATAAGGCCCTGGCTCGCCAAAATATACCTCCAGTTTGATGTGTAAGAAATCTCTGAAAGAAATCTTTGACGGGGTGGATCCTGATGTGCATCCGGATTTTATGGCGACGCATGTGAAGCAAATAGCATCCCAATCAAGGAGTATAAGTCGACTATCTTTGACTCCGACGTTGCTAAAGGTTTATCCTAAGGATGTTTCTTATCAAAGGGTCGCGTGGGCATATTCTCACATTACCGACCAAGCATAAATGCTAAGTATTTGTTTCTAGAACACGTTCCGTCTTTTGGCGTCAATTGATCGCGTAAATTAGATGCAAAAATCTGCCACAGCTGACCGGGATAGGGTGATCAAGCTGCCCTTGCCAATAGGGAATATAAAATTGCCTGCCTTCGGTCTGAAATAACTCTTAAATATCTGAATATTGAAGACCTCTGAACTGATGTAGGAGTATCATTGATGAAGATGAATATCTTCTTCTTTTTTTGCTTTTGGAGCAGTAGTTTGTTTACCCATTCTTCTTTGTTCCTTAGGAATCTCTATTTGGAAGTCGTTTATTCTTTAAACATTTGTCAAGATTGAAATAATAATACTTCATTTTTTTATTTTATTTTTCTTGAAATCTTAAGCCCGGTTGTGTGGCTTTTCACTATAGACTCTCGTTTCCCTGAGAATGGATTTCCATTGCCCATGGAACAAGGTCCTTGATGTTTTTGAGCCTGTACAAACTAGTTTGGTTTTAGCTTGCTCGCAAATATGCGCAAGTATTGACTAAGACCGTGCAAGGAATATTTTTTTGTTAAAAAAATATTTCATCTAATCAAAGCCAAGTTGGTTTGGTTCTCACTTCCCTGAGATGGGGTTCCATTGCCCATGAAACAAGGTCATTTTTATTCTTGAGACTGCGCTAAACCGGTTTAGCTTGCTCGTAAATTTGCGCAAGTATTGACTAAGACCATGCAAGGAATTTTTTTTTCTAAATATTTCCTCTAACCAAAGCCAAGTTTGTATCGGTGCTAGCCATGCGAGAGTTATTATTTAACAACTTTGACTAGTATGCCCGAAGTTTGTGATCGATCTTAGCTATGTGAGTGTTATTGCTAAACAACTCTGGCTAGTATCAAAGTGTGTGAATTTTGCATTTATATGTGAATTGTGCATTTGTTGTACGAATAATGTAAACAAATTGAGCAATCATTTAGGCTTACCTTATGAGGCGCGAGTGGATCCAACATCGGAAATATGCATCTCGTAGTCAATTGTGAACTATTTCCAACTTGCTGGAGTTCCAAGTTTTTTTGCTTCTCCCCACTCAATATAACTTCCCTCCTGCTAGATTATCAATTAGGTACGGTCCTTACCATACGCCCCCAGCTGTTCGACTATTGTGAGAACTCGTTATGGTGTAGGTCCAATTGTTTTAAACTCATGCAAGTTTTAACTTGAATCGATCCAAAAGAACAAATCGTTGATTGGATAGACGATCTGGATCAATGAGCTACATTGCAGATTGAACCGACGACTAGGAATGCTGGTCTAGCGAGTTAGATTATTGGGGAAGTTTTGAGTTTGATTGATGGATATAGGAAATCTCAGTTGTGAGGAGAGAAAGTAATACCGAAATTGGCATAATAATATGTTGGTGATGTTTTTCCGCTGATTTGCTGTGAGTATACAACTTGAAATTGTTGAATATTTGCGATGCTAGGCTAAGATAGCGTGAACATGCTGATTGTACTGCAACGGACACCGCCAGTTGATGTTCATGTCGCTAGGCGTGTCATTGTTGACAACTGCCATCCTCACACGTGTGTGGTGCACGCATGTCTTTTTTTTATCCGTCACTAGAAGACTGCATCCATGGAGGAATATATTGAAGATTACTCCCATGTAAGCCATCCAAGGTGATTGGCTCCCATTTGCAGGCGACACCGAGGAACGACAATCTTTGTTTTGTGTTTCTCTTGTTTGTATTTATTTGAGAGTTGGTTTTCATCGTGATACTCCTCCGCTTTCGTTCGTCGAGGTACTCATTTCGATTCCGCTCGTGCCTGTTGTTTTTCCAGTGGCTAGGTCCTGATCGTGTTCTGATTCCTCACCGATGCGATGGCTTTCGTAGCGGTCATTCGGCTGTCGATCTTCCCTTGCAACATTATTGATAGGTGTCTAAAACACCTTAATTATTGTCTATTGATTATGCTTTCTTTGCTATTTTCTTGTAAATTTCGTATTTTACGTTTGTTTTTGAGTTTTTAGGTAATTTGGAGTCATGAAAAACAAAAGAAGGGAAATAGAAGCTCAAAGCATAGCTTGGAGGCATTTGGTGTTAACAAGCTCGTAGAATAGGAACACACAAGTCTCAGATATGTGTAAATCATGAATTACTAGGGGGCAACTAGCTGAATTTCAATGAATAACTAAAATGGCTTCCTGGATACACTTTATAGGCTCCTAAATCTGCGCTATTTGTAAACCTCAATTAGGTCGAGAACAACCACATCCTTTATTTGTTCTCTTAGAGCACCCACAGTGGTGCGACTAAACCCAAAGAGTAAAGACTAAAAAAAATTTGGTTTACTCCGCCTGAAACGCAATGAGTAGAGAGTGAATTTTGATCAGGCGTAGCCCTAGACAACCGCCTGGTAACGCACGTCTAAGAGCACGCCCAAGTGACAGGCGTAGCCCTAGACAACCGCCTGATGTGGAGTAGCCCTAGACAACCACCTGGTGAATCTTCAGACGCACGTCTAGGTAAACGCCTGACACGAGACGGAAAGCCAGCGTCACGCCTGGTACGAGACGCACTGTTAGCTGCACGATCCACCATATTCTGCTTTGGTCCAGTTTTGGGATAAAAAATGATCCGAAACAGTAACAAAAATGGACCAAAACTCAAATTTGATCGCGCCACTGTGATCCATTTTGGACGGACCAAAGATCAAATTTGGGTTTGGTCTGGGATTTGAGCGTCCTGAGGCTGAGTTATTCATACTACCAAATGAACCAGAGCCGTCACCAAGGATTATCGCCGGCTAGACCAAGGGTTAAGAGCTCTATTTTCAGCTCGAGAAGGAGAAGGAAGAGTTGTTTCTGTGTGGTTCGATGGGTGCAGGTTTAAATCGAAGTAGTGAAGAATTAGAGATTCAGGGCGAGAGAAGAATTGAATGGGAAAATTGGGTTTCAGTTGATTAATCAAGAGAAGATGGTGGCTACTGTGACCGAAACAAGAATGAGAAGAGGGTTACAGAGTATGGGTTGATGTTTCTGTGGTTGTTCTTGAAGCAGGAGAACAAGACCTGCAGCCATCAAATTATTGAGAATTACAATTCATGGTCGTGAAACTCAGTTGAGTTGGATCTGAAGAAAAGGTGGGTTCGCTGTTGAAGCGAGGACCCATATTTGGTTGTGGCTTGAGGTGTTCTTGTCTGTGACAGCGAGATTGAGAAGAAATATCAGGGAAGAAAGGGGTTTGGATTGAGTTTATGACAGAGCCTGTGGTTGGGAGTAATTAAATGTGTGTTTGCTTATGATGAATGGGTTTGTGTCTAAATTGATTGCAGGGAAGGAGATTCTGGGTGTTAGAAACAACGATCGAGTTCATGTGTGAATCACCATCAGTCAAGCACACCAGATGTTTGTGTTAAGGCCTGAACGACCAGTTCTTTACAGACTTAAAGTTCAGTTGCCATTAGTTGCCTGGACCAGCCTTGCTTTCAGCTAGACCATGGTTCTAGTGAGTGTTTGAGAAGGTTTAGAAGATTGGGTTGTAGGGAATTCAAGTTACAGCTATTTTTTAGCAAAGTTTAGCCGAGAAATCAGTTTGAGGACCTAAGGTTGTTGCCGTTGATTATGTGAGTGAATGGTGTGTATTGAAAATATTTGAGAGTTTGAATTGGATTAGGAAACTAGAGTTTGTTTAGATTTGGAAGTCGTTGCAAGAACTGGAGCTATAAAAGGAGATGCAAAACACCACAGAAATCATCCCATATACTCCTCACGGCTGTTTCACCACCAACAGAGAGGAGCTCTGCTCCTCTCCAAATCCCTCTACCACCAGTTATCTCACCTTCATCTCCACCAGCATCATCTTTTGCACCACCCACCTGCATACATCCTCCCCAAACCTTCCCAGCACTTCATCCAACCATCTGCATACATCATATCGCACAGCAACCCAACAACACCAAGCTTGCAGTAGTTTGCGCCTACACCGCCAATCCACCTGTTCACAACAGCACCACAGTACCACCACCAGTCGCGAACCAGTCCGCAACACCATACATCCTACCTGCCAGCTTGTTTGGTTTAGTTGATTTTAATTTTAGTTTCATATTTTCTTTATTTTATCATGTGAACTCCTCCAATATGTGTAGCTAAGTTTATTTGATTAGGAATAATTTCAAAACTATATGATATGATTTATTCAAATTAATCTTTCTTTTCAATATTGTGTTATTGTTTGTCTTTTACTGCATTTATGACCAAGATTTGTTTGTGAGTGTTTAAGCGGCCAATTGAATATCTCGTTTGCAATTCTAAAGCTAGATTCTTGACCCATAATCCGTAATTGTTACGACGATTTAATCACAAGTAGAGAAGCATCAACGTTGCAAAGGGATGTTGTAGATTTTGGTGTATGAAAGATAACCCTAAGTTAACATGTCGAACTTACGAACATGTGGTTAGGATCAACCCAACTCATAGAGCATACCGGTTAATGAAGTTACACTAGAGAGCTTATTCAAAGTAGCTTGATTGGCTAAAAACGAGTAACGAACTTATTCTACGAAGTAACTTTGGAGTCTAATGGACTTGTTGAACTCATAACTTGTCTAAGGTTTTTAGTAAACGTATTTTGAAAAAGATTTCACTTGTTTCATGTTCACTAGTGGAGAAAGAATCCTTAATCATTCTCATCCTTATATCGTATTCTTTTACTTGTTTTTGTATCTTTGCATTAGTTTATTTTCAGAAACTTGAATCGACAATTTTAACTCAACGCTCTCTTAGGAACGAACCTGACTATCATTATTCTACTAGTTAGTGTAATAAAGAGGTATATGTTTTTGACGAATTTGACACCTTGGTCAATTATCTGCTTCAACCTCTTGCCATTTATACGATTCGTGTCTCCTATCGTGACCATTCCGCACATGTTATGCCCGCCAACTCTCATGTGAAAGTCGTGGACGCTAGTGTCCAGTGATACTTTCAAAGTGCTAGTTATTACCCCTTTGCGGCCTCTTATCCAGCAAGGCCCTTAGTAGTCTGTTTTCCTTCTCCAACTCTTGCAATCTTTCGCGCAGAGTAAGATCTACAGGTGTTGCTCCGGTCTTATCCACTTGTTCAATACGCTAGCTAAACGAAAGCCTCTATTGGCAAGGGAGTTTGGACGTGAGTTTAATATGTTTGTTTGATGCTGATCCAGGATTTTAGGATATGTTCAGACTGATACCTTCACTTAAAGGAGGAGTTGTAATGCGTACCCAACAATTTCCCCTACTTATCCCTGGGGATGAGTTCTCGCAGATGGACATCCTGATGTCATTGTTGCAGATGATGTTTTAACCCCTTCTCGAAGTGGGTGATCAACATCGCTCCGAGTTCCTCTTACTCTTGCATCCACATTGTCGTTCACATCACTCCGACTTGTTGTGATGTAGCTATGGATCTTGATTTTTTTTATGATTCCTTCTCTGCCCCACGGTGGGCGCCAAAAGATGATGTTTGGATGATAGCTCATGTAGGACTATTAGGTGGGTAAATCAACTCTTTAATAACTTTGGCTCTCTGAGAATTGTTGATAAATGAAAGCTCTAATGCCTCAGTGAGTAAGAGCTCTAAGAAGGTTTTTGTGGAAAGAGAAGGATTAGAAATGTATACATTTCCAGTTGGAATTCCACCTATATTTATAGGTTGTAGAGGAATTGTATCCAGTCCGATATTCATATGGATACATTTTGCCTATGCATCTGGACCAAATGCTCTCTAGATGCATCCTGGTCCAAACCAATTCCCCTTTTTTTAGGGATCTTGTAACTTCCAGGTTTGAATATTTACCTGGTCTTCCCAATAACTGATTCCCCCTTTTTCTAGGGATCAATAACTTCCAGGTTTGAATATTTTTACATGTCTTCCCAATAACTGATTCCCCCTTTCCCTAAGGATCAATAACTTCCAGATTTGTATATGTACCTGGTCTTACCAGTAAACTGATTCCTTTTTTTAGGGATTTCTATCCTCCAGGTTTGAATATATACCTGGTCATCTGGTGTAAAAGGATAATTGTTTACTGGGCTATAATCATCCTTCCATATTTTTAATCCAAGGGCCCAATACTGGGTAGAATAGAGTGGGGCACTTGGTCCCATATACCAAACTATATAGTACAAACATAATCTATTGTGTGAGTATTAATATTCACAAGTAAGCTAGGGGATATGACAAAGTCTTATGATTTGGAAATGATTAAAAATTTAAGTGGGACATTATATCTCGTTGTTTTTAAATATAAAATGTGGGACCACCTTATAAATATATATCTTGTAATATTAAATAAAAAAATGGGCCAGCTGCTAACTAAAAACTGGGAAAATATATTGTATCTCACTTTAGTAATTTTTAGGCAAAACATAATGTCTCGTCTAAGTTTTACATCCTTTTCACCTTCCCCTCATTTAGGGAGAGACACAGGGAACACACTTATTAGCCACAATTTTATGTCAATATCATTTCCTAACTTTTATCCATAAGATTTAACCTAAGGTCATATTTATTTTTATAGTTGAGTTTATCTAAATTTCCAACCAACCCACCCCCTTAAAATCAAGTTACAAAAAAAAAAAAAAACCAATTTTTTAGTGTCCCTTAAATTTGAAATAGGTCACACGGCTACAACTTTGTAACACTTCGAGCATCTGGTTGAACTTGCTTGGTTTTTTCCTTTGGCTTCACCTTGAGTCTCAAACTCCATTGAGAGACATATTGATATTTCATATCAAACGTATGCCTAATCAACATAGGAACCATACCTAGTTCACGAATTCTGAACAACACCTTAAAAATTCTTCAACACCTCGAACACTTAGCAACGATGAGTACCCGGTTGTTCTTGCGTAACCAATTGGATAATTTGCAAGACCTCCTGAGTATGATCATAAATAGTTTCCATATGTACCATGTTCCTCACTTCTTGAGATCACTCTATGGATTTCCATATAGCTTCGACTTCTGCCTTTATCAAAGCACGCAACGCCGCTTCATTCGACTATTCTTTAACACCACCTTATCTAAGAACTCAATTATCTTTGAATCTAAAGAAAAACTCCCTATCATCAATGGGGTTGTTAATGACTTAGATTTTTTTCTGTGCGCACCCATCCATATAAGAAAACCTCTTTTGATTATTGATAGTTGGTACTATCAATGCCGAGGACAACTAACATACTAGTATAACAAAACTAAACTAGTACCTAGATACTCCCATTTTCACAAAAATATCTTTATAGCAATACAATACTTGAAACAAATCACCAGAAGTATAGTAATCAGATAACTTACACTCTTTTTTATCTTTTAACAACTATCTTTACCCAAACCCTAATATCAAATGTAGGATTAGTATAAAGGGAGAGAATAAAAAGATATAGAATTTGAAAAAAAAATCAATAATTATATTATATTGATCATATTACATTTACTTAAACACTTTTGTATATGCAGTACTGGATTTGACTGGTTTCCTAAAGAATATGTATCACAACTACAAACAATGACGCAAAACTCTCCTAAAAAAGACTAACAAACCTGACTAATACTACTAACTTATGACTTAGTGACACACAATTTTTACTTGAACAACTCAGTAAACAACAATTTATATGTGGATATTACTCACACACTATTAACCTATAACCAAGTCCTAACGCCAAAAGGTGAGTTTTTATCTAGAATTCCAACAATAGGATGACCTCTAGAGCTTAGGGTGGCACTTCTTTAACCGCTCAATAGTTACTCCGTCGCTAAATTCTATTTAGCATAGTGCACAAACTTGTTTGTTCATCCACGTGGATGGGAAAATTAAACATTCTGGCAATTCCCCAAGATCAAGTCCTATGCACATACCAAACAACCAAATTTTCCCATTTTGAGCCATTATGGACATGCCAAATGGGAAAATTGGCTCGGTTTGCACATCACGACAAATACTTTGTCGCTAAGTTTTTATCTCAGTCGTTAATTTTTCTTTAATCCAAGGGTCTCTAAATAATTTATAATTTCGATCATATCCTTTCATTTAGGTTTAATCTAACAACTATTTTTGATTTTAACACTAACCACTTCTAATATAATTCTTAATTTTAATTATATGTAATTTGATTTCAAAAGGGATAAGCAAGCTTACTAATTTGATTGAATTCAGTAAAATTATATTAAAACAATAATCTCCATTATATTAATTTACCATACTACGATTACAAGATATAAACTAGGACAGTAAAAACTTAAACAAACACTTCAATAAAATTTTCGGACAATCTTTGGCCTCATGTTTATCTTCATTTGATGTAACTTCCAATCGATGCGTTCTTGAGAAGATTTTCCTTGGTTTTTGTGAGTAGTACTACGATTAGCTTTCAAATTTTCTTTGCCTTCATTTTTCTTGCCTTTGAACTCTTCTTTGCCTTTTATTAGTTGCAGATTTGACTTGGTTAACATCCGAAACTTTAAGACCTCTTTGTTTTCTTTATCATTCTAGTTTTTTATAACCATCACATATCTTACTAATAACATCTTCAAGTATGGCTCACAAAAAATCAAGTTGGGTTGCAATTTCTGTCATTTGATTTTTTTTTGTAAACAATTAAAAGTTTTGAGTAGAAAAATTAGTGAACAATTTTTGATGTAAAAAATAGTTTGAAAACTTAGGTAATTATAAGCGACAAAGAGTTAACCGTTAACGACCTAGTTTCTGTCGAGCGACAAATCTTAGTCGCCAACGATAAAGACTTGATAGCCATCTACAAAGACTCTCTCGCTCGACAGACTCTTAGTCGCTCACTCCATTTCTAATAGTAGCGCGGCTAATTTGCCTTCCACCTGGCATGGCAAACTAACCAATTTGTCCATATGCATAAGACTCTGCCTAAGAGGTTAGGGCAAGTCCATGGAGCCACTTGTCACGGGGTCGGTCCTTCGCCTCGCTTTACTCCGTGCGGCACTTGACTAGAATTCCGTTACTAGGCAAGTC
>JAJJMC010003936.1:8634200-8650684 GCA_023531435.1 Papaver californicum
AATCTTATCCACAAATATCTACACTATTCTAGAATGTTCTAAGAAAATGACAAATGGTAGAAGATTCTAGAATGAGGCTAGCCACTTAGCCAAAAGGGCTAGCCAAGGTGGTGCACAAGGGTGAATTAGCCATGTGTTGAGCCATTTGGTGCACCCCTGTGACACACTGCTGCTCAGCCGTCTAACAGGCTCGACTGAGTGATCGTTGTTAACTGGGCCTCACACAAATAAGCACTCATTTTTTTAGGTAATATATTGCACCAAGAATTCGAAGAGGAGTTAAAAAACTTCCTCATATTCAGCCTCCGTTAAAATCAAAATCGGTTATCAGGTTGTTTTTCCTCATAGACAACAAAAATGGCAACAACTCCTAATGGAACGACAGAACAAGATCAAGAAGATGGAGTTTCATCAGTAAATTTTGGAAGTTCAGAAGCCCTAGAAGTTGTACGTAAACTAACAGATGTAGGTGCTATGACTCGACTTCTTCATGAATGTATTGCTTATCAAAGAAATTTAGATCTTGAACTTGAAAATTTACTTTCTCAAAGAACAGATCTCGATAAAAAACTAAACAATTTACAAAAAAATGCTGAGGTCTTAGAAATTGTTAAATCTGATTCAGATTCTATGTTATCTAATGTTAGATCAACTTGTGATTTAGCTGATCAAGTCAGTGGTAAGGTTAGAGAATTAGATTTAGCTCAATCTAGGGTGTATTCAACATTATCGAGAATCGATGCAATTATTGAGAGAGGTAATTGTATTGAAGGTGCTAAAAAAGCATTAGAAACTGAAGATTACGAATCTGCTGCTAAATTTATTCAAACATTTTTGAAAATCGATGAGAAATTTAGTGATTCAAATGGTTCTGATGATCAAAGAGAACAACTTCTTGATGCAAAGAGAAAACTTGAAGGAATTGTTAGAAAGAAACTATCAAATGCAGTTGATCAAAGAGATCATTCGACTATTATGAGATTTATTATGCTCTTTCCGTTGTTAGGTCTTGAAGAAGAAGGATTACAAGTTTATGTTAATTATTTAAAGAAAGTGATTTCAATGAGGTCTAGGTTAGAATTTGAAAATTTGGTGGAGCGAATTGATCAAAATCAAGGACGAGATTTTGTTGATTGTTTAACTAGCCTGTTTAAAGACATTGTTTTAGCTGTTGAAGAAAATGATGAGATTTTGAGAAATCTTTGTGGTGAAGATGGAATTGTTTACGCAATTATCGAGCTCCAAGAGGAGTGTGATTCTCGGTGTTCTCTTGTTTTACGAAAATACATGGAATTTAGGAAATTAAGTAGAGTAGAATCAGAAATTATTTCTTATAGTAAGAATATACTCTCTGTTGGAACTACAGAAGGGCCAGATCCGAGAGAAGTTGAGCTGTATTTGGAAGAGATTTTGACGTTGACACAGTTGGGCGAGGAATATACAGGGTTCATGGTGTCAAAAATTCGAGGATTGAGATCTGTTGATCCTGAATTGGGTCCGTGGGCGACAAAAGCATTTAGAAATGGAAGTTTTAGTAAAGATATTCAAGAAATTATTGGGTTTTATGTGATTTTGGAGGAATTCTTTATGGTGGAAAACGTGAGGAAGGCAATAAAGATTGACGAGCATGTGCCTGATAGCCTCACTACTTCTATGGTAGATGATGTGTTTTATGTTTTGCAGAGTTGTTGTAGAAGGGCTATCTCGACTTCGAGTATGAATTCAGTACTTGCTATTCTCAGTGGCGCAATGAATTTGTTGAGCAATGAGTACCAAGAAGCTTTGCAACATAAAATGAGAGAACCAAATCTTGGTGCCAAGCTGTTTCTTGGTGGTGTGGGTGTCGAAAAGACAGGAACTGAGATTGCAACAGCTCTGAATAACATGGATGTCAGTGGTGAATATGTCCTGAAACTACGACATGGAATTGAGGAGCAATGTGTAGAGGTGACTTTTCTACTTTTGCTTATTGGTTGGTTTCAGTAACAATCATGCTGTTGCTAGTAGATTTTTATTTAAGACTTGGCTATGTCTCTTGATGACGTTAAATTTAATATTGTTTATCTTTACCATTAAAAAACTATCAAACATTACGCAAAAATAAAACATGATGCTCACTTGTCAAACCTTATCATATTCATATATTTTTGTTCTATGTACCCTACTTTATCATCAGCTACGCAGGTTGTTATTCCGAGGTAAATCATTGACTCCTATTCAAACCCAGTTTAACGTTTCACAATTCACTTGCTGAATTGTAATGAACCCAGTAATTGGAACCTTTATATTTGCAGTATAATAATACTTGAGGGTGTTGGCCAACCTCGGTTGACCTAGTGTATTTTCGCTTAGTAGACACCCTCCCACACAGGTTATCAATCTAATTATAAGTCTATAACATTACTTGTAAGGTTATCTTCACATGGTAAAAAATATTATTATAAAGTTATTATCTTCAAATGAGTTTTTAGCTCAGCACAGTTTAAGGTTAACATCTAGTTTTCTTTTGGAACTCCTTTGTTAGGGGAGCACACCACTTAATAAGCGCCAACGAATTTGGCTTATTGAGCATTTTATTTCTCCCTGGTGTAGAACCTCTGATCTTAAATTCTAGGACATTATATATTAAACTGACTTTTTTTATTTAAAGGTGTATAAATAGCTTGAGTTGTCCTGTTTTACATATTAATCCTGCTATTGTTATAGAGACAAAACATACTAACATATCAATCCTGATACTATTGTGAAAGCAGATATTCCCTGCACCAGCTGACCGAGAGAAAATCAAATCTTGTTTGTCTGAGTTGGGGGAGATGAGCACCGGTTTTAAGCAAGCTTTAAATGCTGGAATGGAGCAACTGGTCTCTTCTGTAACTCCTCGAATCCGTCCTGTGCTGGATATAGTGGGAACAGTTAGCTATGAGCTATCTGAGGCTGAATATGCAGAAAATGAGGTGAACGACCCCTGGATTCAGAAGCTCCTCCATGCTGTGGAAACAAATGCGGCATGGCTCCAGCCTACAATGACATCTTCCAACTATGACTCATTTGTTCATCTCATTATCGACTTCATTGTTAAGAGGTTGGAAGTGATTATGATGCAGAAGAAGTTCAGCCAACTTGGGGGTCTTCAGTTGGATAGAGATGCTAGGGCACTTGTGAGCCATTTCTCTGGTATGACCCAGAGGACTGTCAGAGACAAGTTTGCCCGGCTTACTCAGATGGCAGCTATCCTTAACTTGGAAAAGGTTTCTGAGATTTTGGATTTCTGGGGGGAGAATGCAGGTCCTATGACTTGGAGACTAACTCCAGCTGAGGTGAGGAGAGTTTTAGGTTTAAGAGTTGATTTTAAACCTGAAGCAATTGCTGCTCTTAGATTGTAGTATTCATTATGTTTTTCCTTTAGTGCTTTGGTTTCTTCTCTTCTTGTCGTGGTTAGCATTCATATTTTTTCACTTATACTCGAGTGTTACAGATTAATAAATTTAGAGATTATCCGTTGTATCCTTTCTGATGAGCACTAATATTATATTTTTTTGTCCCACTAAAAGTGGACTTTTTTATTTTTTGATGGAAAAAGATACTAGTACATTAAACAGAGTTGCCCTTGAACCATACAGATCAACATTTGTAGCACCATAGAAGAGACGCCTAACCAGAAAAGGAGGTGGGGTTAGCAAACCATTTTTCCTTCTTTCTTTTTTTTCCTCGTGATTTTAGGCCGAGAAAAACTAATATGGAACTACTAATAAGATATAATAATATCATTAAAAAATAATTTTCCATTATCCTTTATCGATATATTTTATATAATAGTTAATCTACCTTTTATTAATTATTATTAATTAATTGTTAAATTTGTTTACATGGTTAGTGTTAGAGACGAAGAAGAGAAGAAAAAGTTGAGAAACCATTGAAACAACATTAAGTTTTGGTGGTTTAAATTGTAAAAACTCCATTTTTTGCGAGCATTTAACGTTGTTGACGTTCCAGAATCGGTAGATAATGGAGTATATTATTTACTGATTATATATACTGGCTAAAAATTCAGTACAATCGGTAGTTTTGATAAGATCAATTCTACCGATTATACTGAATAAGCTCCAAATTGAAATTTCTTCCAATTTTCGATTTTTTTGTTCTTCCATAATCGGTAGTTTAGTGAACTTGAATATCTAAAGATTGTACTATATGCCCCACACTCATTTTCCTTCCTTATTTCGATTATGTACTCTTGCAATCGGTAGTTTCATGGGATCTACTATCTACCAATCGTAAAAGTAGCCCCAAAAATATTTTTTTTCAACTTTTGAAAATGTATAATTTTACTACTATCTTAATCGGTAGTTTAGGCGAATCAGTTAACTACCGATTGTCAAAGTAGTCCCAAATATAAATTTTTCCAACCTTTTAATATTTCTAATTTTTCAATAGTCATAATCGGGAGTAAGTAACCAAAGTTGTCTACTGATTATTCAGACTTTCAAGTTCAGAAACCTGACTAGTTTGTGGTTCTAATCGGTAGTAAATTGGTTATAGTTTCCACCGATTACCACATAATCGGTATTTCGGTAAAACAAAAACCTCTGATTGTTTCATAATCGGTTGTTATTGATAACCACGAACTACCGATTATAGTAGGCAACCTTGTTTTTTTGAGGAGATCGTTCCTGCGGTTGATCCTGTTGCATATGAGGGGTCTGATACTTTTTCAAACTATGCTAGCAATTGAGGTGA
This sequence comes from Papaver californicum, assembly GCA_023531435.1. Classification (NCBI taxonomy): domain Eukaryota; kingdom Viridiplantae; phylum Streptophyta; class Magnoliopsida; order Ranunculales; family Papaveraceae; genus Papaver; species Papaver californicum. The sequence goes on from JAJJMC010003936.1 coordinate 8,638,938, forward strand.
GCTAAAATGCAAGTTGCTAATGAAGTAAACTTTAAAAGTTAGCATAATATTGTCTAAACTTAAAGAAACCGGTTCATCCCTTAGTACATAATATTTTTCGAAATATTTTAGAACACCTAGTAACATAGAAATAAAAAACAACATAGACATTCAAAGGGATCAATCTCATTGATCTCATCAAATTCTTTCACTCCTTGTTACTCTCGTCTTCTTAACACCAATTTTAAATCTTCTTTTGTTCCTAGCCTCATCATCTAACAACTTCCTATTGTCATCAACCTTTTCTTCCAACGGCTCAGGTGGACTTATGTACTCACGGTCTTCATTGTAAAATGGGTTTACACCTTCAAAGTCGTTTTTCTTGAAAAATGTTCCCGGATCATGGTCATCTTTTTCTTCTAACTCCTCAGCCTTTTCTTATAACTCCTCAGGTGGATATTTGTTCTTAAAGTCGCTTCCCTATAAGTAGGTTGTTGGAATTTAATCATCTTTTTTTCTTCTTCATGTGTCCATTTAATGCGGCTCTGAGGATCGTCTAGCCAACTTACAAATTCCCGATATTCAATTGGAGTTTTGGGAAGGGGTTTTGAAGGAGGAGTAGCCTTTTCTTTCCCTTCTTATTTTTTCAAAAAAAAAACACAACAAGTTGTAAGCATATACCTTCATAAACAAACCCATACATGATTCATTAACTACACAATATCTATTAGAATCTGAAAAAAAACACTTCAAACATGCTAAACAATTACTATTCAAGGATTTAATCACAAAACCTTGTATGTGAGAAAATATATAAAGATCTAATAACCAATGAATATACACCTAACCGGTAGAATTTTTTTTTTAAAATTACTAGTGATTTCTCACAATTGGTAGGCCGGGTTCCTCAAAATCCTCCGATTATGGACAATCGGTAGTTAGCGTTCACAAATACTACCGATTGTAAATCATTTTTTGACAGAAAAATAGTTGTTGAGTGGAACCATAATCGGTAGATAAACCACGATTACTAACTACCAATTGGAGTGTATCCCTAAAACTGGTTTATCTAAAAACACAATACATAATCGGTAGATAAACCTATTCTATATTTGCCGATGGTTCAAATAAATGTCCAGAAACAAATTGCATGTCATAATCGGTAGATAAGAAAGTTGATCTACCGAGTATGGGTGATATTCTCCAGAAATGAAGAACTCGAGTAATAATTGGTAGATAAAATCTACCATATATCTACCAATTATACATCGTTTCAGAAAAACCTAGATTTTTTTTCTTCTGATTTCTTCAAGTTAATCAATAAAACCCTAAAAGTTTGATGTACCTTACCTTATTTGGGCCTTTTGAAATTGACGGAGAGTCATATCGTTAGAATCAGTGGACGGATCGGTTTTAATGATTTCACGTTCTTCCTTCACCATCTTTTCCTTTTCCTTCGATTGAGACCCAATTGGTGGATTATTTGGTCGTGAAGCTTTAGTTTTTCTACCCATTGTTATGAGGGAGAGGAAGAAGGAGATGAAGGATATTAAGGAGAATGAGAAGATGAAGGGGTTGTTTTATGAGGGATAAAGAGATAGATACGGAGAAGGAGAATGAGAAGAGGAAAAGTTGTTTAAGCTTATGAGAATGATAATGATAATAAATAATATAGGATTAGATAAAGGATAGTATAGGATTTTTACTCACATATTGGACATCTCCATATCCATCTCTATTGGATGTGTATAAATAAGTAGCCCTCAATTTGTTTTTCTCAACCCCAAAAAACGTAAAGTTTTTTTAGTAGCAAGATATTTCATAAAACTAAACCAAATACATCATAATGTTATGACTCTTTACAATTTCATCTAACATTTTACATTTTAGCCTAACTATCTGAGAATCATCACATACAAAATATTTCTTATATATACAAATCCATTTCGCTATTTTTCCAGCTTCATGATTATAGTCCTATGTACGTACATTATATCCATATTTCTAAGGAAATTAAAAAAAAAAAAGACACATATTTTAAAATAGTATGTTTTTTCCAGTCACAACTAGAAGGTCTATTGTTTTAAAAATATATTATTTCCTTGCGATATGCTTTGATCTTTATGGGTGACTATTAAAATTGTTGCCCGATCCACTTCTTTCTGCATCGCTAGTGCTTGTGGTGCTACTACATTTGTGGTGAAACCTAAAGAGAAATTAATGTCATTTATTTTATTATTAACCCAATGAGCAATATCGATCCCATAAGAACCATCAAATTCTTTGAAAGAAGCATTTACATAAAAACCTTTATGATTTTGTTCCTTAGATGAAATCTAGCTTAAATTAATCTTTTTATTTCCAAAATAATGTTCGGAATCATTTTCCCAGAACTCATTTTCCACTATTATTTATTTATTTATCAGAAAGATAATGCATTAAATTAAAAATTTACCCTTGAGCCAACATGTTAACATTTACGGTATCATAGGAGAGATTCCCAACCAGAAAATGAGTTGGATTAGTGAAGTGACAGGCTGGCATTGCATTGGGATGAGAGGTCAGACATTAGCTATCTGATTTACATTACATTTTACTAATTTAAAATTTATTGAATTTGTTAATACATAATCTTTACAAGAAAATAAGGTCTCTTCCAATATTGATTAAGCTTTCCAGTGGATGTTAAAATTGTTTTTGTTGATGTAGGATATAGTCGTTTTTTTCATCTCCTTTTAACTCCACTTGATTCAATTATTTCTATTTAGCCTATAACAAAGCTTTGTTATCTCCTTTTAACTCCACTTAATTCAGTCATTTCTATTTAGCACGTAACAAATTTTCCTTTAGTGCTCAAAATTAGTCTAATAGTAACCAAATGAGTAATACAAAGCATACCTTAAAGTTAGTCGGGAGGAGGAGGGGTCATTTCATGCAGACTGTTTATTCTAGTGAGTTTAGGCTTGTATTTTCTAAGGTCACGTTTATTTTAAAAACAACTTTAGGTTTTGCTTTTGCGGCTTGAAACACAATGTTGAATCTAGTATTCCAAATATGTCATAGAGTGGAGGCACATCTTGGGCCCCAAGATGGGTTGTTTGGATCCCAACTTGCTGGAGGAGAACTCCAACTATGAACCCACTTTACTATATTATGGGGTTCTACACCAGGTGGGAATGGGTTAAAATGAGACCCAAACTAAATTACTCTAGCAAAAGGTCATGAAATACCTACATTGCACATAACACAAATATTAGGTATTGGAGCATTTCTCGGTTGAACTCACCAAACATTGGTACGTATATCAAGTTTAGTTCCAAAACTCAAAGTCGCTTGAGTAGATTACTAAAGTCAACTTTATTAGGTTAGACTAGAAATATAGAATGTTGAGTCTTTCTCTAGTTACTCTTGAAAACCTAAAGACATATTGAATACAAAACGAATATATCATCCATCAGTTCAAGGTTAGTAACTACAAGATTTGACTTATCCCATTTCTATCTATTGTTCATGCAAGTCTGTATTCATTGAAAATATAACATACGAAGTTACAGTTGTTACTGTAGCATTAATATCAGTGACTTATCGACTATACATAGATCTTGTTTCGACAACTTAAAGTATATAGAGTTACGAAGAATAGTTTGTCTATAGACTTCGTTGATTATGACATTGCACTAATTGGTAACTTGTTAATATTTAGTGTAATGAACTTCTAGATGAATTCAAACCTTATTAAATATATTTAAAAGCAATTTCAGAAATATAGTATAAGGAGGTAGACTTACCAAACTTTGTTTCAGAGTCAAAATAGGGTCCAGGACGCCGATCCTTAAAGGGAATGACCGATCCAGAGTAACTTGAAAATTTTATTTATTCATTAGAACATTTTTTATTTTATCTGGATTCCCCAAGTTCTTTTCGTCTTTGAAAACAATTCCCTTATCCTTTTCTTGATTTAAATAGAACTCATGATCAAAGATCTTCAATTTACCTACTAGAGAACTTCTAGATAATTTTAAAAGATCATTTTATTCAATGATAGCATGCTTCTTAGGTACGCATCTGAATGGTAACGTTTTAAGAATTTTACATGTTATATACTTTTCTGAAATACTTTCCCCTAGAGAAAAAGAGGCATTAACTATCTTAAAAAGTTTTAGGTGAAGTTCTTCAAAGGTGTCGTCATCACCCATACAAAGGTTTTCCCACTCAGAAGTGAGGATTTGAATTCTGACTTTCTTTTATGATGTGTTACCTTCAAACACATTCCCAAGATTATCCCAAGCCTTTTTGGATGTTTTGCATGTGGATACATGATGCCGAAGATCTTGTTTTACTACATGTATAATAAAAAGATAAGGGTAGTAAACAAATAACTGAAATAAATAATTGTTTTCAAAGCACAAATTTATGGGAAATTACTGCTCGATTGTCTAACAATAACAACCGAGCAGTTATATAATATGTCACTGCAGCAATTCAAGCGATCGAAACAACTCTATATATTGAACATACGAGGATACTGAGTACACTACCAATTCTTTTTTGTTTAACCTATATCAGACACACATTTGATATAATCTTAGTTCGAGACTGGACAAGTTACCAATCACCAAGGTGTAATTAACTTACTAGTGTTTTTACTTTAATATAATGTAAAAGTAAAGTAAACAACACAGACACACAAGATTTTGTTAATAAGGAGAACTGCTTGGCAGAGAAACCCCGTGACCTAGTCCAGGTTTGAATACTCTAAGAATTAAGGTACTATACAAATGCCTACTCGCAACCTCGTGAAATTGAGACCGAATAAATTACCCCTAGTTACTCGTTCATCAGGACGTCTTCCAAACAGTAAAGGACCAACCTGTTTGGTAACCACTCAGTACCAAATCACAAATCAGAGATTTAAATGATTAAATTCAGAGTCAAGGCTCTTCCTTTCAAATCTAAGATACCGAGATAAACAAGATAATCACAGATCTGAAACTCTTTGATCAAGATCAACCTATTTCATGATTACCGATATAATCAATCTTGAGTCTATAATTCATATTCGTAAAACAAACAACTTATTGATCTCATAAGTCTTATTATGTTTTTCGAAATAAACAGCCCGTCGTCACCGACAATCAAGTCTCGCAGATAATCACACTAAGACCAAAAACACAAAAGAACTTAAATATTCAAAGTCTTCAATATTTTTAGTCTTCGAAAATAATAACCTGCACTTGATTCCACTATATAATTTGTCTCGTGTAACAGAGTCTGTTAACGTTTGGAAAATCAATAGTTCTATAAACAAATTCAGAATCACTTGAAACTGTTATAGTCTGATATTTAAGGTTCTCGAGTGGCCTAATATCATAAGAGAATGACCATGGAATAAACAAGAACTTATCTAGAAGATAACTATGAGTTAGTTCAATAACAAGTAAACAACGAATGCTAAACAATAATTTAGTTTCCCCTTAACGGTACCACTAGTGTCTATTGATCCCAAAGAAGGATTTAAACTAATTAGTCGTGATTTTTTCCGAATTGAATCAGACTACTTGCTATTGAAAATAACCTCAAACTTGCCTCAGGTGTGTTCCGGGATGAGTTTGTAAAAAAATAAGACTCTATATATGACCAAGGCTTGTTTGGAAACAAGATATTCCAAAATCGAAAATCAAAGTAATTTCCATTTCCAATTTTAGCATATATCTTGATATTATATGATTATATTAACATGTACAACTCATTTGTAATAAATACAAAATCTTATTTCCAAAATATATAATAAATATTAGTTATTTTTTCCAACATTAATACTCTAAATAACCTACTAGTATGACATCCAATATTATCGAGTTGGAAATCCATGTACTTGCTAAATTAGTCAACTAGTTATGTGCAATCTTACGTGAAAGGAAAACACAATTAATATCGATTCCAATAAACGATATCAAAAATTCAATATCATATATTAATCAAGATCTTGCCTTGAGTATCAACTATCAAAGGAATACATATGGAAAAAAAAATGTTGGAGATAAATATGTGTTCAATATTTACAGATATATGAACTTTCCTATTTCAACTTATGCCAACATCGGAATCCATGAAGCAAGTAATAGACAATTCAAAAAACATAAGTTAAAATCAATTTTGGGATTGGTCTTGAAATCATCATTTGAGTACACACGTTAATTCGAGTTCACACTATTTTAATAGATGTATAAGAAATTACATTCTAGCATGTTTTCAAAACACATATCCAAGTAGAAAGTTACACACTAATCCTCATATTAGTGTTATATCAAAATCAAAAAGTATAGAAACTAAACCATGTAATTGAATAATATAAGTTGTAGAAACAATTAATATATATCCTCCCCCTTGATACTTTGATCATAGATAATGATCAAGTCATCTAAATACTAAATCCATGTAAACAAACTTCATATATTATTTTTTCAATGAATATGACTGTAAGAACTTGATAGAAATAGAACAAGTCAAGTCAATAGTTACTATCCTCAATCTGAAGGATGATGTAATCGTTTGTTCTTCAATACATCTTCAGGTATTCAGTGAGTAACTAGAGCATGTCTCGACATTTATGTGTCCTAAGTCTAACCAAACAAAGTTGACTTTAGTAATCAATTCAAACGGTGAGTTTTGGAACTAAACTTGATATACCAACGTTTGGTGGGTTCAACCGAGCAGTGCTCCACTATTAACTAACACAATGAAAACCCTAGACTCATCACCACCACCTTTGTGAGACCCTGCGATTTTACTTAAGTTTAATTAAACCATTAGTTAAATTCTGCACTTAGAATATCTATAACTCAAACATTTAAGTATCATCAATATTTTTAGGTTGCCTTAATAAGAAATGTTAGCAACTAGATAAAAAAAGTCTGCATTAGTTCAAAGTCTTGGGTGTTATTAACAATGATCCATGTAGCTCTGCACATGTCACATTTTTTTGTCAACATAAAAACTAGGAAACTGAGAGAAAACAGGGATTTCATCTTCTTCCTCTTCCTCTCCCGTTCTTTTTCTTCCTTTCTCTGGAAAACGGGGGAAACACTCGAATGACCCCTTCCTCTTTTATTTTTAGTTTCATCACACAATTAGAGAGAATGATTTCTGAAATTTGGGTATCGTTTATTGGTTTTTATCTGAAAAAATGAGTTTGTGATTTTAATTTCCGGCTTCATGAAGAATGAGTAAAGAAAATAGGAAGTCTCTGATTTAGGCTTAATTTATTGTTTGATTTGTGGTTTTCTAGAATGACAATTTTAATAACGTTGTTAATCATTTATAAGATCCTTTGACTCTATTCTCAGCAAACATGCAAATGTGATTATAGAAGTCTATTGGAATAGATGAAATGATTTTTTGGTGGTGGTGATATTTATACAAGGGTTTTGTTAAATAATGGAAGTGATTCATCCTATTTTAGTCTACTCCAATTTTCATCTTGGGTATTTGGTATGTTCAAATCTCATTATCGTTTTTCTAATTAATTGTTACGAAATGGGTATTGCTGGTTGTGTACAAGAAGTAATCTTGGTATCAATTGGAACCACTACACACTTGAGAATGTATTTGTATTAACTAATTATTGATTTGATGTGATATCACCGAAAAGAATTACTTAATAGATTTAATGTCCACTTTGGAGTCTTAATAGTGCATATGTAGTGTTTGTAAAAAATGTTGTGTGTTTGTTTGGGTTTGAGAAGTGAAGTTTTTCTCTTAAGCATTTTACTTAGAGGCTTAGTCGCATTGACGCCGAAAGGAAGGCAAGTTTTTTTTTAATCCCTTCATTAAAATAGATTTAGGATTAATTTGAATAAAGTTGGAATGAAAATCATGGTTGAGATAAATATATGATTTCTCTTGTTTCATTTATGATTTTTAATATTTACGTGTTGTGTCATATATTGGTTTGATCGGTATGCTTATGGAACTAATAAGGGTTGTGTTGTATTGCTCAATTTATTGGCTACCACCGTGGTTATATATATTCAAAACATTAAGAATATCATAAGCAAATTCAGCAATGCCTCAGGTCAAATGATGAGTCCAAGTAAATCAAGTGTGCATTTCAGTCAGAATCTAGGTGAAGAAGCTAAGCAAGATATTTCTTCTATGCTTCAAATGAAAACTATGCCTTTGTCTGGAAAATATATGGGTATATCAATATTTTCATTGGAATAAATAATAATTGAAGATACTATTAACAAGATGGAAAACAAGCTTTAAGCTTGGCAAGGGAAGATAATCAACCAAGATGGCAGATCAACATAAATCCAAGCTGATTTGAACACTATGGCTCAATACCAAATGGGGTGTATGCAAATGACAAATAAAACTATCAAGAAAATTGATGCTCTGCAAAGAAATTACTGGTGGAATAATAAAAAGCCAAAAGGATTCTGCATTAAAGCTTAGGAAAAAGTACGCAAACCAAAAAGAGATCAAGGGTTGGGCTTCAAAAATACAAATGTCTTTAATAAAGCTATGCTTACAAAAAAATTGCTTGGAGGATGGTAAATGAGAAAGACGCTATGCGGGTTAAGGTTCTACAATCTCAATATTTTAGAAATAAAGATCCTTTACAAGATAAGATCAAAGAGAATGGCACATGGGTGTGGAGGAGCATAATAAATGATTACAATGGGTTAAGGAATCCTATATCTGGGAGATTGGAAATGGGAATTAAATCAAAGTGGAAGGTAGTACTTGGTTTGGTAGCAATCAAGACACGATAAATAACACAAATATTTCTTCAAGGAATCATAATATACAACAATGAAATTTTAAGATCTTATTATTAAGAAAGATAAATCTTGGAATCAAGATAAGCTAAATCAAATCTTCTCATCATGTAGAAAAGATAAAGTATATAAGAATTCCAGTAGAAGGAAAAGATAAGTTTAGATGATCTCTTACTAGATATGGAGTATTCACTTCAACTCCACATATAGAGCTATTCTAAACAAAGAAACCATAAACCATAGTAAGGATCAATCTAAGTCATGATTGCTGATATGGCATATGAAGATCCCATATAAATGTCAAATGTTCTTATGGAAGATTACTCATGATATTCTCCATCTAGCAGAAAAAATCAAACACATAACAAAAATTCAAGAATCAAGTTGTCCACTATGCAACCAGTTTGAAGAAACGAAAAATCATCTCCTTTTGACTTGTCCCTTTGGAAGGGCAATTTGGTTTACTATCTCTATCACTATTTTTCAAAATGCTATATCTTTTACTAACATGTAGGAATGGGTGGTCTCTTGGAGTAACAAGGATAATCTAATCTCCAGTACTAACTCACATCTTTTAAACACAACAGCTATAACCATGTGGCATATCTAGAAAGCTAGATGCATTAAAGTGTTTAAACAGAAAAACCAAAACCCAACTGTTATAATTCAACAAATTATTAGATTCAGTCAAGATAAAAATATTAGCACCCAGGAGGATAAAAACAATAGCATAGCTCATGCACATAAAAAGGCTCATAAATGTTGTCTGCACCTCCTAGATCATGGCATAAGATATATATTGATGTTGTTATTCTTCCGAGTACTAATTTGGCTGGTATGGTTATGATTGTTCGAAACTCATCAGGTGGATTTGTGGAAGCCATGGCCTGCACAATAAGAGAAAGAGATAGTGATCAAGATGAAGCTCTGGGTCTTCTTAAAGCTATATATTGGATTAAACAAGGAAACATATCCAATATCATCACTAAAGAAGACAACATGGATGTTATGGAAGGAATCAAGAATCAAAGTAAAGTCAGATGGGAAGATCATTCTATTATCGAGGAATGCAGGTCTTTAATTACTAGTATTAGGAATTTTTATGTCTGTTTTAGTCCCCGATCTAGCAATAAAGCAGCAGATGCTTTCGTTAAGTTTGCTAGAATAAATATCTGTAATCAGTATTGGGAAGTTAACCCCCCAGTTGTTGTTAGTCCTATCATTTTATCTGATAGACATGATATGGATAATAGGAGTAATGAGAATATAGAGGAAGTGAATTGTAATCTGCATAGCAACAAATGTTGACTATTCTTTCTAGTTTCAATGAAATCTTTTCTTTTCTTGAAAAAAAAAAGTTGTTACCATTTTGTTGCTTATGTGTATAATAATCTCTATAATGAGATTTTTAACATTTTTGACACAAAAGGAATGAAGTACGTAGAGGGGTTTTCCTCTAATCTTGAATGCATGTGTTGTGCATTTTTTGTCTCATTTTATAACGATTCTACTAGATACTTTTGGCTAATAATATGAAATATGACATTTCATTAGTTGTACTAATTAGATAAGTAGTGCTAAGTAGTAAGTATACCCTTGCTTGTTTTGTGTCAATATCTTGTATTTAAAGAAATGCTTATTATGCAAAATTGGTTCGTGTATGATTCCTTGTCTAACATTCACCATGTGAAAGCATAATTGGTTCATAGGTAAATGTCACTTAAGATACTTTAACTTAAAGTGAATTGTTGGACTATACGGGATGGTGTTTGCGGTATTTTTAGACTATCTGGAGCAATAGAGGTACTGTAATTGATAGTAATGATATATAATTATATTTATCAGCTCTATGAGAGTTCTACCATTTTGATAAACCTTCATTTTAGAATATATAAGAAAAATGACATACTTGGGCACGAATATGATGATTGTTCTGCATAATTCACATGGAAGCTTAATTAGTATGTCAGATTGTTGTATTCTTGTATAAGATAATAGAATTGCCAAGGAGTCGATGCTTAAGGATGCGTAGCGTGTATAGTCAGTGTAGAATAGAGTGGTATGCATATGTCTCCATTGTTTTTTTTTATATATACATCTTTCTTCCGTCAGTGATCTTTGTTGGTCTCTTAAAGTAACTTGGGTGTAATGCGCACAATATAAATGTCAGGCTTTGATATTAAATTTCATAACTTGTGCTTTACTTGGTTCGAATGGTAACTAAAGGAGAAGTGGATTATGTATCATTTAATTACTAAGAACTTGATTTATCTCTTAAGCAGTGACTTTCTAAGCTAGTCAGGTTGTTTGTTATCTTGTTTTATTTTGCCATGTTTTGTTCCTAAATGATCTTATTACCATAGTACGTGAAAATGTGTTTAATATGAATTATGCATCATTATCTTTTTGATCAATATGTTAGGGTTATTATAAGATGGATTTATGATTGTTGAATGGAAATTTAGTGTGAAGAACTCATATGTCTAAAAATAGTGTGGACTTGGAATGACTAGTGGTGCAACGAAAGTATCTTTCAACTGATACCTTTAAATGACTTCTTTTGTCATCTAATATTATATTTTCTGTATGCTTATCATATTGGTCTGACTAGCCCACATTTAAATATTTTCCATACAATAATAAATAGTTGGTATTGATGTGGGTAGCTCATACTATCTAAATAAACAATGATGAATTACGGTCGTGCTTGATCCTTTCGAGCTACATAGGAGGGTATACGTAGACAACCGCTCTACGGTTCAACACATGGTTCTTCATATCATATGAAAGTGTAGATTTGATGTGATTTTATATAGTGGTAAAAAGAGGTTCGTTACTCGAACTTGTAAAGGTAATGATTTTAGAAAATAATGATTTAAATTAATTCTAGAAAATTCCAGGAGTAAAAAAAAGACTAAATAACCTAAGGATGATTTTAAAATAATTTTAAAAGGACCAGGAATCAGGAATCAGGTAAATCTAACA
>JAJJMC010003936.1:8650694-8664835 GCA_023531435.1 Papaver californicum
GAAACCCTAGAGAGAGTTCTAAACCTAATAGAACTCTCTAGAACTGCGCACAAATCCCAATCTTAATCGAATCATGATTCCGGCCAAATACATGATTTTCAAGCTGATTTCACGGGATATTTTGCTGTTTATAACTTGCGTGAGATAACTATTAGTGTTTGGAACAATCTGGAAGCAACAGAACCTTGTTTTCTCACGTGAATTTGAGTTGCCAATCTGGACAGTTGATTCCCGATGAGTCAACTCGGTGACTCGGCCCGATCCAGCTTGCTGGGTTGACTCGCTGGGTTGACCCGATCCAGCTCAGCCCGATCCAAGGGTGCCCCAATCCAAAGTGTGGGTGCCTTGATCCATTTTCCCGGGTGCTTTGAACACTTTTTGAGCTAATTTTTCCACAAATCTTTATTCTTCTAATGTACCTATAAAAGCATAAAAACACGTAATAGACACAAAATCGAATACTAACTCACTAGAAATTAAGGTGCAATTTAGACACTAAAAGGTGTCTATCAAGATTGCTGTATGGAAGTTCATACCATCTATTCAGAGATGTTCGCAACCTTCACATTATATATATCGTTTGTAAGAGGTGGTTGCAGTACTGGTTGTTCATACTACCTAGTGAAGAGATGATTGTTGTTTTCCAGTTCATATCATCTGATATAAATGTGAGATAGAGATAATTGTTGCCTCTTCAAGGCAATTCATACCATCTGATAACTGTACAACCCGTAAGATAAGAGATGATTATTACCATTCAAAGTAATTCATATCATCTGTCATGGAACGTGAGTTAAGAAATGGTTATTATCGTACGAGATAACTTATATCATCTTAGAGGAGTGGTTGATGTTTATGATAACAATTATACCATTGATTTGGAAATGGTTACTAACTCTTTTGAGTAGTTCATATCATTTGAGAATGATGGTCTGTTGAGCTTGACCTAGTACTGTGAGTTGCCACGTCCACTGGGTCTCCCACCTACTGGTGGCTACTTAGAAGACCATTAGCTGTAACAGTGGCTGATATCCGACTACCCATGACATGAGATTGATCACCCCTCACCCGTTCAGTACAATATGTGTTGTTACGCCAGTTGCAGCTCCCACCTACGGGTGGCTACCTGGAATACCGTTAGATGTAACGACGGCAAGAGAACCTCACAACAAAAACGATGTAAATCAATTGTTGGACTCGATAACCCTTTGAACTAGAATTATGTTCAACAGAACTCGATTTGTGAAATCGTACGTCAGATTCAATGACCCTTGCGAAATTCTGGACTCTTTTGGGATCCCTGGGTATGCAGTATGGGATGCATGCTCAAAAGGTCCTAATTGACTTCACAGCGGACCTTGTGGATTTATGAGTATTATGGTACGGGACATATGCTCAGAAAATCCTAACCCTCGAATCAGTGAGATTTCTGTTCAGTGGAGTCTCAGTATCTGAAGTTTGGTGTTTTATAAGAGATGATTGTAACCAAATATGGTGATTCATATCATCTGTTGGTGTTTGATAAGTATCAAAAATGATATCAAATACTGTAAAACAGTCTGACGAATTCGATGACCCAAAAAAATGTTAAAGGTTGTGTTTGCCTGCTTATAAAGCAATTTGGGATAAATCGATAAAAGTTTGTTTGGTAAGATCGAATTGGTCCAAAAAATTTATAAGCCCGGTTTCTCAAGTGGGGTATTGGGAAGTTGGAGTTTCCCAAACGGGACGAAACCGACCATTTGGAAGCAAAAAATTTCTGGTCCTTCACAACCTTCATCAGTACCACCATCATATTTGGAGCCAAATCCAGTGCTATATCTGAAACCAAAAAAAACAACTACAATCAGAGTGTCACGGACCGGGAAATTCCTCCTCCGGCGCTGTGGGCTGGGCAATGCCAGAACTCTCGATGCGCGGCTTGAAATACAATTATCGCTAGGCAAATGCAGGCCGATTTTCCTTTCCAAGCATGTATATATAAGCATGATACTCAAAATGTGTTTCCATACTGTTCCATCTCACTCTTGTTCTGCTAAGGGCTCAAGTCCATAAAAGCCAATGGTGATGCCTTTGGCATGCAGCGCTTGCTTACAAGCATTGTCCAAGCCTAAGTCATGCCTTGGACTAGCACATAGGCCATTTCAAGCCTAGTTTCCAATTCCTTAACTCTGCTTCGACCATGCGCTGGAACCTGTACCTAATCCTGCTCTTGCCAAGGGTGCAACCTCCAGGCATATACCATTTTGTACCGTATAACTTATTGGAAGTATGAACAATCCATCGAATGGAATTGCAACTAACTCATCGAGTGCGGCAACAATCATCTCTTGCTTAGCATTGCTAAGCCAGATGATATGAGTTACCATAGTGTCGGAATCACCTATAAATTAGATGATATGAGCGACAAGGTGCTGCACCTTAATACATTGCATTGCGGCTGCCTACGTACCCAACCCGCACCTTGAAGGGATCAAGTATGGCCGTAGTTCATTAATAAAGAGACAAGCATCTTAAGCATATTAAGGCGAAACCAACGTTGAAAAGGGCCAATCGTTTTTAAAAGAATGTGCTTTGACATATATAATTCGCGTCCAACTATTTCCAACATGATGTAGCAAGGCTAAAAGCATGGCAAATCCTAGTCCTCATAGTCCAAGAAACTTTCGCAAAGTATGTATTGGCTTATGTATAACTATAGCTACTTAGCATGCAAATATGAGTACACAACATGGATGAATGATGCTTTCACATAATTCATGCTCCATCATCTAAGCTGCAAGCATCATAGACGCTTATGCATCATAAACGTTTATGCATCAAGTATGCACCAACATATAGGCCACATCACATATACGTGTATTACCGCTCATGCATCTTCAATCAACGCTCTTCCCTATATATGTCTTAATCGTATTTCCATACTTTTGGATAAGAGGGGTAAAAGGACATTCATCTACTACATTTTAGGCAAAAACGCCAACGGGTTAGCCAGCTGTTAGGCTAATCCGCCATCTAGTTAGTGTTGATAGGAAAATACACCAACTGGTTAACACATCCACTAACTGGTTTGCCAGCTGCTAGGTTAAACCGTTAACTGATTAACGTCAAGGCCAATTGTGCCAAGGTCGATGCATCCATACCTAGATGCATCCCTAGGTAGGCTTTATAAGCTTGAGATGAAGCTTCATCCCATGCTGCATCCTTGAGTAAGCGTCATGCAAAAAATACGGGTGTTACATGTAGCATCCTCGGATATTTTCATCTTCACTAATTTCATAGCTCTGAGATAATATATGAACTCGCTCTAGTCCAACTATATGTAATTTATATCTATGTTACTCGAATACTTATATGGAATTATTAGATGTTAATTTAAGTTTTAGGGTTTTGAAAGACGAATGGTTTCAAATACACCACCAATTTTTTTATTTTTTCTATAAATAAACTTTATACAATCAATATGTTTAGATCTTAATACTGCAAGAACTATTGTCTTGACATGATCCTTATTCCTGATTTTGAAGACAAGACATACCTTTGGATGATCTATTTGGTCAATATACAAATATACAAGGTCAGCCTAGAGCGATCTCGCCAAACTGATGTCTTCAATTAATACGATCAAAATTCTTATTGACACAATCAACCGAAATATACCCATTTTGATTTATTTGATTTGATAGTCTGCGACTCGTTTGTATCTAGAGATCGAATTGTCTCTCCTGCAATAATTTCCAAATTCAGTCACTAAGAAGATAGAAGACTATGGTGTGTGTTCATTATAAGTGCTAGTTCGAAGACCATTTTCCTTTCGATTTTCCAGCATGGTAGCAGAATCGTACCAACCCTTGTTAGTACCCTAATTTTTTCCCTGTTGAATTGTTACTGTTTATAGTTGTAAAGTAATTGACAACTTCTAATTCACGGTACGGTTCTTCGAATGGACTCCCCTAATGAACCCGACAAAAGTACAACTTGTCAAATGGACACAATGAACCTTACAGACCTCCGCAGAAATACATGTATTCAAACTGATACAACGGCTCCTAGTGACCTTAGCAATATTGCAGTTCAACTAGACGGAATAGCTTGAAATAACAGCAGCAGACGCACAATTCTTCAAGTTGGTTTGGCATCTCCTAGTGATAATCTAGTTCCTCTTTTTATGATTCGGATACATCTCTTTCCATTTATTGAAGTGGTTATTTTTGTGTATAAAGAGAAGGAAAATGAAGTGGAAAGAAAATGAGAGATGACAATTAAAATAAAGTCTTCTAAAAAATTGGAAAAAATAATTAGAGTATTTTTGAAGGGAAGAGAAGATTGCAATGTGACAGAAAACTTTCGGTTTTAAAAAAAAAAGAACGGGAACACATTTATAATGTTTGAAAAAAAAGAAAGGTGAAATTGGAGATATTAAAATAGGGTATATATAGAAAAATCCTAAATATTTTGATTATATCACGTAGACAGTGAGGCAAATAAGAAAGTAAAGTAGTCAATTTTGTGTTGAGGTGTTCTGAAAACAACTGAGGAAGTAAAATGCTAAACTCCGGTGAGAAGTGTGAAATCAAGGATGTCGGCATGGACCACATTGGATTTTTTAGATTAATCAAAGCCGCTTAATCTGGACCTTATTTGGCATAGTTGAATAAGTTGAATTAGATAAAACAAAGCCTCAATCTAGTGAATGTTTCTAGTCACACACGTTTACAGTGCGTCGATATAACACATAACGCCGAAAACTACACCCAAAAAAACAAACAAACGATAGTCGCATCCATATGAAATTGTCTAATTCAGTAACTCTCGAGTAAGTGCAAACAAGACTCGTGCATCTAACCCATACGAGCTTGATTAATTGCAAGCAAATTTGAGAACATAGCTGCACAGACTCGTGATTTAGTAGAACATCTAAAAGTTTAGTGTCATAGATTCGAGGAAGGAGACGAATCTAATAGAGACAGTGAGAGTTACAACTTGCACAAGAGAGAGTGAGAATTATTTTGAGTTGATAAAAACAGCCAAAAGTCACCACTTGGAAAGTTCGAAGAGCCGATAACACTCCTTGAGTTCAATGTTGGGGGAATCTCAAAAGGCCGAGGATGGAATGAATGTCTGCTTAACCAACATCCTTATCACTCGAGGAATAAACATGGGCACACACTAATAGCTAATTTGTTGCATTAAACTTGTTTGTTCTCTTCTAGTTTAACCAATTTCACTCGTTTATTTTCTATTTTGAATCATTGTCCAAAATCTTGCCCTACCTTATAAAGTCAGTATAACAATGATAACACGAAATTGATAGACATTGATAAAGAAAAGTAAGGAGTGATGAAGGTATAAGTAAAACCCACCCAAATATATCAAATGATGAATCATGTACATGTTGTAGGCGGAACAATTCATTTTTTACACTGAAATTTAATCCAAAGTCTCACTAACGAAACACAAACTTAAAATAAAATACTTGCGCACAATCTAAAAAAAAAGAAGAAGAAAAAGTGAAAGCTAAAACGAGCAAAAATGATGAAGAAATATCCCATAATCTTTTGACTTGGACCAAAATCTAATCCTCATATACATTCTGATTCTACTACAATCTACATGGAAACAAAGAAACAATCTCCATACTTTAGAAAAACTACCCTGAAAAACACTAATTTTGACTTAACTCAAACATTCAGTAGTCACACAGTATCTTTGTGAGATCTGTGAAGGACTTCTCCAGAAACCAGCATCACGAAATCTATCCAACATTTCTTCATCTAATTCCATTACTTCTTTACTCAATCGATTCCTAAACATATGAGTGTCCTCATCTTCTTCAAATGATGATGATTCATTACTAACTGAATTAAGTACTTTTTTTTGTTTCTCTAATTCTTCTTCATAACAATCACCACCACCACCATAATATGAACTTAAACAAGAAGACGAATTCTTCAATTTCTTTACTCTCTTCTCTTTTTTGTTTTTTTCCTGATTCTCAGTGCCTTTTTTATAGCCTCTGCTGGTAATTTGTAAATCAATAGAACAAGTATATTCATTAATCCACATGGACAACAACAACATACTGCTGCACATTCTGCTGCTGTTCCTCCCACTACTTCTCCAAATTGAATTCCTTTCTTATGACCTGAGGAAGATTTTTGATTCTCGATTAGATTTCTATCTGTTGGACTAGTAGTCGGAGTCGTACTACTAGAACTGCTGCTCTCATTTGGGTGAATCATGATCAATCTTTGAAGGGACGTGTTTTCTTAACTCGATAAAAAGAAGGAAAAAAAACCGTAAAACTGAACTGAATCAGTTACGAATACAGCCAAAGATTAGCGAAGATGACCTGACTTTTTGAAGATTTTTTAGTGACGAATCAATGACGAATGATATTGAATGAATGTATTAAAATAATGAGGAATGAATATGAATCGATTCTGAAGTCTGATTGATTTCGAAACAAACTAATGTGATGATAATCGAAAATTTAAAAATTACCCTAGATAAAATTTAACGAAGAATCTGAGAGGAATCCTGAATTATTTCTTCTTCCTCTTCTTCTTGTACGTTCTCCTCTGTTTCTCCTTCGAAACGAATTCTGGTTTCTTCAAACAATCTCTAAAAAATTTCTGCCGTGGTGGTAATGAAGAAGAAACCCTACCTCCGTGGAAGAGAAATGATTCTGAATCGAAGGAAAGAGTTTGATCGCTGGTTTTTATTAGATAACCCCAGAAAAAAAATCGATCGAATATATGAAATGTTGACGATTTCTTCTCAATTCGGTTGGTCTTCTTCTATATAAACCCCTTTTTTTTTCTTCAAAAGACAACAAATCCAAGAGAGGACTAGAAAGGAAGAGAAATTTTTTCAGATTTTAAAAACATAACAGAAAGAGAGAGATATCGGTTTCAATTCGTCATTGAGTGAATGATTCACTGTATTTGTACCCATCAAAAAGGTACCAACGTGGTGACCATCGGAAAGGATACCTCAGAAATCTGAATTATGAAGTTATGACACGTTGAGTTTACAATTATTGACTTGATGAAATATTAATCGTTAGATGACAAGTCCTTTTCAATCACACATGAGAGAGAAATTCTTTATCTTTTTGTTCTAATCTCTTGTCGAGATTTTGTGGTGCTGATTTGGCAAATGATAATATACAGTCACGTCTCGTTATGACGTGTTCATGTGACTTTTGGTAGTTCTTATTCTAGAGATGTACATAATCAATTGATTAGCGTAATCTAGCGGTGAATATAGAGTATAGACATCCTAAGGTCGATTAAAATTTGGTTTTTTAACCGTGGCTGACGTGTATTACTGTTGGCGAAAGGTGTTTTCCCTTTTACGAGTTTTCTAGCAGGGAGAGTACGTGTCAGTTGTCGTTCTAGTATCTTTGACGGTGTAAAAGAAAAAGGAAGATACGAGGAAAATGGTAAGTCTACAGTTAAATTTTTGAATTTTTTTGTTTGGTGGGGTTTAAGTTGGTGTACTAATTTTTTGTGTCAGTAAATTTAGTCGGGTCAGTTCTTTTCGGCTGAGATGGGTAACTTATATTTACACCTTCAGTCTTCAGATTCCTAAAAGTTGGTTATTCAGGTTCGGTTTTAGTCTGTTCTTGTTTTTTGGTGTTTTTTTGGGGTGTATCCAATGGAAACCAAAAATTATGACCACTAGGAGAATAAATTAATTGCTTGTATGGTTATTGTTTATGCCAAAAAATCTTTTCGACTAAACAACCAATCAAATTCTCACATATCAATTAAAAGTTGAAATTTAGTAACAGCCAAACATCTTTGTATTGATTTTATAAAATCATTTCTGTATGATACATAAAATCTTTTCTGTACGATGCATATGATCACCCAAATTTAACATTTTTGATCTATGATCTTTACATATTGTTTAATTAAATACAAAAATCCTTCCTTAATATAATTACTTCTCCTAGATTCATACCTAGAAATTTCTTCTCTTTCTTTCTAAGGTTTTTCTTCCTATTTTTTTCCGACCCCCTCTTTGTTGTCTGGCTTCTTCTATTTATAGATTTATTTACTGGGTCCCTCTTTGTGCAACGCGTCATTTTCTCCAGCATGGTCATCGTTCCTTGATCGATTCTTCTTTGGGTCGATGCCCTCGTGTCATTTTATCCAGTCTTGTCGTCATTCTTGGATTGCTTCTTCTTTGGTTCGATCCATTTTATTTCGATGTACCCATCGTTCTTGTATTTCCTCTTTTATCTGGTGCGATCACTAGTTGACAGATCACTCTTAACTGTTTCTTGGTTCGATGCTTTATATATTCAGCACGTGTCTTCCTATCTTTATAGACTTCTGTTTTCTCGATCATTAAAATAATTCGAGTAATTATTACTTTTACTTTCTCGATTATCAAGATAATAGAGTAATCATTATTTTTACTTTCTCGATCTGTCATCATTTAACGTTGTTTGTTTTATTCGATGTAATCCAGCTTTCTCGATCATATGTTTCCTTCATGCAATTTATTGTTCAGAGGCTTCGTGTCTTTTCGATATTTGATATCTTTAATATTGATTGTGTGATTCTCACTCTTTTTTATTTGGTTGTTTCCTATCTCGATCTTCTTCCACGTGTCATGCTTCTTTTATTTACTAACAGTTACATTGCATCATACAGCTAATGCCTTAAGTGGGAAGTTAGTCCAACATGATGATGTCAAATCCACGAAGTTTTTGCTATTAGTGAGGGTGACTTGGTGCGAATGATGGCAACCGTGTTGGCTCGACTTTGTGCTAACAATCACATCATCTTCTAACGTACAGCTAAATGGAATTATTTTTGTTATGGTAAATGAGTTGTGCAAGTAATGGCGAGATAATGGAAATTTGGCGTAGAATGGAATCAACGCATTTCATGAAGAATTGACGACCATAAGGTATGGGAGCTGATCTCCGTTTGCAATAAGATGAGCATGAGACGGACTTCCAACTAGGGAAAAGAAGGTAACAGATTGTATGCGAAACCAGCTCCCATATCTTTGCTCACCTACCTCTGATTCGTGTCTATTAAAGTGGCCTTCTACTCCTCTTCTAAAGGCTAAGAAGCCGGGAGACTTTGCATAGCAAAGACATTCGATAAGATAGGCCCCGGACAATAATCATTAAACATTAAAAGCAACATACATTGGAGTACTGGACCTTGGAATTTTAGGGGGCAGAGCCTTTGAAATTAATTTGTGAGCTTTTGTCTTAAGCCAATTCCATAATCAAGATATACCGTATAATGACAACCACAAACATGAACATAGAATAGACAGACAAATAAACGACGACGTATGCTCCATAACGAGTAAGCAAGATTCTCAAACAAAAGAAGTGAAGGGCCGCGCTAGTCTTAACGGTCGTGTAAGTTGTGATAGTATGCACATTATCTACCCAAAATAGAAACCCTAATAGCATATAGTATTATTAAATTTCAGAGTCATTCACAGAGAAGCAACATATTAGCGTCACGAAAGAGAGTGCGACTTTGTGCACCACCGTTAAACCATGGTATACATTACTCTCCTTATTGGTGACTTATATCTAATTCTAATTATTTATTTTATTTATAATTTTCCCGCTCTCCAAAACCATGGTGTATGGGGAATTGGTGAAACAAAAATATATGCATGCAAAAAAGGAAAAAAATGTCTCCACCCTCCACCAATACCTCTTATTTTTTGATATTTGGTTAAACGCTTCTTTCTTCTCAATTTTTTTAAATTACATTTCCATCAAATTAAGATTCATAAAGATTTAATCTGCTGCTCCATGGTTGATTGGTCCTTGATTAGGTTATAATGATGATTGTCAATTAAATTTGGAATGTGTCAATTAAATTTGGAATGTATCAGGTCTCCACTCAATTAGGTTGCCAATTAAATAACCGTAAAATCTATACATCTCTCTCACTGCAGAATGTTACCATGAAAACTGAACTTGGCCTTTTCGATTTGAAATAAAGAGATAGAAGCAGCAACATAAGAACTAATAGAAGGAACAACAACTGCAATAGTAGTAAGATGAAACAGTCTTTATTAAATTTGTTACTAAGCCATTGTTATCTCTAGTATCGTTTCCTTTCCCTTTCCTAATCCTCATCCTTCAAATCCCCAAATGTTTTTGTTTCTAAAAAAATCTTCATTAACTTTTCTTCACCCGCCGCCGCCACCACCAACCAACCATAATAGAGGTATATCATTCGACTTCAAAATAGATAACCAACCTATAATCAAGGATGAGTTAATAATGATTTTTGTAGGTGATGATTTTTAAAAATAAATCATAATTCTTGATATTTTTCTTGGGTTTAAAGTGAAAGAAATTACATGGTGAAATATGACTGTATATTTTTTAGACTTTTAGTTCAGTAAGAACGAAGAAATATAGAGGCTTAATTAATCTATACATCGCCTCTCACTGTTTGAGTTGCTTCAATCTTTGATTCTCTATCAATGATAAATATAAAGAAATTAAGGAGAGATGGATTATTAATACATAATATATAATTATGTATTTAATTTTTATTTTTTCAATTTCCCATATACTTATTTTTAGAATATATATAGTTAAGATAATTAACTAGAGTTATTAGATATAAGCCACTAGTAAGGGGAGGAATGTACACCCGGTTTAAGGGTGGTGCACAAAGTTGCACTCCACGAAAGAAGCTAATGACATTTACTTTGTGATCAGATTAATTAAATTATTATTATGTTGAGGTTGATTATAAGCCACTAATTGAATAAAGAAGATATGACGACCGAAAGCTAATTATTAGGATAAGAAACTAAAATTCTTAATTGATATTGATTCGCTAACTAGTGATCATCATATTTGTTTTGTTTAGTTCCCCATTAATAAATGGATGGGATTTGGGAATATACTCGAAACGTTCAAACAAAAGTAACTCTTTTTTCATTTTCAGTTGTATCATTGTATGTTTTCACTATTTTTATCTTTTGGATTTTAAACTTTGGCGTGCATTCAGTCACATGGTTTCATGCTGACATGTTCCTTGGCTCCGAGGTTGGCAAATTGTAATGTACCACTGTTTTTGGATGCAAGGACAAAGATAAGCTAAACTAGTGTTATTACAAAAAACCAGCTGAGGCACTATAATTGGTGACCTCATTCATACAAACATTAATTCGTAGTAAAAGGGTTTGTAGTGCGAACTTTGTAAGTTTTTAGGCACTTTTGCTCCAAGCCACAAAAACTTCAGGTCTAAAAACAATGAGTTATAGTGGTCGCTATCATGATTCTTATTTATCCAGCTTAAGTAAAATCTTCTGATGTATGTGGCCTTATTTATCCAGAAACAAAAGAAATCCTGGAATCTTATTAATTTTTTATGATTTTTATTTTATCCCAAGATCGATAAATAAAATAACAGATACTTTAACAAAAGAAGTAAAACATTTCGATTGCAATTTTGATTAGAACAATTTCCCTCTATTCTATATTTTACATGATCTTAAAGTAGATAAATCAAATACTAGATGATGCTACTTCGATTGTAAAAAGGTTTCCTAAATCCTCATGTTAATCTTTTTATATAACTTCTCAATTTGTAAAATAAATAATAATAAAAAATACACCAAAGTGTGCTTCTTATTTCTGGTAGTTTTGCACTGCTTTATAATGCCGTAGACGCCCAAATCCCCCTCCCTTACAAAAGAAAAAAGAAAAAACTATTGCTAAGAAGTGATCATTAAGAGTTACTAAATTAAAATAAAAAAATAAAATAAATAAAAAATTACTATTTCACGGACTTTTTATTTATTTTTATTTTTTATTTTTTTAAGTAAATTTTTGAAAAGATTTATAAAGAAAAGTCAACAAAAAAGAAATAAAGAGGGCTATGTCTGCCATTGGAAAAGAAAGAAAAGAAATTAAAGCAAATTAATAAAAAAACTATAATTATCGAAAAAAATAAACAGACATATTGGATCTGTCACTTTTCAGCGCAACTCGAATAAAATGCGGAGACTCACTCTACCATTGAGACCCTATAGAAGCTCCCCTTTTGGCCAATAAATCATCCACCGCATTACCTTCTCTATAAATATGAGAATATCTAAACTGGATCGAAGATAAGAAACTTAAACAATTATTCCAATGAATAAATAGTTTCCACTGTAGCAAAGAAACGTCTGGTAGCGCCCTAATAACGTGTGGAGAGTCACATTCAAACCATATGTGAGACATACCTCTGGTGACAGCTATCCAGAAAGCGAAAATGGCTCCCCAAAACTCTGTCGAAACCGAATTATCCAGGCCAAGCGACCGCGCCTAGCAACCAATTGCCTAGCTATTATGATTCCGAAAAATAAATCCACAACCAGATGGCCCTGGACTGGCGAGAGAGCACCCATTCGCATTAATCTTAAACCATCCATATAAAGGAGGGTGTCACTTTACCTCAATTATCTTCGGAGACTTGGACATCTTGCCTTGAATACTAAAGTATCTTAAAATACACAAGTCTGCCGTGTTGTTATACATGTGACCTTTTCCCAACCTACCAGTTTCACTTATAAGCAGTTTTAAGCTAGTTGCTGCTTGTTGAATAGTAGTAACTACACGGTCGAAACGAAGTTTATTTCTAATAGACCAAATAATCCATACACAATTGATGAACGCCACCCAAAGAATATGTTTAATCTGCGAACTACCTCTATACATACAAACAGTAGCAAACACATTACAATTAGAGGTGGCATTTAAATGAACATTAAATACACTACCTATCCAATTCCAAAGCGCAGAAGCGTACGAACATTCAAAGAATATATGTTGTTGTGATTCGTAGCAATGAGGAAAGTCACATAAATTACAGCAGGAGGCAGCAGAAACTCCCAAGAATAAAACCTTATTATCAGTCGCTACCCTATTATGAAGTAACTTCCAAAAAACACAAGCACGCCTTGGTGGAATTTTCACTTCCTAAAGATCAACAAAATCAGCATCAACTTGTTTCTTTGACTTACAGTAATCAAAAACATCTTTCATGGTAATTGCACCTACTTTACTTTGAGTCCAAACCATTCTATCTTGACTATGTGTAGCAAACAACACCTCCTAGATGTGTTGTATCTCTCCTTGGAGTTCAGGCATGTAATCCGGGATGGCCCAAGAGCCATTCTCAATGAAGTCACCCACCTTGTTATGCATATTAGAAGTATCCAAATCTAGATAATCCCCTATCGACGATCCAAGAGATCAACATCAATTATCTAGCCAAAAATCAATTAGCCTGCCATTTCCCACCAACCAAAAAAGGTTATCTTTTAATTTATCCCATTGGCGCCGAATTCCCAGTCATATTGAAGTCTTTTTATAAGAGGAACTAGATAAAAACCCAGTCTTTATAAAAGTAAACCAATATGAGTCTCTCGACATAATTTTCCATGTTGTTTTCATAAGAGCTGCATGATTTAAACTTCCCAAATATTTGATATTTAATTGATAGACACAATTTTATGTCTAAATTGTTCTCAATCATCTATTTTGTTAGTGCTCAATTTTGTGTTTATTATGGTATTTTATGTGTTTGTAGGTATTTTTGGGATATAAACTTTTATGGAAAAATTGGCTCAAAAAGTGATAAAGTCACCCAAGGAGAATGTTAAAAGCATCCACCAGATTGATAAGGTCACCCCTCCCTTTTGAATTTAAATCCTCATTTGGCTGGAACATATTCTTCACACGTGAAGTAATCTGAATTAGTTGGGAACCGAAGTTCAAGGGATGTAAACGTGTTTTTGGTATCTCAAACTGAAGAAATAATCAAAACAGGTTCACACACGTAATTCACAGGTGTTTCTTGCCGAGAATCATGACTGTAAGTCAATAAGATGACCAGAAAATATTTTATTCTCTGATTTGGATAATCGAGAGTTAAAGTTTGTTTTAAAAAAGGGGATTTGCTTCCTTATCGATTTAGGAATACTATATAGGTTCTACTAAACCTATACAAAGCCAAGAGAAGCGTGAAAAAAGAGAAAAATTGAGTTTGCTATCAGAAACAAAGTCACGATATGATTTGGTTTATCATGAATTGGAGTTAGTTTTGGATCAATATTTAAGTCCTTATTGCTTATGG